>CAJFCV020000004.1:10000000-10323740 GCA_904066235.2 Bursaphelenchus xylophilus | reverse complement strand
AACACCAACGAGCTCCGAGACTACGCCGTTCACAAGCAGTCCAACTCGTTCCACCGGAACTCCAACAGCTTCTTCTGGAACACCAACGAGCTCTGAGACTACGCCGTTCACAAGCAGCCCATCTCCTTCCACAGAAACTCCAACAGCGTCTTCTGGAACACCAACGAGCTCTGAGACTACGCCGTTCACAAGCAGTCCATCTCCTTCCACAGAAACTCCAACAGCGTCTTCTGGAACACCAACGAGCTCTGAGACTACGCCGTTCACAAGCAGTCCATCTCCTTCCACAGAAACTCCAACAGCGTCTTCTGGAACACCAACGAGCTCTGAGACTACGCCGTTCACAAGCAGTCCATCTCCTTCCACAGAAACTCCAACAGCTTCTTCTGGAACACCAACGAGCTCTGAGACAACGCCGTTCACAAGCAGTCCAACTCGTTCCACCGGAACTCCAACAGCTTCTTCTGGAACACCAACGAGCTCTGAGACTACGCCGTTCACAAGCAGTCCATCTCCTTCCACAGAAACTCCAACAGCTTCTTCTGGAACACCAACGAGCTCCGAGACTACGCCGTTCACAAGCAGTCCATCTCCTTCCACAGAAACTCCAACAGCTTCTTCTGGAACACCAAGGAGCTCTGAGACTACGCCGTTCACAAGCAGCCCATCTCCTTCCACAGAAACTCCAACAGCGTCTTCTGGAACACCAACGAGCTCTGAGACTACGCCGTTCACAAGCAGTCCATCTCCTTCCACAGAAACTCCAACACCTTCTTCTGGAACACCAACGAGCTCCGAGACTACGCCGTTCACAAGCAGTCCAACTCGTTCCACCGGAACTCCAACAGCTTCTTCTGGAACACCAACGAGCTCTGAGACTACGCCGTTCACAAGCAGTCCATCTCCTTCCACAGAAACTCCAACTGCTTCTTCTGGAACACCAACAAGCTCTGAGACTACGCCGTTCACAAGCAGTCCATCTCCTTCCACAGAAACTCCAACAGCGTCTTCTGGAACACCAACGAGCTCTGAGACTACGCCGTTCACAAGCAGTCCATCTCCTTCCACAGAAACTCCAACACCTTCTTCTGGAACACCAACGAGCTCCGAGACTACGCCGTTCACAAGCAGTCCAACTCGTTCCACCGGAACTCCAACAGCTTCTTCTGGAACACCAACGAGCTCTGAGACTACGCCGTTCACAAGCAGTCCATCTCCTTCCACAGAAACTCCAACTGCTTCTTCTGGAACACCAACAAGCTCTGAGACTACGCCGTTCACAAGCAGTCCATCTCCTTCCACAGAAACTCCAACAGCGTCTTCTGGAACACCAACGAGCTCTGAGACTACGCCGTTCACAAGCAGTCCATCTCCTTCCACAGAAACTCAAACGGCTTCTTCTGGAACACCAACGAGCTCTGAGACTACGCCGTTCACAAGCAGTCCATCTCCTTCCACAGAAACTCCAACAGCGTCTTCTGGAACACCAACGAGCTCTGAGACTACGCCGTTCACAAGCAGTCCATCTCCTTCCACAGAAACTCCAACAGCTTCTTCTGGAACACCAACGAGCTCTGAGACTACGCCGTTCACAAGCAGTCCATCTCCTTCCACAGAAACTCCAACAGCTTCTTCTGGAACACCAACGAGCTCTGAGACTACGCCGTTCACAAGCAGTCCATCTCCTTCCACAGAAACTCCAACAGCTTCTTCTGGAACACCAACGAGCTCTGAGACTACGCCTTTCACAAGCAGTCCATCTCCTTCCACAGAAACTCCAACAGCTTCTTCTGGAACACCAACGAGCTCTGAGACTACGCCGTTCACAAGCAGCCCATCTCCTTCCACAGAAACTCCAACAGCGTCTTCTGGAACACCAACGAGCTCTGAGACTACGCCGTTCACAAGCAGTCCATCTCCTTCCACAGAAACTCCAACAGCGTCTTCTGGAACACCAACGAGCTCTGAGACTACGCCGTTCACAAGCAGTCCATCTCCTTCCACAGAAACTCCAACAGCGTCTTCTGGAACACCAACGAGCTCTGAGACTACGCCGTTCACAAGCAGTCCATCTCCTTCCACAGAAACTCCAACAGCGTCTTCTGGAACACCAACGAGCTCTGAGACAACGCCGTTCACAAGCAGTCCAACTCGTTCCACCGGAACTCCAACAGCTTCTTCTGGAACACCAACGAGCTCTGAGACTACGCCGTTCACAAGCAGTCCATCTCCTTCCACAGAAACTCCAACAGCTTCTTCTGGAACACCAACGAGCTCTGAGACAACGCCGTTCACAAGCAGTCCAACTCGTTCCACCGGAACTCCAACAGCTTCTTCTGGAACACCAACGAGCTCTGAGACAACGCCGTTCACAAGCAGTCCAACTCGTTCCACCGGAACTCCAACAGCTTCTTCTGGAACACCAACGAGCTCTGAGACTACGCCGTTCACAAGCAGTCCATCTCCTTCCACCGGAACTCCAACAGCTTCTTCTGGAACACCAAGGAGCTCTGAGACTACGCCGTTCACAAGCAGCCCATCTCCCTCCACAGAAACTCCAACAGCTTCTTCTGGAACACCAACGAGCTCTGAGACTACGCCGTTCACAAGCAGTCCAACTCGTTCCACCGGAACTCCAACAGCTTCTTCTGGAACACCAACGAGCTCTGAGACTACGCCGTTCACAAGCAGTCCATCTCCTTCCACAGAAACTCCAACAGCTTCTTCTGGAACACCAACGAGCTCTGAGACTACGCCGTTCACAAGCAGTCCATCTCCTTCCACAGAAACTCCAACAGCGTCTTCTGGAACACCAACGAGCTCTGAGACTACGCCGTTCACAAGCAGTCCATCTCCTTCCACAGAAACTCCAACTGCTTCTTCTGGAACACCAACGAGCTCTGAGACTACGCCGTTCACAAGCAGTCCATCTCCTTCCACAGAAACTCCAACAGCTTCTTCTGGAACACCAACGAGCTCTGAGACTACGCCGTTCACAAGCAGTCCAACTCGTTCCACCGGAACTCCAACAGCTTCTTCTGGAACACCAAGGAGCTCTGAGACTACGCCGATCACAAGCAGCCCATCTCCCTCCACAGAAACTCCAACAGCTTCTTCTGGAACACCAACGAGCTCTGAGACTACGCCGTTCACAAGCAGTCCATCTCCTTCCACAGAAACTCAAACGGCTTCTTCTGGAACACCAACGAGCTCTGAGACTACGCCGTTCACAAGCAGTCCATCTCCTTCCACAGAAACTCCAACAGCTTCTTCTGGAACACCAACGAGCTCCGAGACTACGCCGTTCACAAGCAGTCCAACTCGTTCCACAGGAACTCCAACAGCTTCTTCTGGAACACCAACGAGCTCTGAGACTACGCCGTTCACAAGCAGTCCATCTCCTTCCACAGAAACTCCAACAGCTTCTTCTGGAACACCAACGAGCTCCGAGACTACGCCGTTCACAAGCAGTCCAACTCGTTCCACCGGAACTCCAACAGCTTCTTCTGGAACACCAACGAGCTCTGAGACTACGCCGTTCACAAGCAGTCCATCTCCTTCCACAGAAACTCCAACAGCGTCTTCTGGAACACCAACGAGCTCTGAGACTACGCCGTTCACAAGCAGTCCATCTCCTTCCACAGAAACTCCAACAGCTTCTTCTGGAACACCAACGAGCTCCGAGACTACGCCGTTCACAAGCAGTCCAACTCGTTCCACCGGAACTCCAACAGCTTCTTCTGGAACACCAACGAGCTCTGAGACTACGCCGTTCACAAGCAGTCCATCTCCTTCCACAGAAACTCCAACAGCGTCTTCTGGAACACCAACGAGCTCTGAGACTACGCCGTTCACAAGCAGTCCATCTCCTTCCACAGAAACTCCAACAGCTTCTTCTGGAACACCAACGAGCTCTGAGACTACGCCGTTCACAAGCAGTCCAACTCGTTCCACCGGAACTCCAACAGCTTCTTCTGGAACACCAACGAGCTCCGAGACTACGCCGTTCACAAGCAGTCCAACTCGTTCCACCGGAACTCCAACAGCTTCTTCTGGAACACCAACGAGCTCTGAGACTACGCCGTTCACAAGCAGTCCATCTCCTTCCACAGAAACTCCAACAGCTTCTTCTGGAACACCAACGAGCTCCGAGACTACGCCGTTCACAAGCAGTCCATCTCCTTCCACAGAAACTCCAACAGCTTCTTCTGGAACACCAAGGAGCTCTGAGACTACGCCGTTCACAAGCAGCCCATCTCCTTCCACAGAAACTCCAACAGCGTCTTCTGGAACACCAACGAGCTCTGAGACTACGCCGTTCACAAGCAGTCCATCTCCTTCCACAGAAACTCCAACACCTTCTTCTGGAACACCAACGAGCTCCGAGACTACGCCGTTCACAAGCAGTCCAACTCGTTCCACCGGAACTCCAACAGCTTCTTCTGGAACACCAACGAGCTCTGAGACTACGCCGTTCACAAGCAGTCCATCTCCTTCCACAGAAACTCCAACTGCTTCTTCTGGAACACCAACAAGCTCTGAGACTACGCCGTTCACAAGCAGTCCATCTCCTTCCACAGAAACTCCAACAGCGTCTTCTGGAACACCAACGAGCTCTGAGACTACGCCGTTCACAAGCAGTCCATCTCCTTCCACAGAAACTCCAACACCTTCTTCTGGAACACCAACGAGCTCCGAGACTACGCCGTTCACAAGCAGTCCAACTCGTTCCACCGGAACTCCAACAGCTTCTTCTGGAACACCAACGAGCTCTGAGACTACGCCGTTCACAAGCAGTCCATCTCCTTCCACAGAAACTCCAACTGCTTCTTCTGGAACACCAACAAGCTCTGAGACTACGCCGTTCACAAGCAGTCCATCTCCTTCCACAGAAACTCCAACAGCGTCTTCTGGAACACCAACGAGCTCTGAGACTACGCCGTTCACAAGCAGTCCATCTCCTTCCACAGAAACTCAAACGGCTTCTTCTGGAACACCAACGAGCTCTGAGACTACGCCGTTCACAAGCAGTCCATCTCCTTCCACAGAAACTCCAACAGCGTCTTCTGGAACACCAACGAGCTCTGAGACTACGCCGTTCACAAGCAGTCCATCTCCTTCCACAGAAACTCCAACAGCTTCTTCTGGAACACCAACGAGCTCTGAGACTACGCCGTTCACAAGCAGTCCATCTCCTTCCACAGAAACTCCAACAGCTTCTTCTGGAACACCAACGAGCTCTGAGACTACGCCGTTCACAAGCAGTCCATCTCCTTCCACAGAAACTCCAACAGCTTCTTCTGGAACACCAACGAGCTCTGAGACTACGCCTTTCACAAGCAGTCCATCTCCTTCCACAGAAACTCCAACAGCTTCTTCTGGAACACCAACGAGCTCTGAGACTACGCCGTTCACAAGCAGCCCATCTCCTTCCACAGAAACTCCAACAGCGTCTTCTGGAACACCAACGAGCTCTGAGACTACGCCGTTCACAAGCAGTCCATCTCCTTCCACAGAAACTCCAACAGCGTCTTCTGGAACACCAACGAGCTCTGAGACTACGCCGTTCACAAGCAGTCCATCTCCTTCCACAGAAACTCCAACAGCGTCTTCTGGAACACCAACGAGCTCTGAGACTACGCCGTTCACAAGCAGTCCATCTCCTTCCACAGAAACTCCAACAGCGTCTTCTGGAACACCAACGAGCTCTGAGACAACGCCGTTCACAAGCAGTCCAACTCGTTCCACCGGAACTCCAACAGCTTCTTCTGGAACACCAACGAGCTCTGAGACTACGCCGTTCACAAGCAGTCCATCTCCTTCCACAGAAACTCCAACAGCTTCTTCTGGAACACCAACGAGCTCTGAGACAACGCCGTTCACAAGCAGTCCAACTCGTTCCACCGGAACTCCAACAGCTTCTTCTGGAACACCAACGAGCTCTGAGACAACGCCGTTCACAAGCAGTCCAACTCGTTCCACCGGAACTCCAACAGCTTCTTCTGGAACACCAACGAGCTCTGAGACTACGCCGTTCACAAGCAGTCCATCTCCTTCCACCGGAACTCCAACAGCTTCTTCTGGAACACCAACGAGCTCTGAGACTACGCCGTTCACAAGCAGTCCATCTCCTTCCACAGAAACTCCAACAGCTTCTTCTGGAACACCAACGAGCTCTGAGACAACGCCGTTCACAAGCAGTCCAACTCGTTCCACCGGAACTCCAACAGCTTCTTCTGGAACACCAACGAGCTCTGAGACTACGCCGTTCACAAGCAGTCCATCTCCTTCCACAGAAACTCCAACAGCTTCTTCTGGAACACCAACGAGCTCTGAGACTACGCCGTTCACAAGCAGTCCATCTCCTTCCACAGAAACTCCAACAGCGTCTTCTGGAACACCAACGAGCTCTGAGACTACGCCGTTCACAAGCAGTCCATCTCCTTCCACAGAAACTCCAACTGCTTCTTCTGGAACACCAACGAGCTCTGAGACTACGCCGTTCACAAGCAGTCCATCTCCTTCCACAGAAACTCCAACAGCTTCTTCTGGAACACCAACGAGCTCCGAGACTACGCCGTTCACAAGCAGTCCAACTCGTTCCACCGGAACTCCAACAGCTTCTTCTGGAACACCAACGAGCTCTGAGACTACGCCGTTCACAAGCAGTCCATCTCCTTCCACAGAAACTCCAACAGCGTCTTCTGGAACACCAACGAGCTCTGAGACTACGCCGTTCACAAGCAGTCCATCTCCTTCCACAGAAACTCAAACGGCTTCTTCTGGAACACCAACGAGCTCTGAGACTACGCCGTTCACAAGCAGTCCATCTCCTTCCACAGAAACTCCAACAGCTTCTTCTGGAACACCAACGAGCTCCGAGACTACGCCGTTCACAAGCAGTCCAACTCGTTCCACCGGAACTCCAACAGCTTCTTCTGGAACACCAACGAGCTCTGAGACTACGCCGTTCACAAGCAGTCCATCTCCTTCCACAGAAACTCCAACAGCTTCTTCTGGAACACCAACGAGCTCCGAGACTACGCCGTTCACAAGCAGTCCAACTCGTTCCACCGGAACTCCAACAGCTTCTTCTGGAACACCAACGAGCTCTGAGACTACGCCGTTCACAAGCAGTCCATCTCCTTCCACAGAAACTCCAACAGCGTCTTCTGGAACACCAACGAGCTCTGAGACTACGCCGTTCACAAGCAGTCCATCTCCTTCCACAGAAACTCCAACAGCTTCTTCTGGAACACCAACGAGCTCCGAGACTACGCCGTTCACAAGCAGTCCAACTCGTTCCACCGGAACTCCAACAGCTTCTTCTGGAACACCAACGAGCTCTGAGACTACGCCGTTCACAAGCAGTCCATCTCCTTCCACAGAAACTCCAACAGCGTCTTCTGGAACACCAACGAGCTCTGAGACTACGCCGTTCACAAGCAGTCCATCTCCTTCCACAGAAACTCAAACGGCTTCTTCTGGAACACCAACGAGCTCTGAGACTACGCCGTTCACAAGCAGTCCAACTCGTTCCACCGGAACTCCAACAGCTTCTTCTGGAACACCAACGAGCTCTGAGACTACGCCGTTCACAAGCAGTCCATCTCCTTCCACAGAAACTCCAACAGCTTCTTCTGGAACACCAACGAGCTCTGAGACAACGCCGTTCACAAGCAGTCCAACTCGTTCCACCGGAACTCCAACAGCTTCTTCTGGAACACCAACGAGCTCTGAGACAACGCCGTTCACAAGCAGTCCAACTCGTTCCACCGGAACTCCAACAGCTTCTTCTGGAACACCAACGAGCTCTGAGACTACGCCGTTCACAAGCAGTCCATCTCCTTCCACCGGAACTCCAACAGCTTCTTCTGGAACACCAACGAGCTCTGAGACTACGCCGTTCACAAGCAGTCCATCTCCTTCCACAGAAACTCCAACAGCTTCTTCTGGAACACCAACGAGCTCTGAGACAACGCCGTTCACAAGCAGTCCAACTCGTTCCACCGGAACTCCAACAGCTTCTTCTGGAACACCAACGAGCTCTGAGACTACGCCGTTCACAAGCAGTCCATCTCCTTCCACAGAAACTCCAACAGCTTCTTCTGGAACACCAACGAGCTCTGAGACTACGCCGTTCACAAGCAGTCCATCTCCTTCCACAGAAACTCCAACAGCGTCTTCTGGAACACCAACGAGCTCTGAGACTACGCCGTTCACAAGCAGTCCATCTCCTTCCACAGAAACTCCAACTGCTTCTTCTGGAACACCAACGAGCTCTGAGACTACGCCGTTCACAAGCAGTCCATCTCCTTCCACAGAAACTCCAACAGCTTCTTCTGGAACACCAACGAGCTCCGAGACTACGCCGTTCACAAGCAGTCCAACTCGTTCCACCGGAACTCCAACAGCTTCTTCTGGAACACCAACGAGCTCTGAGACTACGCCGTTCACAAGCAGTCCATCTCCTTCCACAGAAACTCCAACAGCGTCTTCTGGAACACCAACGAGCTCTGAGACTACGCCGTTCACAAGCAGTCCATCTCCTTCCACAGAAACTCAAACGGCTTCTTCTGGAACACCAACGAGCTCTGAGACTACGCCGTTCACAAGCAGTCCATCTCCTTCCACAGAAACTCCAACAGCGTCTTCTGGAACACCAACGAGCTCTGAGACTACGCCGTTCACAAGCAGTCCATCTCCTTCCACAGAAACTCCAACAGCGTCTTCTGGAACACCAACGAGCTCTGAGACTACGCCGTTCACAAGCAGTCCATCTCCTTCCACAGAAACTCCAACAGCTTCTTCTCGAACACCAACGAGCTCTGAGACTACGCCGTTCACAAGCAGTCCATCTCCTTCCACAGAAACTCCAACAGCTTCTTCTGGAACACCAACAAGCTCTGAGACTACGCCGTTCACAAGCAGTCCATCTCCTTCCACAGAAACTCCAACAGCGTCTTCTGGAACACCAACGAGCTCTGAGACTACGCCGTTCACAAGCAGTCCATCTCCTTCCACAGAAACTCAAACGGCTTCTTCTGGAACACCAACGAGCTCTGAGACTACGCCGTTCACAAGCAGCCCATCTCCTTCCACAGAAACTCCAACAGCGTCTTCTGGAACACCAACGAGCTCTGAGACTACGCCGTTCACAAGCAGTCCATCTCCTTCCACAGAAACTCCAACAGCGTCTTCTGGAACACCAACGAGCTCTGAGACTACGCCGTTCACAAGCAGTCCATCTCCTTCCACAGAAACTCCAACAGCTTCTTCTGGAACACCAACGAGCTCTGAGACTACGCCGTTCACAAGCAGTCCAACTCGTTCCACCGGAACTCCAACAGCTTCTTCTGGAACACCAACGAGCTCTGAGACTACGCCGTTCACAAGCAGTCCATCTCCTTCCACAGAAACTCCAACAGCGTCTTCTGGAACACCAACGAGCTCTGAGACTACGCCGTTCACAAGCAGTCCATCTCCTTCCACAGAAACTCCAACAGCGTCTTCTGGAACACCAACGAGCTCTGAGACTACGCCGTTCACAAGCAGTCCATCTCCTTCCACAGAAACTCCAACAGCTTCTTCTCGAACACCAACGAGCTCTGAGACTACGCCGTTCACAAGCAGTCCATCTCCTTCCACAGAAACTCCAACAGCTTCTTCTGGAACACCAACAAGCTCTGAGACTACGCCGTTCACAAGCAGTCCATCTCCTTCCACAGAAACTCCAACAGCGTCTTCTGGAACACCAACGAGCTCTGAGACTACGCCGTTCACAAGCAGTCCATCTCCTTCCACAGAAACTCAAACGGCTTCTTCTGGAACACCAACGAGCTCTGAGACTACGCCGTTCACAAGCAGTCCATCTCCTTCCACAGAAACTCCAACAGCGTCTTCTGGAACACCAACGAGCTCTGAGACTACGCCGTTCACAAGCAGTCCATCTCCTTCCACAGAAACTCCAACAGCTTCTTCTGGAACACCAACGAGCTCTGAGACTACGCCGTTCACAAGCAGTCCATCTCCTTCCACAGAAACTCCAACAGCTTCTTCTGGAACACCAACGAGCTCTGAGACTACGCCGTTCACAAGCAGCCCATCTCCTTCCACAGAAACTCCAACAGCGTCTTCTGGAACACCAACGAGCTCTGAGACTACGCCGTTCACAAGCAGTCCATCTCCTTCCACAGAAACTCCAACAGCGTCTTCTGGAACACCAACGAGCTCTGAGACTACGCCGTTCACAAGCAGTCCATCTCCTTCCACAGAAACTCCAACAGCGTCTTCTGGAACACCAACGAGCTCTGAGACTACGCCGTTCACAAGCAGTCCATCTCCTTCCACAGAAACTCCAACAGCTTCTTCTGGAACACCAACGAGCTCTGAGACTACGCCGTTCACAAGCAGCCCATCTCCTTCCACAGAAACTCCAACAGCTTCTTCTGGAACACCAACGAGCTCTGAGACTACGCCTTTCACAAGCAGTCCATCTCCTTCCACAGAAACTCCAACAGCTTCTTCTGGAACACCAACAAGCTCTGAGACTACGCCGTTCACAAGCAGTCCATCTCCTTCCACAGAAACTCAAACGGCTTCTTCTGGAACACCAACGAGCTCTGAGACTACGCCGTTCACAAGCAGTCCATCTCCTTCCACAGAAACTCAAACGGCTTCTTCTGGAACACCAACGAGCTCTGAGACTACGCCGTTCACAAGCAGTCCATCTCCTTCCACAGAAACTCAAACGGCTTCTTCTGGAACACCAACGAGCTCTGAGACTACGCCGTTCACAAGCAGTCCATCTCCTTCCACAGAAACTCAAACGGCTTCTTCTGGAACACCAACGAGCTCTGAGACTACGCCGTTCACAAGCAGCCCATCTCCTTCCACAGAAACTCCAACAGCTTCTTCTGGAACACCAACGAGCTCTGAGACTACGCCGTTCACAAGCAGTCCATCTCCTTCCACAGAAACTCCAACAGCTTCTTCTGGAACACCAACGAGCTCTGAGACTACGCCTTTCACAAGCAGTCCATCTCCTTCCACAGAAACTCCAACAGCTTCTTCTGGAACACCAACAAGCTCTGAGACTACGCCGTTCACAAGCAGTCCATCTCCTTCCACAGAAACTCAAACGGCTTCTTCTGGAACACCAACGAGCTCTGAGACTACGCCGTTCACAAGCAGTCCATCTCCTTCCACAGAAACTCCAACAGCGTCTTCTGGAACACCAACGAGCTCTGAGACTACGCCGTTCACAAGCAGTCCATCTCCTTCCACAGAAACTCCAACAGCGTCTTCTGGAACACCAACGAGCTCTGAGACTACGCCGTTCACAAGCAGTCCATCTCCTTCCACAGAAACTCCAACAGCGTCTTCTGGAACACCAACGAGCTCTGAGACTACGCCTTTCACAAGCAGTCCATCTCCTTCCACAGAAACTCCAACAGCGTCTTCTGGAACACCAACGAGCTCTGAGACTACGCCGTTCACAAGCAGTCCATCTCCTTCCACAGAAACTCCAACAGCTTCTTCTGGAACACCAACGAGCTCTGAGACTACGCCGTTCACAAGCAGTCCATCTCCTTCCACAGAAACTCCAACAGCGTCTTCTGGAACACCAACGAGCTCTGAGAATACGCCTTTCACGAGCACTGCAACTGGTTCCACAGAAACTCCAACAGCTTCTTCTGGAACACCAACGAGCTCTGAGACTACGCCGTTCACAAGCAGCCCATCTCCTTCCACAGAAACTCCAACAGCTTCTTCTGGAACACCAACGAGCTCTGAGACTACGCCGTTCACAAGCAGCCCATCTCCTTCCACAGAAACTCCAACAGCTTCTTCTGGAACACCAACGAGCTCTGAGACTACGCCGTTCACAAGCAGCCCATCTCCTTCCACAGAAACTCCAACAGCTTCTTCTGGAACACCAACGAGCTCTGAGACTACGCCGTTCACAAACAGTCCATCTCCTTCCACAGAAACTCCAACAGCTTCTTCTGGAACACCAACGAGCTCTGAGACTACGCCTTTCACGAGCACTGCAACTGGTTCCACAGAAACTCCAACAGCTTCTTCTGGAACACCAACGAGCTCTGAGACTACGCCTTTCACGAGCACTGCAACTGGTTCCACAGAAACTCCAACAGCTTCTTCTGGAACACCAACGAGCTCTGAGACTACGCCTTTCACGAGCACTGCAACTGGTTCCACAGAAACTCCAACTGCTTCTTCTGGAACCCCAACGAGCTCTGAGACTACGCCTTTCACGAGCACTGCAACTGGTTCCACAGAACCTCCAACTGCTTCTTCTGGAACCCCAACGAGCTCTGAGACTACGCCTTTCACGAGCACTGCAACTGGTTCCACAGAAACTCCAACAGCTTCTTCTGGAACACCAACGAGCTCTGAGACTACGCCTTTCACGAGCACTGCAACTGGTTCCACAGAACCTCCAACTGCTTCTTCTGGAACCCCAACGAGCTCTGAGACTACGCCTTTCACGAGCACTGCAACTGGTTCCACAGAACCTCCAACTGCTTCTTCTGGAACCCCAACGAGCTCTGAGACTACGCCTTTCACGAGCACTGCAACTGGTTCCACAGAAACTCCAACTGCTTCTTCTGGAACCCCAACGAGCTCTGAGACTACGCCTTTCACGAGCACTGCAACTGGTTCCACAGAAACTCCAACAGCTTCTTCTGGAACCCCAACGAGCTCTGAGACTACGCCGTTCACAAGCAGCCCATCTCCTTCCACAGAAACTCCAACAGCTTCTTCTGGAACACCAACGAGCTCTGAGACTACGCCTTTCACAAGCAGTCCATCTCCTTCCACAAAAACTCCAACAGCGTCTTCTGGAACACCAACGAGCTCTGAGACTACGCCGTTCACAAGCAGTCCATCTCCTTCCACAGAAACTCCAACAGCTTCTTCTGGAACACCAACGAGCTCTGAGACTACGCCGTTCACAAGCAGTCCATCTCCTTCCACAGAAACTCCAACAGCGTCTTCTGGAACACCAACGAGCTCTGAGACTACGCCGTTCACAAGCAGTCCATCTCCTTCCACAGAAACTCCAACAGCGTCTTCTGGAACACCAACGAGCTCTGAGACTACGCCTTTCACAAGCAGTCCATCTCCTTCCACAGAAACTCCAACAGCGTCTTCTGGAACACCAACGAGCTCTGAGACTACGCCGTTCACAAGCAGTCCATCTCCTTCCACAGAAACTCCAACAGCGTCTTCTGGAACACCAACGAGCTCTGAGACTACGCCTTTCACAAGCAGTCCATCTCCTTCCACAGAAACTCCAACAGCGTCTTCTGGAACACCAACGAGCTCTGAGACTACGCCGTTCACAAGCAGTCTATCTCCTTCCACAGAAACTCCAACAGCGTCTTCTGGAACACCAACGAGCTCTGAGAATACGCCTTTCACGAGCACTGCAACTGGTTCCACAGAAACTCCAACAGCTTCTTCTGGAACACCAACGAGCTCTGAGACTACGCCTTTCACAAGCAGTCCATCTCCTTCCACAGAACCTCCAACTGCTTCTTCTGGAACCCCAACGAGCTCTGAGACTACGCCTTTCACGAGCACTGCAACTGGTTCCACAGAACCTCCAACTGCTTCTTCTGGAACCCCAACGAGCTCTGAGACTACGCCTTTCACGAGCACTGCAACTGGTTCCACAGAAACTCCAACAGCTTCTTCTGGAACCCCAACGAGCTCTGAGACTACGCCTTTCACGAGCACTGCAACTGGTTCCACAGAACCTCCAACTGCTTCTTCTGGAACCCCAACGAGCTCTGAGACTACGCCTTTCACGAGCACTGCAACTGGTTCCACAGAAACTCCAACAGCTTCTTCTGGAACCCCAACGAGCTCTGAGACTACGCCTTTCACAAGCAGTCTATCTCCATCCACAGAAACTCCAACAGCGTCTTCTGGAACACCAACGAGCTCTGAGACTACGCCTTTCACAAGCAGTCCATCTCCTTCCACAGAAACTCCAACAGCTTCTTCTGGAACCCCAACGAGCTCTGAGACTACGCCTTTCACGAGCACTGCAACTGGTTCCACAGAAACTCCAACTGCTTCTTCTGGAACCCCAACGAGCTCTGAGACTACGCCTTTCACAAGCAGTCCATCTCCTTCCACAGAAACTCCAACAGCTTCTTCTGGAACCCCAACGAGCTCTGAGACTACGCCTTTCACGAGCACTGCAACTGGTTCCACAGAAACTCCAACAGCTTCTTCTGGAACCCCAACGAGCTCTGAGACTACGCCTTTCACGAGCACTGCAACTGGTTCCACAGAAACTCCAACAGCTTCTTCTGGAACCCGAACGAGCTCTGAGACTACGCCTTTCACAAGCAGTCCATCTCCATCCACAGAAACTCCAACAGCGTCTTCTGGAACACCAACGAGCTCTGAGACAACGCCTTTCACAAGCAGTCCATCTCCTTCCACAGAAACTCCAACAGCTTCTTCTGGAACACCAACGAGCTCTGAGACTACGCCTTTCACGAGCACTGCAACTGGTTCCACAGAAACTCCAACTGCTTCTTCTGGAACCCCAACGAGCTCTGAGACTACGCCTTTCACGAGCACTGCAACTGGTTCCACAGAAACTCCAACTGCTTCTTCTGGAACCCCAACGAGCTCTGAGACTACGCCGTTCACAAGCAGTCCATCTCCTTCCACAGAAACTCCAACAGCTTCTTCTGGAACCGCAACGAGCTCTGAGACTACGCCTTTCACAAGCAGTCCATCTCCTTCCACAGAAACTCCAACAGCTTCTTCTGGAACCCCAACGAGCTCTGAGACTACGCCTTTCACGAGCACTGCAACTGGTTCCACGGAAACTCCAACTGCTTCTTCTGGAACCCCAACGAGCTCTGAGACTACGCCGTTCACAAGCAGTCCATCTCCTTCCACAGAAACTCCAACAGCTTCTTCTGGAACCGCAACGAGCTCTGAGACTACGCCTTTCACAAGCAGTCCATCTCCTTCCACAGAAACTCCAACAGCTTCTTCTGGAACCCCAACGAGCTCTGAGACTACGCCTTTCACGAGCACTGCAACTGGTTCCACAGAAACTCCAACTGCTTCTTCTGGAACCCCAACGAGCTCTGAGACTACGCCGTTCACAAGCAGTCCATCTCCTTCCACAGAAACTCCAACAGCTTCTTCTGGAACCGCAACGAGCTCTGAGACTACGCCTTTCACAAGCAGTCCATCTCCTTCCACAGAAACTCCAACAGCTTCTTCTGGAACCCCAACGAGCTCTGAAACTACGCCTTTCACGAGCACTGCAACTGGTTCCACGGAAACTCCAACTGCTTCTTCTGGAACCCCAAGGAGCTCTGAGACTACGCCGTTCACAAGCAGTCCATCTCCTTCCACAGAAACTCCAACAGCTTCTTCTGGAACCGCAACGAGCTCTGAGACTACGCCTTTCACAAGCAGTCCATCTCCTTCCACAGAAACTCCAACAGCTTCTTCTGGAACCCCAACGAGCTCTGAGACTACGCCTTTCACGAGCACTGCAACTGGTTCCACAGAAACTCCAACAGCTTCTTCTGGAACCCCAACGAGCTCTGAGACTACGCCTTTCACGAGCACTGCAACTGGTTCCACAGAAACTCCAACAGCTTCTTCTGGAACCCCAACGAGCTCTGAGACTACGCCTTTCACGAGCACTGCAACTGGTTCCACAGAAACTCCAACAGCTTCTTCTGGAACACCGAACGAGCTCTGAGACTACGCCTTTCACAAGCAGTCCATCTCCATCCACAGAAACTCCAACAGCGTCTTCTGGAACACCAACGAGCTCTGAGACTACGCCTTTCACGAGCACTGCAACTGGTTCCACAGAAACTCCAACAGCTTCTTCTGGAACCCGAACGAGCTCTGAGACTACGCCTTTCACAAGCAGTCCATCTCCTTCCACAGAAACTCCAACAGCTTCTTCTGGAACCGCAACGAGCTCTGAGACTACGCCTTTCACAAGCAGTCCATCTCCTTCCACAGAAACTCCAACAGCTTCTTCTGGAACCCCAACGAGCTCTGAGACTACGCCTTTCACGAGCACTGCAACTGGTTCCACGGAAACTCCAACTGCTTCTTCTGGAACCCCAACGAGCTCTGAGACTACGCCTTTCACAAGCAGTCTATCTCCATCCACAGAAACTCCAACAGCGTCTTCTGGAACCCCAACGAGCTCTGAGACTACGCCGTTCACAAGCAGTCCATCTCCTTCCACAGAAACTCCAACAGCTTCTTCTGGAACCCCAACGAGCTCTGAGACTACGCCTTTCACGAGCACTGCAACTGGTTCCACAGAAACTCCAACAGCGTCTTCTGGAACCCCAACGAGCTCTGAGACTACGCCTTTCACGAGCACTGCAACTGGTTCCACAGAAACTCCAACAGCTTCTTCTGGAACCCCAACGAGCTCTGAGACTACGCCTTTCACGAGCACTGCAACTGGTTCCACAGAAACTCCAACAGCTTCTTCTGGAACCCGAACGAGCTCTGAGACTACGCCTTTCACAAGCAGTCCATCTCCATCCACAGAAACTCCAACAGCGTCTTCTGGAACACCAACGAGCTCTGAGACTACGCCTTTCACGAGCACTGCAACTGGTTCCACAGAAACTCCAACAGCTTCTTCTGGAACCCGAACGAGCTCTGAGACTACGCCTTTCACAAGCAGTCCATCTCCATCCACAGAAACTCCAACAGCGTCTTCTGGAACACCAACGAGCTCTGAGACTACGCCTTTCACGAGCACTGCAACTGGTTCCACAGAAACTCCAACTGCTTCTTCTGGAACCCCAACGAGCTCTGAGACTACGCCTTTCACGAGCACTGCAACTGGCTCCACAGAAACTCCAACTGCTTCTTCTGGAACCCCAACGAGCTCTGAGACTACGCCTTTCACGAGCACTGCAACTGGTTCCACAGAAACTCCAACAGCTTCTTCTGGAACCCCAACGAGCTCTGAGACTACGCCTTTCACGAGCACTGCAACTGGTTCCACAGAAACTCCAACAGCTTCTTCTGGAACCCCAACGAGCTCTGAGACTACGCCGTTCACAAGCAGTCCATCTCCTTCCACAGAAACTCCAACAGCGTCTTCTGGAACCCCAACGAGCTCTGAGACTACGCCTTTCACGAGCACTGCAACTGGTTCCACAGAAACTCCAACAGCGTCTTCTGGAACCCCAACGAGCTCTGAGACTACGCCTTTCACGAGCACTGCAACTGGTTCCACAGAAACTCCAACAGCTTCTTCTGGAACCCCAACGAGCTCTGAGACTACGCCTTTCACGAGCACTGCAACTGGTTCCACAGAAACTCCAACAGCTTCTTCTGGAACCCGAACGAGCTCTGAGACTACGCCTTTCACAAGCAGTCCATCTCCATCCACAGAAACTCCAACAGCGTCTTCTGGAACACCAACGAGCTCTGAGACTACGCCGTTCACAAGCAGTCCATCACCTTCCACAGAAACTCCAACAGCTGCTTCTGGAACACCAACGAGCTCTGAGACTACGCCTTTCACAAGCAGTCCATCTCTTTCCACAGAAACTCCAACAGCTGCTTCTGGAACACCAACGAGCTCTGAGACTACGCCGTTCACAAGCAGTCCATCACCTTCCACAGAAACTCCAACAGCGTCTTCTGGAACACCAACGAGCTCTGAGACTACGCCTTTCACAAGCAGTCCATCTCCTTCCACAGAAACTCCAACAGCTTCTTCTGGAACACCAACGAGCTCTGAGACTACGCCGTTCACAAGCAGTCCATCACCTTCCACAGAAACTCCAACAGCTGCTTCTGGAACACCAACGAGCTCTGAGACTACGCCGTTCACAAGCAGTCCATCACCTTCCACAGAAACTCCAACAGCGTCTTCTGGAACACCAACGAGCTCTGAGACTACGCCGTTCACAAGCAGTCCATCACCTTCCACAGAAACTCCAACAGCGTCTTCTGGAACACCAACGAGCTCTGAGACTACGCCGTTCACAAGCAGTCCATCTCCTTCCACAGAAACTCCAACAGCTTCTTCTGGAACACCAACGAGCTCTGAGACTACGCCGTTCACAAGCAGTCCATCACCTTCCACAGAAACTCCAACAGCTGCTTCTGGAACCCCAACGAGCTCTGAGACTACGCCTTTCACGAGCACTGCAACTGGTTCCACAGAAACTCCAACAGCGTCTTCTGGAACCCCAACGAGCTCTGAGACTACGCCTTTCACGAGCACTGCAACTGGTTCCACAGAAACTCCAACAGCTTCTTCTGGAACCCCAACGAGCTCTGAGACTACGCCTTTCACGAGCACTGCAACTGGTTCCACAGAAACTCCAACAGCTTCTTCTGGAACACCGAACGAGCTCTGAGACTACGCCTTTCACAAGCAGTCCATCTCCATCCACAGAAACTCCAACAGCGTCTTCTGGAACACCAACGAGCTCTGAGACTACGCCGTTCACAAGCAGTCCATCACCTTCCACAGAAACTCCAACAGCTGCTTCTGGAACACCAACGAGCTCTGAGACTACGCCTTTCACAAGCAGTCCATCTCTTTCCACAGAAACTCCAACAGCTGCTTCTGGAACACCAACGAGCTCTGAGACTACGCCGTTCACAAGCAGTCCATCACCTTCCACAGAAACTCCAACAGCGTCTTCTGGAACACCAACGAGCTCTGAGACTACGCCGTTCACAAGCAGTCCATCTCCTTCCACAGAAACTCCAACAGCTTCTTCTGGAACACCAACGAGCTCTGAGACTACGCCGTTCACAAGCAGTCCATCACCTTCCACAGAAACTCCAACAGCTGCTTCTGGAACACCAACGAGCTCTGAGACTACGCCGTTCACAAGCAGTCCATCACCTTCCACAGAAACTCCAACAGCGTCTTCTGGAACACCAACGAGCTCTGAGACTACGCCGTTCACAAGCAGTCCATCTCCTTCCACAGAAACTCCAACAGCTTCTTCTGGAACACCAACGAGCTCTGAGACTACGCCGTTCACAAGCAGTCCATCACCTTCCACAGAAACTCCAACAGCTGCTTCTGGAACCCCAACGAGCTCTGAGACTACGCCTTTCACGAGCACTGCAACTGGTTCCACAGAAACTCCAACAGCGTCTTCTGGAACCCCAACGAGCTCTGAGACTACGCCTTTCACGAGCACTGCAACTGGTTCCACAGAAACTCCAACAGCTTCTTCTGGAACCCCAACGAGCTCTGAGACTACGCCTTTCACGAGCACTGCAACTGGTTCCACAGAAACTCCAACAGCTTCTTCTGGAACACCGAACGAGCTCTGAGACTACGCCTTTCACAAGCAGTCCATCTCCATCCACAGAAACTCCAACAGCGTCTTCTGGAACACCAACGAGCTCTGAGACAACGCCTTTCACAAGCAGTCCATCTCCTTCCACAGAAACTCCAACAGCTTCTTCTGGAACACCAACGAGCTCTGAGACTACGCCTTTCACGAGCACTGCAACTGGTTCCACAGAAACTCCAACTGCTTCTTCTGGAACCCCAACGAGCTCTGAGACTACGCCTTTCACGAGCACTGCAACTGGTTCCACAGAAACTCCAACTGCTTCTTCTGGAACCCCAACGAGCTCTGAGACTACGCCTTTCACGAGCACTGCAACTGGCTCCACAGAAACTCCAACTGCTTCTTCTGGAACCCCAACGAGCTCTGAGACTACGCCTTTCACGAGCACTGCAACTGGTTCCACAGAAACTCCAACAGCTTCTTCTGGAACCCCAACGAGCTCTGAGACTACGCCGTTCACAAGCAGTCCATCTCCTTCCACAGAAACTCCAACAGCGTCTTCTGGAACACCAACGAGCTCTGAGACTACGCCTTTCACAAGCAGTCCATCTCCTTCCACAGAAACTCCAACAGCTTCTTCTGGAACACCAACGAGCTCTGAGACTACGCCGTTCACAAGCAGTCCATCACCTTCCACAGAAACTCCAACAGCTGCTTCTGGAACACCAACGAGCTCTGAGACTACGCCTTTCACAAGCAGTCCATCTCTTTCCACAGAAACTCCAACAGCTGCTTCTGGAACACCAACGAGCTCTGAGACTACGCCGTTCACAAGCAGTCCATCACCTTCCACAGAAACTCCAACAGCGTCTTCTGGAACACCAACGAGCTCTGAGACTACGCCGTTCACAAGCAGTCCATCTCCTTCCACAGAAACTCCAACAGCTTCTTCTGGAACACCAACGAGCTCTGAGACTACGCCGTTCACAAGCAGTCCATCACCTTCCACAGAAACTCCAACAGCTGCTTCTGGAACACCAACGAGCTCTGAGACTACGCCGTTCACAAGCAGTCCATCTCCTTCCACAGAAACTCCAACAGCGTCTTCTGGAACACCAACGAGCTCTGAGACTACGCCGTTCACAAGCAGTCCATCTCCTTCCACAGAAACTCCAACAGCTTCTTCTGGAACACCAACGAGCTCTGAGACTACGCCGTTCACAAGCAGTCCATCACCTTCCACAGAAACTCCAACAGCTGCTTCTGGAACCCCAACGAGCTCTGAGACTACGCCTTTCACGAGCACTGCAACTGGTTCCACAGAAACTCCAACAGCGTCTTCTGGAACCCCAACGAGCTCTGAGACTACGCCTTTCACGAGCACTCCAACTGGTTCCACAGAAACTCCAACAGCTTCTTCTGGAACCCCAACGAGCTCTGAGACTACGCCGTTCACGAGCACTGCAACTGGTTCCACAGAAACTCCAACAGCTTCTTCTGGAACACCGAACGAGCTCTGAGACTACGCCTTTCACAAGCAGTCCATCTCCATCCACAGAAACTCCAACAGCGTCTTCTGGAACACCAACGAGCTCTGAGACAACGCCTTTCACAAGCAGTCCATCTCCTTCCACAGAAACTCCAACAGCTTCTTCTGGAACACCAACGAGCTCTGAGACTACGCCTTTCACGAGCACTGCAACTGGTTCCACAGAAACTCCAACTGCTTCTTCTGGAACCCCAACGAGCTCTGAGACTACGCCTTTCACGAGCACTGCAACTGGTTCCACAGAAACTCCAACTGCTTCTTCTGGAACCCCAACGAGCTCTGAGACTACGCCTTTCACGAGCACTGCAACTGGCTTCCACAGAAACTCCAACTGCTTCTTCTGGAACCCCAACGAGCTCTGAGACTACGCCTTTCACGAGCACTGCAACTGGTTCCACAGAAACTCCAACAGCTTCTTCTGGAACCCCAACGAGCTCTGAGACTACGCCGTTCACAAGCAGTCCATCTCCTTCCACAGAAACTCCAACAGCGTCTTCTGGAACACCAACGAGCTCTGAGACTACGCCTTTCACAAGCAGTCCATCTCCATCCACAGAAACTCCAACAGCGTCTTCTGGAACACCAACGAGCTCTGAGACTACGCCTTTCACAAGCAGTCCATCTCCTTCCACAGAAACTCCAACAGCTTCTTCTGGAACACCAACGAGCTCTGAGACTACGCCGTTCACAAGCAGTCCATCACCTTCCACAGAAACTCCAACAGCTGCTTCTGGAACACCAACGAGCTCTGAGACTACGCCGTTCACAAGCAGTCCATCACCTTCCACAGAAACTCCAACAGCGTCTTCTGGAACACCAACGAGCTCTGAGACTACGCCGTTCACAAGCAGTCCATCTCCTTCCACAGAAACTCCAACAGCTTCTTCTGTAACACCAACGAGCTCTGAGACTACGCCGTTCACAAGCAGTCCATCACCTTCCACAGAAACTCCAACAGCTGCTTCTGGAACACCAACGAGCTCTGAGACTACGCCTTTCACAAGCAGTCCATCTCCTTCCACAGAAACTCCAACAGCGTCTTCTGGAACACCAACGAGCTCTGAGACTACGCCGTTCACAAGCAGTCCATCACCTTCCACAGAAACTCCAACAGCTGCTTCTGGAACACCAACGAGCTCTGAGACTACGCCTTTCACAAGCAGTCCATCTCCATCCACAGAAACTCCAACAGCGTCTTCTGGAACACCAACGAGCTCTGAGACTACGCCTTTCACAAGCAGTCCATCTCCTTCCACAGAAACTCCAACGGCTTCTTCTGGAACCCCAACGAGCTCTGAGACTACGCCTTTCACGAGCACTGCAACTGGTTCCACAGAAACTCCAACAGCTTCTTCTGGAACCCCAACGAGCTCTGAGACTACGCCTTTCACGAGCACTGCAACTGGTTCCACAGAAACTCCAACAGCTTCTTCTGGAACACCAACGAGCTCTGAGACTACGCCTTTCACAAGCAGTCCATCTCCTTCCACAGAAACTCCAACAGCTTCTTCTGGAACCCCAACGAGCTCTGAGACTACGCCTTTCACGAGCACTGCAACTGGTTCCACAGAAACTCCAACTGCTTCTTCTGGAACCCCAACGAGCTCTGAGACTACGCCTTTCACGAGCACTGCAACTGGTTCCACAGAAACTCCAACAGCTTCTTCTGGAACCCCAACGAGCTCTGAGACTACGCCTTTCACAAGCAGTCCATCTCCTTCCACAGAAACTCCAACAGCTTCTTCTGGAACCCCAACGAGCTCTGAGACTACGCCTTTCACGAGCACTGCAACTCGTTCCACAGAAACTCCAACAGCTTCTTCTGGAACCCCAACGAGCTCTGAGACTACGCCTTTCACAAGCAGTCCATCTCCTTCCACAGAAACTCCAACAGCTTCTTCTGGAACCCCAACGAGCTCTGAGACTACGCCTTTCACGAGCACTGCAACTGGTTCCACAGAAACTCCAACTGCTTCTTCTGGAACCCCAACGAGCTCTGAGACTACGCCTTTCACGAGCACTGCAACTGGTTCCACAGAAACTCCAACAGCTTCTTCTGGAACCCCAACGAGCTCTGAGACTACGCCGTTCACAAGCAGTCCATCTCCTTCCACAGAAACTCCAACAGCGTCTTCTGGAACACCAACGAGCTCTGAGACTACGCCTTTCACAAGCAGTCCATCTCCATCCACAGAAACTCCAACAGCGTCTTCTGGAACACCAACGAGCTCTGAGACTACGCCTTTCACAAGCAGTCCATCTCCTTCCACAGAAACTCCAACAGCTTCTTCTGGAACACCAACGAGCTCTGAGACTACGCCGTTCACAAGCAGTCCATCACCTTCCACAGAAACTCCAACAGCTGCTTCTGGAACACCAACGAGCTCTGAGACTACGCCTTTCACAAGCAGTCCATCTCCTTCCACAGAAACTCCAACAGCTGCTTCTGGAACACCAACGAGCTCTGAGACTACGCCGTTCACAAGCAGTCCATCACCTTCCACAGAAACTCCAACAGCGTCTTCTGGAACACCAACGAGCTCTGAGACTACGCCGTTCACAAGCAGTCCATCTCCTTCCACAGAAACTCCAACAGCTTCTTCTGGAACACCAACGAGCTCTGAGACTACGCCGTTCACAAGCAGTCCATCACCTTCCACAGAAACTCCAACAGCTGCTTCTGGAACACCAACGAGCTCTGAGACTACGCCGTTCACAAGCAGTCCATCACCTTCCACAGAAACTCCAACAGCGTCTTCTGGAACACCAACGAGCTCTGAGACTACGCCGTTCACAAGCAGTCCATCTCCTTCCACAGAAACTCCAACAGCTTCTTCTGGAACACCAACGAGCTCTGAGACTACGCCGTTCACAAGCAGTCCATCTCCTTCCACAGAAACTCCAACAGCTGCTTCTGGAACCCCAACGAGCTCTGAGACTACGCCTTTCACGAGCACTGCAACTGGTTCCACAGGAACTCCAACAGCGTCTTCTGGAACCCCAACGAGCTCTGAGACTACGCCTTTCACGAGCACTGCAACTGGTTCCACAGAAACTCCAACAGCTTCTTCTGGAACCCCAACGAGCTCTGAGACTACGCCTTTCACGAGCACTGCAACTGGTTCCACAGAAACTCCAACAGCTTCTTCTGGAACACCGAACGAGCTCTGAGACTACGCCTTTCACAAGCAGTCCATCTCCATCCACAGAAACTCCAACAGCTTCTTCTGGAACACCAACGAGCTCTGAGACAACGCCTTTCACAAGCAGTCCATCTCCTTCCACAGAAACTCCAACAGCTTCTTCTGGAACACCAACGAGCTCTGAGACTACGCCTTTCACGAGCAGTCCAACTCGTTCCACAGAAACTCCAACTGCTTCTTCTGGAACCCCAACGAGCTCTGAGACTACGCCTTTCACAAGCAGTCCATCTCCTTCCACAGAAACTCCAACTGCTTCTTCTGGAACCCCAACGAGCTCTGAGACTACGCCTTTCACGAGCACTGCAACTGGCTTCCACAGAAACTCCAACTGCTTCTTCTGGAACCCCAACGAGCTCTGAGACTACGCCTTTCACGAGCACTGCAACTGGTTCCACAGAAACTCCAACAGCTTCTTCTGGAACCCCAACGAGCTCTGAGACTACGCCGTTCACAAGCAGTCCATCTCCTTCCACAGAAACTCCAACAGCGTCTTCTGGAACACCAACGAGCTCTGAGACTACGCCTTTCACAAGCAGTCCATCTCCATCCACAGAAACTCCAACAGCGTCTTCTGGAACACCAACGAGCTCTGAGACTACGCCTTTCACAAGCAGTCCATCTCCTTCCACAGAAACTCCAACAGCTTCTTCTGGAACACCAACGAGCTCTGAGACTACGCCGTTCACAAGCAGTCCATCTCCTTCCACAGAAACTCCAACAGCTGCTTCTGGAACACCAACGAGCTCTGAGACTACGCCGTTCACAAGCAGTCCATCTCCTTCCACAGAAACTCCAACAGCGTCTTCTGGAACACCAACGAGCTCTGAGACTACGCCGTTCACAAGCAGTCCATCTCCTTCCACAGAAACTCCAACAGCTTCTTCTGGAACACCAACGAGCTCTGAGACTACGCCGTTCACAAGCAGTCCATCTCCTTCCACAGAAACTCCAACAGCTGCTTCTGGAACACCAACGAGCTCTGAGACTACGCCTTTCACAAGCAGTCCATCTCCTTCCACAGAAACTCCAACAGCGTCTTCTGGAACACCAACGAGCTCTGAGACTACGCCGTTCACAAGCAGTCCATCACCTTCCACAGAAACTCCAACAGCTGCTTCTGGAACACCAACGAGCTCTGAGACTACGCCTTTCACAAGCAGTCCATCTCCATCCACAGAAACTCCAACAGCGTCTTCTGGAACACCAACGAGCTCTGAGACCACGCCGTTCACAAGCAGTCCATCTCCTTCCACAGAAACTCCAACAGCTTCTTCTGGAACCCCAACGAGCTCTGAGACTACGCCTTTCACGAGCACTGCAACTGGTTCCACAGAAACTCCAACAGCTTCTTCTGGAACCCCAACGAGCTCTGAGACTACGCCTTTCACGAGCACTGCAACTGGTTCCACAGAAACTCCAACAGCTTCTTCTGGAACACCAACGAGCTCTGAGACTACGCCTTTCACAAGCAGTCCATCTCCTTCCACAGAAACTCCAACAGCTTCTTCTGGAACACCAACGAGCTCTGAGACTACGCCTTTCACGAGCACTGCAACTGGTTCCACAGAAACTCCAACAGCTTCTTCTGGAACCCCAACGAGCTCTGAGACTACGCCTTTCACAAGCAGTCCAACTCGTTCCACAGAAACTCCAACAGCTTCTTCTGGAACACCAACGAGCTCTGAGACTACGCCTTTCACAAGCAGTCCATCTCCTTCCACAGAAACTCCAACAGCTTCTTCTGGAACACCAACGAGCTCTGAGACTACGCCGTTCACGAGCACTGCAACTCGTTCCACAGAAACTCCAACAGCTTCTTCTGGAACACCAACGAGCTCTGAGACTACGCCTTTCACGAGCACTGCAACTGGTTCCACAGAAACTCCAACAGCTTCTTCTGGAACACCAACGAGCTCTGAGACTACGCCTTTCACAAGCAGTCCATCTCCTTCCACAGAAACTCCAACTGCTTCTTCTGGAACCCCAACGAGCTCTGAGACTACGCCTTTCACAAGCACTGCAACTCGTTCCACAGAAACTCCAACAGCTTCTTCTGGAACACCAACGAGCTCTGAGACTACGCCTTTCACAAGCAGTCCAACTCGTTCCACAGAAACTCCAACTGCTTCTTCTGGAACACCAACAAGCTCTGAGACTACGCCTTTCACGAGCACTGCAACTGGTTCCACAGAAACTCCAACAGCTTCTTCTGGAACCCCAACGAGCTCTGAGACTACGCCTTTCACAAGCAGTCCATCTCCATCCACAGAAACTCCAACAGCGTCTTCTGGAACACCAACGAGCTCTGAGACTACGCCTTTCACAAGCAGTCCATCTCCTTCCACAGAAACTCCAACAGCTTCTTCTGGAACCCCAACGAGCTCTGAGACTACGCCTTTCACAAGCAGTCCATCTCCTTCCACAGAAACTCCAACAGCTTCTTCTGGAACCCCAACGAGCTCTGAGACTACGCCTTTCACGAGCACTGCAACTGGTTCCACAGAAACTCCAACTGCTTCTTCTGGAACCCCAACGAGCTCTGAGACTACGCCTTTCACGAGCACTGCAACTGGTTCCACAGAAACTCCAACAGCTTCTTCTGGAACCCCAACGAGCTCTGAGACTACGCCTTTCACAAGCAGTCCATCTCCTTCCACAGAAACTCCAACAGCTTCTTCTGGAACACCAACGAGCTCTGAGACTACGCCTTTCACGAGCACTGCAACTCCTTCCACAGAAACTCCAACAGCTTCTTCTGGAACCCCAACGAGCTCTGAGACTACGCCTTTCACGAGCACTCCATCTGGTTCCACAGAAACTCCAACTGCTTCTTCTGGAACCCCAACGAGCTCTGAGACTACGCCTTTCACAAGCAGTCCATCTCCTTCCACAGAAACTCCGACAGCTTCTTCTGGAACCCCAACGAGCTCTGAGACTACGCCTTTCACGAGCACTGCAACTGGTTCCACAGAAACTCCAACAGCTTCTTCTGGAACACCAACGAGCTCTGAGACTACGCCTTTCACAAGCAGTCCATCTCCTTCCACAGAAACTCCAACAGCTTCTTCTGGAACACCAACGAGCTCTGAGACTACGCCGTTCACAAGCAGTCCATCTCCTTCCACAGAAACTCCAACAGCTTCTTCTGGAACACCAACGAGCTCTGAGACTACGCCGTTCACAAGCAGTCCATCTCCTTCCACAGAAACTCCAACAGCTTCTTCTGGAACACCAACGAGCTCTGAGACTACGCCGTTCACAAGCAGTCCATCTCCTTCCACAGAAACTCCAACAGCGTCTTCTGGAACACCAACGAGCTCTGAGACTACGCCGTTCACAAGCAGTCCATCTCCTTCCACAGAAACTCCAACAGCGTCTTCTGGAACACCAACGAGCTCTGAGACTACGCCGTTCACAAGCAGTCCATCTCCTTCCACAGAAACTCCAACAGCTTCTTCTGGAACACCAACGAGCTCTGAGACTACGCCGTTCACAAGCAGTCCATCTCCTTCCACAGAAACTCCAACAGCTTCTTCTGGAACACCAACGAGCTCTGAGACTACGCCGTTCACAAGCAGTCCAACTCGTTCCACAGAAACTCCAACAGCTTCTTCTGGAACACCAACGAGCTCTGAGACTACGCCGTTCACAAGCAGTCCAACTCGTTCCACAGAAACTCCAACAGCTTCTTCTGGAACACCAACGAGCTCTGAGACTACGCCGTTCACAAGCAGTCCATCTCCTTCCACAGAAACTCCAACAGCTTCTTCTGGAACACCAACGAGCTCTGAGACTACGCCGTTCACAAGCAGTCCATCTCCTTCCACAGAAACTCCAACAGCTTCTTCTGGAACACCAACGAGCTCTGAGACTACGCCGTTCACAAGCAGTCCAACTCGTTCCACAGAAACTCCAACAGCTTCTTCTGGAACACCAACGAGCTCTGAGACTACGCCGTTCACAAGCAGTCCATCTCCTTCCACAGAAACTCCAACAGCTTCTTCTGGAACACCAACGAGCTCTGAGACTACGCCGTTCACAAGCAGTCCATCTCCTTCCACAGAAACTCCAACAGCTTCTTCTGGAACACCAACGAGCTCTGAGACTACGCCGTTCACAAGCAGTCCATCTCCTTCCACAGAAACTCCAACAGCTTCTTCTGGAACACCAACGAGCTCTGAGACTACGCCGTTCACAAGCAGTCCATCTCCTTCCACAGAAACTCCAACAGCTTCTTCTGGAACACCAACGAGCTCTGAGACTACGCCGTTCACAAGCAGTCCAACTCGTTCCACAGAAACTCCAACAGCTTCTTCTGGAACACCAACGAGCTCTGAGACTACGCCGTTCACAAGCAGTCCATCTCCTTCCACAGAAACTCCAACAGCTTCTTCTGGAACACCAACGAGCTCTGAGACTACGCCGTTCACAAGCAGTCCATCTCCTTCCACAGAAACTCCAACAGCTTCTTCTGGAACACCAACGAGCTCTGAGACTACGCCGTTCACAAGCAGTCCATCTCCTTCCACAGAAACTCCAACAGCTTCTTCTGGAACACCAACGAGCTCTGAGACTACGCCGTTCACAAGCAGTCCATCTCCTTCCACAGAAACTCCAACAGCTTCTTCTGGAACACCAACGAGCTCTGAGACTACGCCGTTCACAAGCAGTCCATCTCCTTCCACAGAAACTCCAACAGCTTCTTCTGGAACACCAACGAGCTCTGAGACTACGCCGTTCACAAGCAGTCCAACTCGTTCCACCGAAACTCCAACAGCTTCTTCTGGAACACCAACGAGCTCTGAGACTACGCCGTTCACAAGCAGTCCATCTCCTTCCACAGAAACTCCAACAGCTTCTTCTGGAACACCAACGAGCTCTGAGACTACGCCGTTCACAAGCAGTCCATCTCCTTCCACAGAAACTCCAACAGCTTCTTCTGGAACACCAACGAGCTCTGAGACTACGCCGTTCACAAGCAGTCCATCTCCTTCCACAGAAACTCCAACAGCTTCTTCTGGAACACCAACGAGCTCTGAGACTACGCCGTTCACAAGCAGTCCATCTCCTTCCACAGAAACTCCAACAGCGTCTTCTGGAACACCAACGAGCTCTGAGACTACGCCGTTCACAAGCAGTCCATCTCCTTCCACAGAAACTCCAACAGCTTCTTCTGGAACACCAACGAGCTCTGAGACTACGCCGTTCACAAGCAGTCCAACTCGTTCCACAGAAACTCCAACAGCTTCTTCTGGAACACCAACGAGCTCTGAGACTACGCCGTTCACAAGCAGTCCATCTCCTTCCACAGAAACTCCAACAGCTTCTTCTGGAACACCAACGAGCTCTGAGACTACGCCGTTCACAAGCAGTCCATCTCCTTCCACAGAAACTCCAACAGCTTCTTCTGGAACACCAACGAGCTCTGAGACTACGCCGTTCACAAGCAGTCCAACTCGTTCCACAGAAACTCCAACAGCGTCTTCTGGAACCCCAACGAGCTCTGAGACTACGCCTTTCACGAGCACTGCAACTGGTTCCACAGAAACTCCAACAGCTTCTTCTGGAACCCCAACGAGCTCTGAGACTACGCCTTTCACGAGCACTGCAACTGGTTCCACAGAAACTCCAACAGCTTCTTCTGGAACCCCAACGAGCTCTGAGACTACGCCTTTCACAAGCAGTCCATCTCCATCCACAGAAACTCCAACAGCGTCTTCTGGAACACCAACGAGCTCTGAGACTACGCCTTTCACAAGCAGTCCATCTCCTTCCACAGAAACTCCAACAGCTTCTTCTGGAACCCCAACGAGCTCTGAGACTACGCCTTTCACGAGCACTGCAACTGGTTCCACAGAAACTCCAACTGCTTCTTCTGGAACCCCAACGAGCTCTGAGACTACGCCTTTCACGAGCACTGCAACTGGTTCCACAGAAACTCCAACAGCTTCTTCTGGAACCCCAACGAGCTCTGAGACTACGCCTTTCACGAGCACTGCAACTGGTTCCACAGAAACTCCAACTGCTTCTTCTGGAACCCCAACGAGCTCTGAGACTACGCCTTTCACGAGCACTGCAACTGGTTCCACAGAAACTCCAACTGCTTCTTCTGGAACCCCAACGAGCTCTGAGACTACGCCTTTCACGAGCACTGCAACTGGTTCCACAGAAACTCCAACTGCTTCTTCTGGAACCCCAACGAGCTCTGAGACTACGCCTTTCACGAGCACTGCAACTGGTTCCACCGAAACTCCAACTGCTTCTTCTGGAACCCCAACGAGCTCTGAGACTACGCCTTTCACGAGCACTGCAACTGGTTCCACAGAAACGCCAACTGCTTCTTCTGGAACCCCAACGAGCTCTGAGACTACGCCTTTCACGAGCACTGCAACTGGTTCCACAGAAACTCCAACAGCTTCTTCTGGAACCCCAACGAGCTCTGAGACTACGCCGTTCACAAGCAGTCCATCTCCTTCCACAGAAACTCCAACAACGTCTTCTGGAACACCAACGAGCTCTGAGACTACGCCTTTCACAAGCAGTCCATCTCCTTCCACAGAAACTCCAACAGCGTCTTCTGGAACACCAACGAGCTCTGAGACTACGCCTTTCACAAGCAGTCCATCTCCATCCACAGAAACTCCAACAACGTCTTCTGGAACACCAACGAGCTCTGAGACTACGCCTTTCACAAGCAGTCCATCTCCTTCCACAGAAACTCCAACAGCGTCTTCTGGAACACCAACGAGCTCTGAGACTACGCCGTTCACAAGCAGTCCATCTCCTTCCACAGAAACTCCAACAGCTTCTTCTGGAACACCAACGAGCTCTGAGACTACGCCGTTCACAAGCAGTCCATCACCTTCCACAGAAACTCCAACAGCTGCTTCTGGAACACCAACGAGCTCTGAGACTACGCCTTTCACAAGCAGTCCATCTCCATCCACAGAAACTCCAACAGCGTCTTCTGGAACACCAACGAGCTCTGAGACTACGCCTTTCACAAGCAGTCCATCTCCATCCACAGAAACTCCAACAGCGTCTTCTGGAACCCCAACGAGCTCTGAGACTACGCCTTTCACGAGCACTGCAACTGGTTCCACAGAAACTCCAACAGCTTTTTCTGGAACACCAACGAGCTCTGAGACTACGCCTTTCACGAGCACTGCAACTGGTTCCACAGAAACTCCAACTGCTTCTTCTGGAACCCCAACGAGCTCTGAGACTACGCCTTTCACGAGCACTGCAACTGGTTCCACAGAAACTCCAACTGCTTCTTCTGGAACCCCAACGAGCTCTGAGACTACGCCTTTCACGAGCACTGCAACTGGTTCCACAGAAACTCCAACTGCTTCTTCTGGAACCCCAACAAGCTCTGAGACTACGCCTTTCACGAGCACTGCAACTGGTTCCACAGAAACTCCAACAGCTTCTTCTGGAACCCCAACGAGCTCTGAGACTACGCCTTTCACAAGCAGTCCATCTCCATCCACAGAAACTCCAACAGCGTCTTCTGGAACACCAACGAGCTCTGAGACCACGCCTTTCACGAGCACTGCAACTGGTTCCACAGAAACTCCAACTGCTTCTTCTGGAACCCCAACGAGCTCTGAGACTACGCCTTTCACGAGCACTGCAACTGGTTCCACAGAAACTCCAACAGCTTCTTCTGGAACCCCAACGAGCTCTGAGACTACGCCTTTCACGAGCACTGCAACTGGTTCCACAGAAACTCCAACTGCTTCTTCTGGAACCCCAACGAGCTCTGAGACTACGCCTTTCACGAGCACTGCAACTGGTTCCACAGAAACTCCAACTGCTTCTTCTGGAACCCCAACGAGCTCTGAGACTACGCCTTTCACGAGCACTGCAACTGGTTCCACAGAAACTCCAACTGCTTCTTCTGGAACCCCAACGACCTCTGAGACTACGCCTTTCACGAGCACTGCAACTGGTTCCACAGAAACTCCAACAGCTTCTTCTGGAACACCAACGAGCTCTGAGACTACGCCTTTCACGAGCACTGCAACTGGTTCCACAGAAACTCCAACTGCTTCTTCTGGAACCCCAACAAGCTCTGAGACTACGCCTTTCACGAGCACTGCAACTGGTTCCACAGAAACTCCAACAGCTTCTTCTGGAACCCCAACGAGCTCTGAGACTACGCCTTTCACAAGCAGTCCATCTCCATCCACAGAAACTCCAACAGCGTCTTCTGGAACACCAACGAGCTCTGAGACCACGCCTTTCACAAGCAGTCCATCTCCTTCCACAGAAACTCCAACAGCTTCTTCTGGAACCCCAACGAGCTCTGAGACTACGCCTTTCACGAGCACTGCAACTGGTTCCACAGAAACTCCAACAGCTTCTTCTGGAACCCCAACGAGCTCTGAGACTACGCCTTTCACAAGCAGTCCATCTCCATCCACAGAAACTCCAACAGCGTCTTCTGGAACACCAACGAGCTCTGAGACCACGCCTTTCACAAGCAGTCCATCTCCTTCCACAGAAACTCCAACAGCTTCTTCTGGAACCCCAACGAGCTCTGAGACTACGCCTTTCACGAGCACTGCAACTGGTTCCACAGAAACTCCAACTGCTTCTTCTGGAACCCCAACGAGCTCTGAGACTACGCCTTTCACGAGCACTGCAACTGGTTCCACAGAAACTCCAACAGCTTCTTCTGGAACACCAACGAGCTCTGAGACCACGCCTTTCACAAGCAGTCCATCTCCTTCCACAGAAACTCCAACAGCTTCTTCTGGAACCCCAACGACCTCTGAGACTACGCCTTTCACGAGCACTGCAACTGGTTCCACAGAAACTCCAACTGCTTCTTCTGGAACCCCAACGAGCTCTGAGACTACGCCTTTCACGAGCACTGCAACTGGTTCCACAGAAACTCCAACTGCTTCTTCTGGAACCCCAACAAGCTCTGAGACTACGCCTTTCACGAGCACTGCAACTGGTTCCACAGAAACTCCAACAGCTTCTTCTGGAACCCCAACGAGCTCTGAGACTACGCCTTTCACAAGCAGTCCATCTCCATCCACAGAAACTCCAACAGCGTCTTCTGGAACACCAACGAGCTCTGAGACCACGCCTTTCACGAGCACTGCAACTGGTTCCACAGAAACTCCAACTGCTTCTTCTGGAACCCCAACGAGCTCTGAGACTACGCCTTTCACGAGCACTGCAACTGGTTCCACAGAAACTCCAACAGCTTCTTCTGGAACCCCAACGAGCTCTGAGACTACGCCTTTCACGAGCACTGCAACTGGTTCCACAGAAACTCCAACTGCTTCTTCTGGAACCCCAACGAGCTCTGAGACTACGCCTTTCACGAGCACTGCAACTGGTTCCACAGAAACTCCAACTGCTTCTTCTGGAACCCCAACGAGCTCTGAGACTACGCCTTTCACGAGCACTGCAACTGGTTCCACAGAAACTCCAACTGCTTCTTCTGGAACCCCAACGACCTCTGAGACTACGCCTTTCACGAGCACTGCAACTGGTTCCACAGAAACTCCAACAGCTTCTTCTGGAACACCAACGAGCTCTGAGACTACGCCTTTCACGAGCACTGCAACTGGTTCCACAGAAACTCCAACTGCTTCTTCTGGAACCCCAACAAGCTCTGAGACTACGCCTTTCACGAGCACTGCAACTGGTTCCACAGAAACTCCAACAGCTTCTTCTGGAACCCCAACGAGCTCTGAGACTACGCCTTTCACGAGCACTGCAACTGGTTCCACAGAAACTCCAACTGCTTCTTCTGGAACCCCAACGAGCTCTGAGACTACGCCTTTCACGAGCACTGCAACTGGTTCCACAGAAACGCCAACTGCTTCTTCTGGAACCCCAACGAGCTCTGAGACTACGCCTTTCACGAGCACTGCAACTGGTTCCACAGAAACTCCAACTGCTTCTTCTGGAACCCCAACGAGCTCTGAGACTACGCCTTTCACGAGCACTGCAACTGGTTCCACAGAAACTCCAACTGCTTCTTCTGGAACCCCAACGAGCTCTGAGACTACGCCTTTCACGAGCACTGCAACTGGTTCCACAGAAACTCCAACTGCTTCTTCTGGAACCCCAACGAGCTCTGAGACTACGCCTTTCACGAGCACTGCAACTGGTTCCACAGAAACTCCAACTGCTTCTTCTGGAACCCCAACGAGCTCTGAGACTACGCCTTTCACGAGCACTGCAACTGGTTCCACAGAAACTCCAACAGCTTCTTCTGGAACACCAACGAGCTCTGAGACTACGCCTTTCACGAGCACTGCAACTGGTTCCACAGAAACTCCAACTGCTTCTTCTGGAACACCAACGAGCTCTGAGACTACGCCTTTCACGAGCACTGCAACTGGTTCCACAGAAACTCCAACTGCTTCTTCTGGAACCCCAACGAGCTCTGAGACTACGCCTTTCACGAGCACTGCAACTGGTTCCACAGAAACGCCAACTGCTTCTTCTGGAACCCCAACGAGCTCTGAGACTACGCCTTTCACGAGCACTGCAACTGGTTCCACAGAAACTCCAACTGCTTCTTCTGGAACCCCAACAAGCTCTGAGACTACGCCTTTCACGAGCACTGCAACTGGTTCCACAGAAACTCCAACAGCGTCTTCTGGAACACCAACGAGCTCTGAGACTACGCCGTTCACAAGCAGTCCATCTCCTTCCACAGAAACTCCAACAGCTTCTTCTGGAACCCCAACGAGCTCTGAGACTACGCCTTTCACGAGCACTGCAACTGGTTCCACAGAAACTCCAACAGCTTCTTCTGGAACACCAACGAGCTCTGAGACTACGCCGTTCACAAGCAGTCCATCACCTTCCACAGAAACTCCAACAGCGTCTTCTGGAACACCAACGAGCTCTGAGACTACGCCGTTCACAAGCAGTCCATCTCCTTCCACAGAAACTCCAACAGCTTCTTCTGGAACACCAACGAGCTCTGAGACTACGCCGTTCACAAGCAGTCCATCACCTTCCACAGAAACTCCAACAGCTGCTTCTGGAACACCAACGAGCTCTGAGACTACGCCTTTCACAAGCAGTCCATCTCCTTCCACAGAAACTCCAACAGCGTCTTCTGGAACACCAACGAGCTCTGAGACTACGCCTTTCACGAGCACTGCAACTGGTTCCACAGAAACTTCAACTGCTTCTTCTGGAACCCCAACGAGCTCTGAGACTACGCCTTTCACGAGCACTGCAACTGGTTCCACAGAAACGCCAACTGCTTCTTCTGGAACCCCAACGAGCTCTGAGACTACGCCTTTCACGAGCACTGCAACTGGTTCCACAGAAACGCCAACTGCTTCTTCTGGAACCCCAACGAGCTCTGAGACTACGCCTTTCACGAGCACTGTAACTGGTTCCACAGAAACTCCAACAGCTTCTTCTGGAACCCCAACGAGCTCTGAGACTACGCCTTTCACGACCACTGCAACTGGTTCCACAGAAACTCCAACTGCTTCTTCTGGAACCCCAACGAGCTCTGAGACTACGCCTTTCACGAGCACTGCAACTGGTTCCACAGAAACTCCAATTGCTTCTTCTGGAACACCAACGAGCTCTGAGACTACGCCTTTCACGAGCACTGCAACTGGTTCCACAGAAACTCCAATTGCTTCTTCTGGAACACCAACGAGCTCTGAGACTACGCCTTTCACGAGCACTGCAACTGGTTCCACAGAAACTCCAACTGCTTCTTCTGGAACACCAACGAGCTCTGAGACTACGCCTTTCACGAGCACTGCAACTGGTTCCACAGAAACTCCAACAGCTTCTTCTGGAACACCAACGAGCTCTGAGACTACGCCTTTCACGAGCACTGCAACTGGTTCCACAGAAACTCCAATTGCTTCTTCTGGAACACCAACGAGCTCTGAGACTACGCCTTTCACGAGCACTGCAACTGGTTCCACAGAAACTCCAACTGCTTCTTCTGGGACACCAACGAGCTCTGAGACTACGCCTTTCACAAGCAGTCCATCTCCTTCCACAGAAACTCCAACTGCTTCTTCTGGGACACCAACGAGCTCTGAGACTACGCCTTTCACGAGCACTGCAACTGGTTCCACAGAAACTCCAATTGCTTCTTCTGGAACACCAACGAGCTCTGAGACTACGCCTTTCACGAGCACTGCAACTGGTTCCACAGAAACTCCAACAGCTTCTTCTGGAACCCCAACGAGCTCTGAGACTACGCCTTTCACGAGCACTGCAACTGGTTCCACAGAAACTCCAACTGCTTCTTCTGGAACCCCAACGAGCTCTGAGACTACGCCTTTCACGAGCACTGCAACTGGTTCCACAGAAACTTCAACTGCTTCTTCTGGAACCCCAACGAGCTCTGAGACTACGCCTTTCACGAGCACTGCAACTGGTTCCACAGAAACGCCAACTGCTTCTTCTGGAACCCCAACGAGCTCTGAGACTACGCCTTTCACGAGCACTGCAACTGGTTCCACAGAAACGCCAACTGCTTCTTCTGGAACCCCAACGAGCTCTGAGACTACGCCTTTCACGAGCACTGTAACTGGTTCCACAGAAACTCCAACAGCTTCTTCTGGAACCCCAACGAGCTCTGAGACTACGCCTTTCACGACCACTGCAACTGGTTCCACAGAAACTCCAACTGCTTCTTCTGGAACCCCAACGAGCTCTGAGACTACGCCTTTCACGAGCACTGCAACTGGTTCCACAGAAACTCCAATTGCTTCTTCTGGAACACCAACGAGCTCTGAGACTACGCCTTTCACGAGCACTGCAACTGGTTCCACAGAAACTCCAATTGCTTCTTCTGGAACACCAACGAGCTCTGAGACTACGCCTTTCACGAGCACTGCAACTGGTTCCACAGAAACTCCAACTGCTTCTTCTGGAACCCCAACGAGCTCTGAGACTACGCCTTTCACGAGCACTGCAACTGGTTCCACAGAAACGCCAACTGCTTCTTCTGGAACCCCAACGAGCTCTGAGACTACGCCTTTCACGAGCACTGTAACTGGTTCCACAGAAACTCCAACAGCTTCTTCTGGAACCCCAACGAGCTCTGAGACTACGCCTTTCACGACCACTGCAACTGGTTCCACAGAAACTCCAACAGCTTCTTCTGGAACCCCAACGAGCTCTGAGACTACGCCTTTCACGAGCACTGCAACTGGTTCCACAGAAACTCCAATTGCTTCTTCTGGAACACCAACGAGCTCTGAGACTACGCCTTTCACGAGCACTGCAACTGGTTCCACAGAAACTCCAACTGCTTCTTCTGGGACACCAACGAGCTCTGAGACTACGCCTTTCACAAGCAGTCCATCTCCTTCCACAGAAACTCCAACTGCTTCTTCTGGGACACCAACGAGCTCTGAGACTACGCCTTTCACGAGCACTGCAACTGGTTCCACAGAAACTCCAATTGCTTCTTCTGGAACACCAACGAGCTCTGAGACTACGCCTTTCACGAGCACTGCAACTGGTTCCACAGAAACTCCAACAGCTTCTTCTGGAACCCCAACGAGCTCTGAGACTACGCCTTTCACGAGCACTGCAACTGGTTCCACAGAAACTCCAATTGCTTCTTCTGGAACACCAACGAGCTCTGAGACTACGCCTTTCACGAGCACTGCAACTGGTTCCACAGAAACTCCAACTGCTTCTTCTGGGACACCAACGAGCTCTGAGACTACGCCTTTCACAAGCAGTCCATCTCCTTCCACAGAAACTCCAACTGCTTCTTCTGGGACACCAACGAGCTCTGAGACTACGCCTTTCACAAGCAGTCCATCTCCTTCCACAGAAACTCCAACTGCTTCTTCTGGGACACCAACGAGCTCTGAGACTACGCCTTTCACGAGCACTGCAACTGGTTCCACAGAAACTCCAATTGCTTCTTCTGGAACACCAACGAGCTCTGAGACTACGCCTTTCACGAGCACTGCAACTGGTTCCACAGAAACTCCAACAGCTTCTTCTGGAACCCCAACGAGCTCTGAGACTACGCCTTTCACGAGCACTGCAACTGGTTCCACAGAAACTCCAATTGCTTCTTCTGGAACACCAACGAGCTCTGAGACTACGCCTTTCACGAGCACTGCAACTGGTTCCACAGAAACTCCAACTGCTTCTTCTGGGACACCAACGAGCTCTGAGACTACGCCTTTCACAAGCAGTCCATCTCCTTCCACAGAAACTCCAACTGCTTCTTCTGGGACACCAACGAGCTCTGAGACTACGCCTTTCACAAGCAGTCCATCTCCTTCCACAGAAACTCCAACTGCTTCTTCCGGGACACCAACGAGCTCTGAGACTACGCCTTTCACGACCACTGCAACTGGTTCCACAGAAACTCCAACAGCTTCTTCTGGAACCCCAACGAGCTCTGAGACTACGCCTTTCACGAGCACTGCAACTGGTTCCACAGAAACTCCAACTGCTTCTTCTGGAACCCCAACGAGCTCTGAGACTACGCCTTTCACGAGCACTGCAACTGGTTCCACAGAAACTCCAACTGCTTCTTCTGGAACCCCAACGAGCTCTGAGACTACGCCTTTCACGAGCACTGCAACTGGTTCCACAGAAACTCCAACTGCTTCTTCTGGAACCCCAACGAGCTCTGAGACTACGCCGTTCACAAGCAGTCCATCTCCTTCCACAGAAACTCCAACTGCTTCTTCTGGAACACCAACGAGCTCTGAGACTACGCCGTTCACAAGCAGTCCATCTCCTTCCACAGAAACTCCAACTGCTTCTTCTGGGACACCAACGAGCTCTGAGACTACGCCTTTCACGAGCACTGCAACTGGTTCCACAGAAACTCCAACTGCTTCTTCTGGAACCCCAACGAGCTCTGAGACTACGCCGTTCACAAGCAGTCCATCTCCTTCCACAGAAACTCCAACTGCTTCTTCTGGGACACCAACGAGCTCTGAGACTACGCCTTTCACAAGCAGTCCATCTCCTTCCACAGAAACTCCAACTGCTTCTTCTGGGACACCAACGAGCTCTGAGACTACGCCTTTCACGAGCACTGCAACTGGTTCCACAGAAACTCCAATTGCTTCTTCTGGAACACCAACGAGCTCTGAGACTACGCCTTTCACGAGCACTGCAACTGGTTCCACAGAAACTCCAACTGCTTCTTCTGGAACACCAACGAGCTCTGAGACTACGCCTTTCACGAGCACTGCAACTGGTTCCACAGAAACTCCAACAGGTTCTTCTGGAACACCAACGAGCTCTGAGACTACGCCGTTCACAAGCAGTCCATCTCCTTCCACAGAAACTCCAACTGCTTCTTCTGGAACACCAACGAGCTCTGAGACTACGCCGTTCACAAGCAGTCCATCTCCTTCCACAGAAACTCCAACAGCTTCTTCTGGAACCCCAACGAGCTCTGAGACTACGCCGTTCACAAGCAGTCCATCTCCTTCCACAGAAACTCCAACTGCTTCTTCTGGAACACCAACGAGCTCTGAGACTACGCCGTTCACAAGCAGTCCATCTCCTTCCACAGAAACTCCAACAGCTTCTTCTGGAACCCCAACGAGCTCTGAGACTACGCCGTTCACAAGCAGTCCATCTCCTTCCACAGAAACTCCAACAGCTTCTTCTGGAACACCAACGAGCTCTGAGACTACGCCGTTCACAAGCAGTCCATCTCCTTCCACAGAAACTCCAACAGCTTCTTCTGGAACACCAACGAGCTCTGAGACTACGCCGTTCACAAGCAGTCCATCTCCTTCCACAGAAACTCCAACTGCTTCTTCTGGGACACCAACGAGCTCTGAGACTACGCCTTTCACGAGCACTGCAACTGGTTCCACAGAAACTCCAACTGCTTCTTCTGGAACCCCAACGAGCTCTGAGACTACGCCGTTCACAAGCAGTCCATCTCCTTCCACAGAAACTCCAACTGCTTCTTCTGGGACACCAACGAGCTCTGAGACTACGCCTTTCACGAGCACTGCAACTGGTTCCACAGAAACTCCAACTGCTTCTTCTGGGACACCAACGAGCTCTGAGACTACGCCTTTCACAAGCAGTCCATCTCCTTCCACAGAAACTCCAACTGCTTCTTCTGGGACACCAACGAGCTCTGAGACTACGCCTTTCACGAGCACTGCAACTGGTTCCACAGAAACTCCAATTGCTTCTTCTGGAACACCAACGAGCTCTGAGACTACGCCTTTCACGAGCACTGCAACTGGTTCCACAGAAACTCCAACTGCTTCTTCTGGAACACCAACGAGCTCTGAGACTACGCCTTTCACGAGCACTGCAACTGGTTCCACAGAAACTCCAACAGCTTCTTCTGGAACACCAACGAGCTCTGAGACTACGCCGTTCACAAGCAGTCCATCTCCTTCCACAGAAACTCCAACTGCTTCTTCTGGAACACCAACGAGCTCTGAGACTACGCCGTTCACAAGCAGTCCATCTCCTTCCACAGAAACTCCAACTGCTTCTTCTGGAACACCAACGAGCTCTGAGACTACGCCGTTCACAAGCAGTCCATCTCCTTCCACAGAAACTCCAACAGCTTCTTCTGGAACCCCAACGAGCTCTGAGACTACGCCGTTCACAAGCAGTCCATCTCCTTCCACAGAAACTCCAACTGCTTCTTCTGGAACACCAACGAGCTCTGAGACTACGCCGTTCACAAGCAGTCCATCTCCTTCCACAGAAACTCCAACAGCTTCTTCTGGAACCCCAACGAGCTCTGAGACTACGCCGTTCACAAGCAGTCCATCTCCTTCCACAGAAACTCCAACAGCTTCTTCTGGAACACCAACGAGCTCTGAGACTACGCCGTTCACAAGCAGTCCATCTCCTTCCACAGAAACTCCAACAGCTTCTTCTGGAACACCAACGAGCTCTGAGACTACGCCGTTCACAAGCAGTCCATCTCCTTCCACAGAAACTCCAACTGCTTCTTCTGGAACACCAACGAGCTCTGAGACTACGCCGTTCACAAGCAGTCCATCTCCTTCCACAGAAACTCCAACAGCTTCTTCTGGAACCCCAACGAGCTCTGAGACTACGCCTTTCACGAGCACTGCAACTGGTTCCACAGAAACTCCAACAGCTTCTTCTGGAACCCCAACGAGCTCTGAGACTACGCCTTTCACGAGCACTGCAACTGGTTCCACAGAAACTCCAACTGCTTCTTCTGGAACACCAACGAGCTCTGAGACTACGCCTTTCACGAGCACTGCAACTGGTTCCACAGAAACTCCAACTGCTTCTTCTGGGACACCAACGAGCTCTGAGACTACGCCTTTCACGAGCACTGCAACTGGTTCCACAGAAACTCCAACTGCTTCTTCTGGAACCCCAACGAGCTCTGAGACTACGCCGTTCACAAGCAGTCCATCTCCTTCCACAGAAACTCCAACTGCTTCTTCTGGGACACCAACGAGCTCTGAGACTACGCCTTTCACGAGCACTGCAACTGGTTCCACAGAAACTCCAACTGCTTCTTCTGGGACACCAACGAGCTCTGAGACTACGCCTTTCACAAGCAGTCCATCTCCTTCCACAGAAACTCCAACTGCTTCTTCTGGGACACCAACGAGCTCTGAGACTACGCCTTTCACGAGCACTGCAACTGGTTCCACAGAAACTCCAATTGCTTCTTCTGGAACACCAACGAGCTCTGAGACTACGCCTTTCACGAGCACTGCAACTGGTTCCACAGAAACTCCAACTGCTTCTTCTGGAACACCAACGAGCTCTGAGACTACGCCTTTCACGAGCACTGCAACTGGTTCCACAGAAACTCCAACAGCTTCTTCTGGAACACCAACGAGCTCTGAGACTACGCCGTTCACAAGCAGTCCATCTCCTTCCACAGAAACTCCAACTGCTTCTTCTGGAACACCAACGAGCTCTGAGACTACGCCGTTCACAAGCAGTCCATCTCCTTCCACAGAAACTCCAACTGCTTCTTCTGGAACACCAACGAGCTCTGAGACTACGCCGTTCACAAGCAGTCCATCTCCTTCCACAGAAACTCCAACAGCTTCTTCTGGAACCCCAACGAGCTCTGAGACTACGCCGTTCACAAGCAGTCCATCTCCTTCCACAGAAACTCCAACTGCTTCTTCTGGAACACCAACGAGCTCTGAGACTACGCCGTTCACAAGCAGTCCATCTCCTTCCACAGAAACTCCAACAGCTTCTTCTGGAACCCCAACGAGCTCTGAGACTACGCCGTTCACAAGCAGTCCATCTCCTTCCACAGAAACTCCAACAGCTTCTTCTGGAACACCAACGAGCTCTGAGACTACGCCGTTCACAAGCAGTCCATCTCCTTCCACAGAAACTCCAACAGCTTCTTCTGGAACACCAACGAGCTCTGAGACTACGCCGTTCACAAGCAGTCCATCTCCTTCCACAGAAACTCCAACTGCTTCTTCTGGAACACCAACGAGCTCTGAGACTACGCCGTTCACAAGCAGTCCATCTCCTTCCACAGAAACTCCAACAGCTTCTTCTGGAACCCCAACGAGCTCTGAGACTACGCCTTTCACGAGCACTGCAACTGGTTCCACAGAAACTCCAACAGCTTCTTCTGGAACCCCAACGAGCTCTGAGACTACGCCTTTCACGAGCACTGCAACTGGTTCCACAGAAACTCCAACTGCTTCTTCTGGAACACCAACGAGCTCTGAGACTACGCCTTTCACGAGCACTGCAACTGGTTCCACAGAAACTCCAACTGCTTCTTCTGGGACACCAACGAGCTCTGAGACTACGCCTTTCACGAGCACTGCAACTGGTTCCACAGAAACTCCAATTGCTTCTTCTGGAACACCAACGAGCTCTGAGACTACGCCTTTCACGAGCACTGCAACTGGTTCCACAGAAACTCCAACAGCTTCTTCTGGGACACCAACGAGCTCTGAGACTACGCCTTTCACGAGCACTGCAACTGGTTCCACAGAAACTCCAATTGCTTCTTCTGGAACACCAACGAGCTCTGAGACTACGCCTTTCACGAGCACTGCAACTGGTTCCACAGAAACTCCAACTGCTTCTTCTGGGACACCAACGAGCTCTGAGACTACGCCTTTCACGAGCACTGCAACTGGTTCCACAGAAACTCCAATTGCTTCTTCTGGAACACCAACGAACTCTGAGACTACGCCTTTCACGAGCACTGCAACTGGTTCCACAGAAACTCCAACTGCTTCTTCTGGGACACCAACGAGCTCTGAGACTACGCCTTTCACGAGCACTGCAACTGGTTCCACAGAAACTCCAATTGCTTCTTCTGGAACACCAACGAGCTCTGAGACTACGCCTTTCACGAGCACTGCAACTGGTTCCACAGAAACTCCAACTGCTTCTTCTGGGACACCAACGAGCTCTGAGACTACGCCTTTCACAAGCAGTCCATCTCCTTCCACAGAAACTCCAACTGCTTCTTCTGGGACACCAACGAGCTCTGAGACTACGCCTTTCACGAGCACTGCAACTGGTTCCACAGAAACTCCAATTGCTTCTTCTGGAACACCAACGAGCTCTGAGACTACGCCTTTCACGAGCACTGCAACTGGTTCCACAGAAACTCCAACAGCTTCTTCTGGAACCCCAACGAGCTCTGAGACTACGCCTTTCACGAGCACTGCAACTGGTTCCACAGAAACTCCAACTGCTTCTTCTGGAACACCAACGAGCTCTGAGACTACGCCTTTCACGAGCACTGCAACTGGTTCCACAGAAACTCCAACAGCTTCTTCTGGAACACCAACGAGCTCTGAGACTACGCCGTTCACAAGCAGTCCATCTCCTTCCACAGAAACTCCAACTGCTTCTTCTGGAACACCAACGAGCTCTGAGACTACGCCTTTCACGAGCACTGCAACTGGTTCCACAGAGACTCCAACTGCTTCTTCTGGAACCCCAACAAGCACTGAGACTACGCCGTTCACAAGCACTCCAACCACTACAACAGAAACTCCAACTCCTGATACATCGCCGGCAATCACAACCCCAAGCTCTGTTTGCGTTCCAGATTGCTTTGATAATAACATGTGCTGCAAGTGGTTTGCTCCTCGGGGAGGATGTGAAGATCCGGCTATTCAGCAACTGTGTCAACTGAGTTGTGGAAATTGTATTGGACAAGCCAGACCAGTCACTAGTAAGTCAAAGTTGTATGAAAAAGTACTCGAATCATTCTTTAGTATGCGAGGACTTCTACGATACTTGTGCATTGCACGCAAGCCAAGGAAAATGCGATCCGAATCCGTGGATGCTTGAGAATTGCAGATACAGCTGCAACTCATGCGTTTCCGACGAATATTTGCTAGAGACATGTCCTTATTCAAGAGGATTAAAGCTAGTGGACCCTTGGGCGTCAGCAATGGCTGTCAAGATCGCTGTCAAAGCACCACTGATTGAAGATTTCTGGAATTCTTTCACGAAAAGAACAGAATATGAACAAACGGTTGAGGAAAAGCAGTATCAAGACTCGTTGTTGGTCAATGAAATCAACGTAACGGATGCCTGTTATGACGGAAATATTTGTTGTAAATTGTGGGCATCACAAGGCGAGTGCAAAGTGCACGACAAGCTTTGCCCTTTGAGCTGTGGCGGCTGCAATGCAACGCATCCGTTGGAAGGTAAGGCATACTATACCTAATCTAAAATCTTTTCAACCTGTAGACTGCGTGGATTACGACGAGAACTGCCCGCATTACGTGTTCAACGGGTTGTGCGACTCGAATCCATGGTTCTTGGAGAACTGCAGGAAAAGTTGCGGAACCTGTGTGTCCAATGTCCAAGAGCTCACGCGAATTTGTCGCCGGACACACGGCTTAACAAGGGTTTAGGCCTTCAAAGAAAGCAGATTCTGGCATTTTATGCGAAAATTGTTGTACAAAACGATCCAACAATAAATCTTTATTCATATTAACCCAAAGAATAACAAAAAAGTAAACTGTATTCGTATCAGTCTGTCGGGAAAATAATGAGCGAGATTTCGCTGTGCCGATCGCTGAAGTGAAAAGCAATTTGGTTTTGCCGCGACGTAATTTATTTTCTCGGCGGCGATGCGATTTTCGATGTAACAGATTACTCATTATTTTCCCGACAGACTGGTAAATAGCGTTCCAAGTTCAGGTAATCACATTTTAGGGTATAAATAACAAATATTGAAAATCATTTTCATACAAAGCTAAAATTTGTTTAAAAATTTCCCACACAACCCTGTTTTCTCACAGTCAGATATTTAACAGGAAATGCAGGTATGACACCTCCTTAAACGCGTAAATCGGGTTCATCGCCATGAAAAAGTCCAACAAAGCGGTTGTTCGGTACGTATCCCCAAACTGGTTCACCGAATAATGCCACGGATCGTTGTGATTTGCATAGTCAAACGACGAATTGCTCATGTACACAGCGCCAGTAGACGGATTCAACTTGTGATATCGGAGAGTCCTCTCTCCAGAAAGTGAGGAGACAAACCTGAAGAACCCATGTTCATCTTTTGTTGCGTTCAGCTCACGGTTCTTTTGGTTCACATCCGATAGGGCTTTGTCGATTTCAATGAAACTGAAAATGAGATTGTAAATAAATAGCTATACGTGAGGACTTAGATGTGACATAATGATACATTTATTGTGGTTAAATGTGGAGTTTCATAAGTAGAAGTTTCGGGAAATCTCTGGCTCTCTTTTTTCGTTGCTGGACGAGACAAGCATGCTAACTGGTAAAAAATAAGGCTCTAAACTTTTGTTGATTTTTTACAAATTTGTCGGCCAAAATTCTTCCAAAATGTTGTTGGTACCTAACATGCTTAGTGTGTGGCCGAAGCGCCTAAACGATCCGAAATTCGAAAAATCCAACGAAAAATTGGATTTTTATGTTACCGGCAGAGTACTCGTCCCACTCTCCTCATTTCGTGTGCTCTCTCGAAAACCAAATCTTTGTTACAAAAAAAAATTCGTAGGATTTTCGGCCGAAAAATATTTAGTTTCAGTCGTGGCACTTCGCTTGGACGAAACTCCAAAGTGGTCGGGAAAAAATTTCCTTCTATTTTGGCGCTTTTCCTCCGTAATTCTTGAGACTGACAAGATTTCAGGCATTCTATGTTTTTCAAAACCAACGACTCACGCAAAGGACACCTGTAAATCCGATAAACCAACAGCAACAAACCCTTGTCTTTTGTTATTGCGCGCCTATCTCTCTCTTGCAATTGCAAGGTCACTTGGAAAAAAAACTTGCAGGTAAAAGCTTGCAGAAAATTCTCGAAACTCTCAAAACGCTATGGCATTAGCCTTCACAATCAGTCAATTATAATACGGCTGCTACGACAACAACACCTACCTTGCAAAGCATTCGGAGAACAGTCCAATAGAAAATAGGGAAAATAGCAAAAAGATTCTTGTACGCCCGCTTGCTGGCATCTTTACCTACTCCTTCGGCGACCTCGAAACCCCTTCCCTTCGATTGGGCTCAATTCTTCGATTTTGCGTTTGCTGAAAAAAAGAACGTGAGTTGAAATGACGTAACGAAGAATTTTTGAAAGGAAATAACAAGTTTTTTATTTACAATTTTGTGAATATCGACGTGTGAATCTCGAAATGAGTGCAGGGAGACACCTGATCCAGTGACAAAAACCGTACCATTTTGCATCCAGGAAGCATCAAAAAATGTGGCAAAATACCTCCCTCTGCAAGTGAAGAAAACTGAGATTATTTCAAAAGCGCGCCCGCTCTTTTTTTGAGGAAAAAGGGCGCGCCCTTCAAAACGAAGTTTTTCACTTTGAGAGGGAAGTATTTTGCCACATTTTTAATATTTCCCGGGTGCAAAATGGTATGTTTTTTGCCATTGGATCAGGTCCTCCACTGTAGTTTTTTTAACCTATGCGAAATTACTTGCCCACGCATTGCAAAAAACCTACCTAATTTTCCGTCCGATGTTTGTGAAAGTTCAAAATTTTCTTCCGAGTCTTATGCATCAATTTTTTTATCACAAAAAACAAAGTTTCTCCAAAAAAATCTATTTTTTCCGTAGGGATAAGGTCAAACGGCCGATTTCTCTGCATGCCCTCCACATTCCATGTTCTCTTTTTTGGCAGGAGTGATTATGAGCCTGTCGGGAAAATAGTGAGCACACTATCGCATCAAAAATCGAATCTGAGGAAATGAATTTTGTCGCGGCAAAATGAAACTGCTTTTCACTTCAGCGACGCTATCAGTCTGTCGGGAAAAAAACGGCGGATCGTCGCGCCTCGGAGTCGCTCATCATCGCTTTTCGACTGCAAGCCGCGGCTTGGGATTTGGTGCGCGATAGCGGCGGGGCGAGAAATTTTGCTGCGACGATCCGCCGTTATTTTTCCGACAGACTGATATTACAATGCCACTGGCGCAGCGACAGCATAAATATTACATGATGAATGAAAATTTTGAAATCTCAAATCAGCGACAATAAAGGTGAATTGAAAATAAAATTTTCATTTTCCTCTTCGTCAATTCCCCTGGTGCTCATTGTCTCAAGTCGTTAGACAAAATCAACAATATCGCCGCCATTAATACTGTGCGGATTAGGTCAACGAGTGAAATCCGCAAGGCTTGATAAGGATCTGCTGATCCACCTGAAGGGGAAATCCAAGACTCAATTTTTTTTCCGAGGTGAATCGAAGACGGTGGTCCTGGACTTCGAGAAGCGCAGCGGGAAAAAATGTCTTCGTCAAGAAATCTTGGGGCTATTTATGCGGTCATGTACGGAGTGACTGCATTCTCCATTGTCTTTGTGAACAAATTGGTGCTCAGTGTGTACAGGTAAGGCGAGCGCTGTTTTTTTAGTTGAAGGCGTATCAAAAAAATGTTTATTAGTATTTGAGTAGTTCATGGAAAAGACTTTCGAAGTGTTTCGAACAGTGCGGTGGCCCCCGCGCACGGTCCATTCTTTGCTTCCGAGAGGGCCACAGCAGTCGGTACTGCGGAAATCTGGCAATCTGAAAGTGCCCTGAGGTTCGAAGCCATCGAAAAAAATTATACCAGGGTTGTAGTACTAGTCGCGACATAAAAAATCTCTGGTTGGAGATCGCACAGAGCCACAGAAAAGACGTATGGAAAAAATGTGAAAAGTAGACGTTAAAACAGGATTTTTTTTTTAGATTTCCCTCTTTCTTGGTGCTGTCCCTTCTTCAAACAGTGTTCACAGTGGCCCTACTTTGCGTGTTGAACATTGCTGGGAAGCTTGAGATAAAACGACCATCAAAAAATGTCTTAATTGCGGTAAGAATTATTATGTTCTTTACCAATTTGTTCACAAAATCTTTGAGTGATTTTTTCGCATTTGCACTGTTCATAAGGAGGCAGGATGCGGGAACCCAAAAAGCCTATTGTTCAGTGCAAAGCGAACTTTTGTTTTCTCACTGTGCTTGTCGTTGAAGTCACTCCAGTGACTTTGCAAATGGACTAGACTCTAAAATTTGTCGGGAAAATAGTGGCGGATCGTTGCAGCAAGATGCTTTCGGCTCGGACGATTCCAAAGCGCAACGGCCGCCACAGTTTTCCCGACGGACTGATACCTGTTAAGTTTAGATCTCTCCACTGGTTGTCCTTTTTTTGTTCAACCTGACGTTCGGCCTGGGAAGTACAAAATACCTTACTCTGCCAATGTTTACCAGCCTCAGACATTCCACTGTGTTCGTCACGATGATCTTAGAGTTTGTCTTTCTGCGGTGAGATTGCCTTTGCCTGCATAATGAAGTACGTACTTTCAGTGTAACACCAAAGAAAAATACAGTCATAAGTGTCGGAATTATTGTGTTGGGCGCAGTCTTGGCTGCATGGTAAGCAAATTATCTTCTAAATCTAGTTTTTTAACAAGGAAAGTACTTTTATGGGGGCTCCTACTTTTTGACGGGACATATCTCAAAAAATCAGAAAAAATGTGCTGATTAAGGATATATAAATCTTAGCTGCCCATTTTAGGTTTTTAGGGATGAAAACGCAATCGGAAGTTGACTTAAAGTCCTATATGAACCCCTTTTCGCTTAATTTTTCACGGGTTTACAATTTTTATTTTGGCTTAAAATGATGTTTATTGAGTTTCTAAGACGTAATAAATCAGTCTTGGCCCAAAAATTTATTTTTCCGACCTTCAACTTCAAAAAAAGTTGATTCAGTCCAAAAGGGAAATCGAACCCGTGCGGCGTCCTCCCTCTTGATTCCCAGACTACGGCACTAACCACTCGGTCACACCGCTCTCTTCCGAAGGAAGAGACCGACTGCGCTTTTTATCGTTTCGAATGCCTGCGCCTTTTGTAGGGAAATTAAGACAGTTTTTGGGCATTTTCACCCATAAAAACCCAAAATGGGCAGCTAAGATTTATATGTCCTTGATCAGCAAATTTTTTCTGATTTTTTGAGATATGTCCCGTCAAAAAGTAGGAGCCCCCATAAAAGTACTTTCCTTGTAAAATTGATTTCAGCTTTGATCTAAACTTTAATTTGATGGGGTATCTTTATGTTACGATTAACAACACAGCCACGGCATTGAATGGGGTGTATGTGAAACATGTTTTCAACAAAGATGCAAGTGTTTTAAAGTCCTTGCATTTATCAAGGGTAATTTTAGTTCATGTCCACAACCGATGTGATGTTTTACAATAATTTGCTGACAACGCCCGTCTTATTCTTTCTGTGTTCGAGCCAAAATGAACTTGAATTTGTAAGTAGCCGGTTTATCAATATTGCCTACATATTACATACTTTAGACTTGGATTTTCTTCCAGTTGAATCCAAATCGGGTGACATTAGCAGTTCTAATCTTGCTATCTCTGATCTCCGGCTTATTCCTTGGCTATTTTATGTTTCAATGCACCAAATACAACTCAGCCTTGGGTACTGCGTTTATTGGTGTGTTCAAAGTGAGTAACGCAAACATTATTTAGCATTTTTTTAGAACGTAATCATCACTTACGCTGGAATGTTCACAGGAGACTACGACTTCAACTGGTGCAACTTCTTCGGTGTTACACTGGCAACGCTGGGATCGTTGACATATCTGGCTTCCGTATTCTCAAGTCCAACAGTTGTTGCTGAGAAGACAGAGGCAAAAGATGTTGAGAGAAATGCTGTGATTGCGGCTTAGGTTTCATTAATAAACACAAAACCAACTTTGTTTTGTTTGTGTTCGAGCGCTATCTCCCGCACTGTGAAAATGAATAATCACGCTACTATCAGTCTGCCGGGAAAATTATGAACAGAATGTTACTGCGCCGATATCTTTGCTGAATTGAAAAGCAATTTGATTTTGCCTAGACATGATTCATTTTCTCGGCGGCAATGCGATTTTCGATGCGACAGAGCGCTCATTATTTTTCGGACAGACTGTAGTCCGTTCGCTAAGTTGCTGGAGTGTTTGGCGACATGCACGGTCTAAGGCAGAACGACCGAGCGATTTTCCCACGAGAAATGATCCACATTTATTCAAATTTGGTTGCACTTTACTACGTTGGGCTTCCTTATAAAAGGCCTCCTTTCCACTGAATAAATCACATGACTCTTGAGCTCTCGTCTTGTCTGGTTACTGGGTTGTCGGGCCTTTCGACACACGGCAAAATGCGCTGCACAGAAAAATACAAGGTAATAAATAAAAGCCCCAAAAAAAAGCCTATTGCACGGTGCGAAAAGCAAAATTGCACAGCACAGAGCAAACTTTTTCGTACAGTGCTTGTCGCAAAAATCACTCCACCGACTTTTCGAACGGATTGGTAAACATATTTGCTTTCAATTTTGCATCCCAATCCTCGATCCGGTTAAGAAAACAAAACGCTATCCTACCAATATTGTAGCGGTTGCAAAACCGCAATTAATCAGAGAAGTGAGTGTCCGTTCGCCGGTGTATGGTATAAAAAAGCGGTGGAATTTATTGTTAATATTTATTGCTAACACGATTCTCGGAACGACTGATACCACCCAAGCTTTGTCGAAGGAGAAGCCCTCGAAGAGCGGCGCTCCGATTTTGATGACTTGTCACAGTTTTTAGATCAAATTATTCTAGCAAGTGTGCCAGGCTTTACTATTTATTATATTGTCCGTTCGCATTGTCGCTGGAGTTATTTTCGCGGCATTCGCGATAAATAAGACCGATTTTCAGATTTTGAAAAAGATGCTAAATTTTCTTTCTCGAGCTTTTTTTCTCATGTCGGCCTCATTCTTTCCCTTCTATTTTTTCAAAAAAAGTGAGGAAAGCGTATGAAAGTTTTGCTCCGTAACGACCGGTGCGATCTTATTTCTTCACTCTTACGTACACGGTTAGAGAAAAAAAGTTCACTTTGCACTGTGCAATTTTTCGTTTTTTGCACCGTGCAGTGGGCTTTGCTGTCGCTTGCGCCGTAAGTTTTCTTGCACAGTGCGAACGATAAAAATCAGTCCGGCGGCTTCCTCGTAGGCCTAGTAGGCTTTTTTGAGGTGTGGCCAAAAAGTTTTTTTTCTCTGACGCCTCTTCGTGTTTTTTTACTCTCTCTTAAAAGTAAAAATATCGTTGAATTTCCCGGTTGTAAATGAAAAGCGCAACCAAATATTTGTAAGAATTGAGATGCGGCCTACACCCGATAAGTCACCAAATTTATATATAAATCGACCGTCACCTTTGGGACATCTACCTTATGAGAAGAAAATTTTTTTATTGCTGTAGGTTCGCGAAAACAATCATCTATCGAGAGACTGTTATTCCTCTATAACTTCATAGAATTGTTTGACAAAGCGTTTCCTGCGAATTTCCCTGACTTCTTTTTCCTGGGAATCAGCCAAAGTTTGTGGCTTTATGGGTGGTCATTAACCTTGCTTTCTCCAAGCATCACAACAAAAGCCTTCGTAAACCATTCCCGTTGATGCAAACGGAAAAAGCATCAACGATCAAACCAAGTGCCCAGTGGTTTTTTGATCTTTACATCTTTTTCGCGTCTAGAATTTTTTACGCATCTATAAATACGGTTCCTTCCTTTGAAAAAGGTACAGACGTTTTTTGTGGAAAATTTGTTAGTCCGTTCGCAAGTCAATGAAGTGATTTTTGCGACATGGATTGTGCGAAAACAGTAGTTCACTTTGCACTTTGCAGTTTGCTTTTTCACAGTGCAATAGGCTTAAAGAAAAGTGTTGGCTTTTTTTGGGCTGTCGGACGTATGCTGACTTTTTTTACGTTTTGTATGTCGCCCAAATCACTCCAGCTACTTTGCAAACGGACTACAGTGGGGGATCGGATCCAGCAGCAAAAAACGTACCATTTTGCATCCGAGAAGTATCAAAAATGCGACAAAATGTTTCCCTCTTCAAGTGAAAAAGAAACTTCGTTTTGAAAGGCGCGCAATTTTTCCCCGCGAAAAAAGCGGGCGCGCTTTTGAAACCTCAGTTTTTTTCACTTGCAGAGGGAGGTATTTTGCCACATTTCTTGATGCTTTTTGGGTGCAAAATGCTGCGTTTTTTGCCACTAAGAAACGATTTTTTTTCTCTCCATCCGCACTAGGCTTCAGAAATTTTGAGCGCGAGTAGTATGATTAAAGATTGTTTGGTAAACTCGAACCCTATTTGCAGAGAATAATGCCAAACAGGTACATCAAAGAGTCTGATGATCCAGATTTGACCACCGAACGTCAAGACTGCCCGTTTGATACAGACGCGTTTGCCGCGGTGATCTACTCCGGCAAGGAAAAGGTTGACCAGCGAAAAAAGATTGCTGCGTTTGTCGAGAATACTCCCGAGCTACGCAATTTGAGCAATGATGTTAGCTATGGCTCGAAAATGGACTGGATGGAACAGGCGTACAGAAACCATACGGTAGCCAGGAGATTTCAAAGTCAAATTGTCCCCGAAGGCGATAGAGTTGCATATGAATTTTACAAAAGGTTTCTAATATGCATATAGAATCTTGACAAATTGGAGTACAAAGAAAACTGTCTATAACGAACAACTCTCTAAAACTAATCTTATCCATCTGTTGGGAAAATAATGAGCACATTTCCGCTCCGCGGAGCTCCGCCGATCTGAAGTGAAAAGCAATTTCATTTGGTCGCAACACAGTTCATTTTCTCGGCGCACAGCATTCCGAGGTTTTTTGCCGCCACCGATCGGTGCCGATTTTCGCTCAAAATGACAACAGGGCTGCGCGCCTCGGCTGATAACTAGCTAGCCCAAAAATGAAAAAGAGTAAAAATTGATTTCCAGATAGAGTGAAAAAAGACCTATCCAATGATATAAATAGGTCCTATTGACTTTCTCCCCACAACGATCTTTTTCGCCTACAAAATTACAAATTTTTTTTGTTTATTCATGGATAAATGCACTTTATGAGGGCATAATTGAAAAAAAATGGTACCACTCGATTGCAAATAGCCTCTTCTATGACATATCCAACAATAAGGGAAATTCTGGCCCTTAGGGCACTACAAAATCCAAAAAAATAGCGTATTTTACGTGTTTTTGCATATTTTTCGGGATTTTTTGCACCGGATGCACAAAAATGAAAAATCGGCTGTCATAGCGTTGTAGTGCACACTCGATTACATATATCTGCCAAATTTCACATTTTCATCTTTACTCCACTTTGTGTTCTGAGCCGGTTTAGGTGTTAAGGCAACATCGCTGCATAGGGCAATGCCGGATGCCGATTTTAAATTTTTTTTTCATTTTTGAGACATATTACGTTCATATCAATATTAGATACTGATTTTTGCTCCAGATGACAAAATACCCTTTCATAAATTCAACTTAATGACACCAACATGTTTGAGTTCAACATGACGAAAATAAGGGAATTTTTGTTTCAGGACTAGTATTTAGGTGACAGCAGACCTGCCAGAATATGCTCCGACGTTTATTTGGCTAGAAAAAGCTATGGAATCCGGATGCAGCGACGTCCCGTAACACGTTGCACATATGCGATTTTACTTAAATTTACGTTATATACATGACGTTCAAAGTCAATACGACTGAAAAGACAGAAAATTTTTTTTAAATCGGCATCCGGCATTGCCCTATGCAGCGATGTTGCCTTAACACCTAAACCGGCTCAGAACACAAAGTGGAGTAAAGATGAAAATGTGAAATTTGGCAGATATATGTAATCGAGTGTGCACTACAACGCTATAACAGCCGATTTTTCATTTTTGTGCATCCGGTGCAAAAAATCCCGAAAAATATGCAAAAACACGTAAAATACGCTATTTTTTTGGATTTTGTAGTGCCCTAAGGGCCAGAATTTCCCTTATTGTTGGATATGTCATAGAAGAGGCTATTTGCAATCGAGTGGTACCATTTTTTTTCAATTATGCCCTCATAAAGTGCATTTATCCATGAATAGACAAAAAAAATTTGTAATTTTGTAGGCGAAAAAGATCGTTGTGGGGAGAAAGTCAATAGGACCTATTTATATCATTGGATAGGTCTTTTTTTACTCTATCTGGAAATCAATTTCTACTCTTTTTCATTTTTGGGCTAGCTAGTTATCAGCCGAGGCGCGCAGCCCTGTTGTCATTTTGAGCGAAAATCGGCACCGATCGGTGGCGGCAAAAAACCTCAGAATGCTGTGCGGCGGCGAAGCGATTTTCGATGCAAGAAAGTGTTCATTGTTTTTCGGACAGACTGAAAGGCAAAGTTGATTCTCCGTACAACAAACCTCTCTACAACGAATAAAGTTTTTTTTTGGTCCTTTGCCATTTTTTGACTGTGATTGATGTAATTACAGTGGGTGACCTGATCCAGTGGCAAAAAACATACCATTTTGCATCCAGGAAGGATCAAAAATGTGGCAAAACACCTCACTCTTCAAGTGAAAAAATTCGTTTTGAAGGGCGCAGCATTTCCCTTACAAAAAATAGCGGGCTCGCTTTTGAAATCGTAGTTTTTTCACTTGAAGGGGAAGCATTTTGCCACATTTTTGACACTTCCCGGATGCAAAATGGTACGTTTTTTGCCACTGGATCAGGCCCCCCACTGTAAAAACTCAATTTTTTCAGGTTGACCGTTGGTTATAACAAAGGGCCTGGTGTCCTATCCGATCGCATTGTTATCCCAATGTTGGATGCATGCTGTAATGAAGAGCAGCGAAAATTGTTTTATGAACCGGCCAGCCGATTTGAACACTATTCAGCGTACGCTCAGACCGAACTGGGCCATGGTAAAAATTTATACTAGTCCGTCGGGAAAATAATGAGCGCAATGTTGCAACGAAAATCGGCTCGCCGTCGAGGAGATAAACTGTGTCGCGACAAAATCGAATCGCTTTCACTTCGGCGATGCGATGCGCCCAACGATATTGCACTTATTATTTTTCCGACAGACTAATTTCATGGCTAGATTCACTTTTCCAGGGACAAACACTAAAGCGCTGGGAACGAGCGCAACATTTGACCAAGCCACTCAAACCTTTGTCATCAACACACCCGACCTGCAATCCTACAAATGGTGGCCGGGAAATCTTGCAAAAGTCGCGTCGTGGTGTATTGTTATGGCAAATCTCATTGTAAAAGGACGAAATTACGGAATGCATCCGTTTTACATTCAAATCAGAGACGAAAGTACACACCAGCCTCTGCCTGGGATTACTGTCGGCGAAATCGGCTCCAACTTTGGATTGGCCGCCAACGACAACGGCTATCTAGCCTTGGACAACGTCAGAGTGCCAAAGATTGCATTGCTCGCCAAACACTTCGATGTGACTGCAGACGGCACTTATGTTCACGGAGTGCATCCAAGAGTAGCGTATGTTGGAATGATGTCGGTGCGGGCTTGGATGATCAAAGATGCGCTTGGAGAGACGCTGGCAATGGCAGCGTGCATTGCGACCCGGTACTCTTGTGTTCGACGACAAGGAGAGATTGAAACAGGGTAGGTGTAGCTATTGTACATACACATATTATCAGTCTGTCGGGAAAATAATGAGCACAATGTCGCTGCGCCCATCGTGTTGCTAAAACTGAAAAGTAATTTCATTTTGTCGCGAAACAATTCATTTTCTCTGCACTTTTCAATGCGACAGAGTGCTCATTATTTTCCCGTCAGACTGACATGTATCGCTTGATCAGCAAAGACTATTGTTTTAGAAAAGGCGAGGTTAAGATCATTGAGTATCGAACTCAACAGTATCGATTATTCCCGCAGATCTGCCGAGCGATTTGCATCATCTTTGCCGGTCATCGGGCAAGCGAGCTTTACTTTCAAATGTGCGAGGAACTGGAGAAAGGAAATGTACGTTGAATTGGGCTTACTAGCTGCTTGTCGGGAAAATATTGAGGTCTCGGAAATCACATTGCCGTCGAGAAGATGAATTGTGTCGCGGCAAGATCAAATTGCTTTTTAATTCAGCAAAGATATCGGCGCAGCGACATCGTGCTCATTATTTCCCCGACAGACTAGTATGCATACCTCATTTTTGAGCCTTTAAAATTCTAGGCCTCCTTGATGGACGACGTGCATGCAATTACTAGCGGCTTAAAAGCAGTTTGCTCCTTCCAAGCAGCACAAGGCATCGAGCAATGCCGTCTGGCTTGCGGTGGCCACGGCTACTCGCAGGGCAGTGGACTCCCTTCGATCTACGCAAACACCGTCGCCGCCTGCACGTACGAAGGCGACAATTTGGTGATGCTTCTCCAGCTAGCCCGCTACTTGACGAAACGAGCCAAGGAAGTGTTTCTAGGCAAGCGGCCAAGGCAGCTGGCGAGTATGGCAGAACATTTGTCCGTGATAGCAAGGGACCACAGCAAGTACAGCGTGAATGAAACTAGAGCTCAAAGATGGACGGAGATTAAGCTGGCATTTGAACACCTAAGTCGGCGACTGACAATGAAGGCATTTGACTTGTTAAATAAAGAAGTCCAACAAGGGCATTCCAGTGAGGTGGCTTGGAATAATAGGTCAGTTGAGTTGTGCAAGGTGAGGCCAAAGTGGATTTTCAAACGAAAATTCTCCATTTAGGCAGCTAAAGCGTTTACTCGAGTGTTCCTGGCCGAGACGTTCGTCAACCGAGTGTCGCAAATTGCAGACCAAAGTGTCAAAGAGGTCTTCGAAGACTGCTTGGACTTGTACTTGCACTATGAATTGCTGGAATGCCGCGCAGACCTGCTAGAGGTAGGCAAGGCTTAACTGTGCCGCAATTTTTGTTGTTCTAGGACCACTTTGTGACTGAACAACTCCTCGTCGACGCACAGGTCGCTTTTCTGGAGAGTCTGCAACGGCTGCGACCGAATGCTGTGAATGTTGTGGACTCGTTCGACTTTTCGGACAGACAACTGGGATCGCAGATAGGAACGAGGGATGGCCATGCGTACGAGAATTTGTATGAATGGGCAAGGAGAAGCCCGCTAAATAAGTATGACGTCCTGCCGTTTCATCATGAGACAATTGGGAAACTAATGAAGGAGGCTAGAGCCGGCAGCAAACTATGATAATACATCTGTGTATTTTTGCTGTGATATGTAATAAAAAATTGTCAAACTTTCAGACAAAGGGTTAATAATCTCTCTAGTTGTCTTTACATTCGTTTACAACGTTGTATCTGAAGATTGATAGTGAACTCATATTCATAAAAAAATTAGCGAATTATCTAGTTGTTTTCAACACAACAAGAAAAGGTCTTGACTATCATCATCTCGAGAAAAAATGAGCGCAATGTCGCTGCGCCAATTGCAACGCTGAAGTGAAAAGCAATTATATTTTTTCCCGACACCTATTTTCCCGATTGTGATGCGATTTTCAATGCGACAGAGTGCTCATTATTTTCCCGACAGACTGATAGATTTATACAGAGCTGTACTAAATTTTAATAAAAAAATTAAAATCTCAACTCTTAAAAACCCGATATATCTTACCGGATTATTCTAAATGTAGAGACTTTTAAAAATTTTAGCACAGCAGCTCGATGACTCCATTTATTGTAGCGCGCAGTTCCTTCATAAAAACGCGTCAGCTCAAAAATATGTTTTGCTCTCTCGAAAAACGCATGTAAGCCACGCTAACACCACACGCCAAATTTTCCATCAAAACGCGGCCGAATGCACAAATCACACGTTGAATTGCGAATTTTGTGCAGAGTATCCCACCCGCCCTCGGAGGAAACAGAGCATAAACGAGATACTACCAATCTTGTAGTCGCGAGAAACCCGAGCTTTATGAGTGTCCGTTTAACCCGTTGAAGCTGTTCGTATAAATATTCTGAAAGCGATCTGTTCTTACTCCCAATTTTCTTGGTAATTGAGAGTTTTCTGGGTAATTGGAGTGGAGTTGTTTATTGAAATTGATAAATTGAAGGTTGATCTTTAAGCGAAAGAATGAAGAGCTTTTAGAGCGCGAAAATAAGTGTCGCTTTTGGTGATTAAACTTGTTACTTTTGAAGTTTGTTGATAGTGTCTGTTTATATCAGTCTGTCGAGAAAATAATGAGCACTTTGTCGCACCGAAAATCGCATCGCCGCCGAGAAAATGAATTGTATCGCGGAAAAAATCAATGTCCTTATAACTTCAGTGACGCGATTGTTGCAGCGACATTGTGCTCATTATTTTCCTGACAGACTGATAGTAATTTTTTTTGCTAACTTTATTAGATCAACAATAAAGAAATGCTGTTTTTTATAAACTAAAAATAGCCTAGCGCACTGACTTGATGGTGGGTCGTTTTATAACGTGATTTCACTTGCGAAGCGGGCGTTTTAACCCACAATTTGTTTTATGGTCTCATTAAGAGTACAACCGCTTTTAAATCGCGCTTTTTATGATTTGCAAAGTTTTATAAATTGCCCCAAAAAAAGTTAAAAAGGAACTTCCTTGTCTGTGTTGTAATAATCGAAGTTTTTTTTTGACATTTCGTTTACCACGCCGCAAAAAGCTCGGTTCAAAAGCGGCTGTCCCTATATTTGCAATTTTTTAAAAAATTTCTTGTATTACGTCAATCTGTCGGGAAAATAATGAGCATTTTCCCGCTTCTCGGATCACGTCGCTGAAGTGAAAAGAAATTTGATTTTGCCGCGACACAATTCACTCTCTCAGCGGCGATGCGATTTTCGATGCGACAGAATACTCATTATTTTCCCGACAGACTAATATTGCGATCCAAACCACGAAATTTTCAGTTCAAGATGCCAAATAGATACATTGATCCCACCGACAATCCCGACCTAACCGCCGAACGGAAGGGCTGTCAGTTCGACACCAACGAATTCGCCGCCGTTCTTCGCGGCGGACACGAAAAGTTCGCGGATCGGAAGAGAATCGAGCGGTTTGTGGAAAACACGCCCGAACTGAAGAACCTGAGCACCGACACCTCGTACGGCGCCAAGATTGATTGGGTGGAGAGGGCGTTCAAAAGACACGTGGTCGCGAAAAAATACCAAGACCAAGTCGTACAGCGAAGCAACCGAGAGGGATGGGAGTATTACAAAGCGTAAGTTATTTATTGCCAAAACATTGTACGCAAGGAATGGTAAATAACATTGAAAGATGGGCAAAGATTCTTATATCAGTCTGTCGGGAAAATAATGAGCACTCTGTTGCATCGAAAAGCGCCGCCGAGAAAATGAATAATTTTGCGGTAAAATCAAATTTCTTTTCGCCTCAGCGATACACTGGGCGCAGCGACATTATTCCTCATTATTTTTTCCGACAGACTGCTGCCTTCAGACCTCTATAAAACGAACGGCAAGATACCAAAAATTTTTATTTTTTGTATAGACGGGTCTTGTTGGAGCGAACTCCTTTTTGCCCTAGAATTGAGCCTTAGGATACTTAAAAGTGTTTGTTTTTGATAGATTTTAATGTACAGGGTGGGCCACTCGAAACGGGTAAGTTTTTTCTTTGGATTTCTCCGCGGAGACTCCGCCGATTTTCCCGAAATTTAGATTTTTCTGTAGCTGAGACCCGCCATTTTTAACCGGTTGAATTTGAAAAAAATATATTTTGAATTGACCTTTCTATGCCTTCCCAAAGTTTCGAAGAATTATTTTCGGGCCGAAACCGCTAAAACTTGGAAAATTTTTGGAATGATTTCGAAAACGTGGTCATTTTTTCGAGTTTTTGGATGAAATTTTCTAAGTTTTACTTCAGATAACCATAAAATATTGTCGTAAAAACAATTTTATTTAACGACCTGTTTATTAATATTTCTATCTGAGTTCGAAATGCCCATTTCCTCTCGCAGCACAAACTTGTAGGAGCTTTGAGAGTCATGAGAGTCGTGAACAGCTCGAATTGCAGATCGTGAACATCGTCTATCTTTAATCGGGCTGGGCTCCAAGCTTCAATGACTTGGAGCTGGGGCTCGTTGCCAATTGTGTAGACTTTTGCAATCTCGTTGAAAAATTGGTTTTTTTTTGAAAGTTCGTACCCTATCGGTAATACAAACAACACTATTTTTGCTTTCAATTTTCCTTAAACAGGTTTAGAGAGAGCATACGCAACTTTTTACTTCCCGATTTTACCAAAAAAAGCCAAAAATTTTCCAAGTCCGAGAAAGTCAATTGAAAATCATTCCAAAAATTTTCAAAGTTTTAGCGGTTTCGGCTCGAAAATAATTCTTCAAAACTTTGGGAAGGCACAGAAAGGTCAATTCAAAATATATTTTTTTCAAATTCAACCGGTTAAAAATGGCGGGTCTCAGCTACAGAAAAATCTAAATTTCGGGAAAATCGGCTTAGTCTCCGCGGAGAAATTCAAAGAAAAAACTTACCCGTTTCGAGTGGCCCACCCTGTATTCATTGTGCAAAATGCTCTGCGATATTTCAAAGCAACACTTCTTTCAGGCTGACTGTTGGCGTGAACGGCGCACCCGGCGGTCTCGCCGATGTAATTGTCATCCCGTTGCTCGAGAATTGCTGCGACGAAGAGCAACGCAAGCTGTTTTTGGAGCCTGCCCGCCGTTACGAGCATTATTCGGCCTATGCGCAGACGGAACTTGGCCATGGTAATTGTGCTTTTTTATCGACCAATATTCATTCTTTTAGGAACAAACACCAAGGCTCTCGGAACAACCGCAACTTTTGACCCAGCCACCCAAACGTTTGTACTGAACACACCAAACCTGCAGTCGTACAAATGGTGGCCCGGGAATTTGGGAAAAATCGCTTCGTGGTGTGTTGTGATGGCGAGTCTGATCACGAACGGCAAAAATCATGGAATGCACCCGTTCTACATTCAAATTAGAGACGAAAACACGCACCTACCACTTCCTGGCATTACAGTCGGCGAGACTGGAACAAACTTTGGTGCAGTCGCCAATGACAACGGCTATTTGGCGCTGGACAACGTTCGGGTCCCCAAAACGGCGATGCTGGCAAAGCATTTTCAAGTGAAGCCCGATGGAACCTACGTTCAAGGAGTGCATCCAAGAGTGGCGTATGTGGGAATGATGTTTGTTCGGTCGGTGATGACAAAAGAATCGATGGGAGAGGCGCTGGCGTCGGCGGCAACTATTGCAACGAGATATTCGTGTGTTCGGCGGCAAGGAGAGATTGAGCCTGGGTAAAAAGTCTTTGACTTTTTAAGGTAGTCATCATTTTCAGAAAAGGCGAAGTGAAGATTATTGAGTACCGAACACAACAATATCGGCTGTTTCCACAGATTGCCCGAGCAATTTGTTTCTTTTTGGCTGGTGATCGAGTTACTGAGCTCTATTTCAAAATGTGCGAGGACCTAAAGAATGGTGATGTAAGTTACGGTATTCGCTGTTTCCTGTAACATATGAAAATATATGTTATGATCCGACAAATGCAAAAAAAAATTAAAAAAAATAAAATAAAATTTAGGCGTCTCTAATGGAAGACGTTCATGCTCTTACCAGTGGACTAAAGGCAGTGTCCTCATATCAAGCCTCTCAAGGAGTCGAACAGTGCCGTCTCGCCTGCGGCGGTCACGGCTACTCGAACGGCAGTGGTATTCCACTTATCTACACGCTAGTGGTGGGCGGTTGCACTTATGAAGGCGACAACTTGGTCATGCTTCTCCAGCTTGCTCGGTACTTGATGAAACGAGCCAAGGAGTCGTTGACGGGCAAGAAGCCGAAAGGTCTGGCTAAGATGGCCGAGCACTTGTTTGTGCGGTCCCGAGATCACTGCAGCTACAGTTTGAACCAAAGTCGGCAACAAAGGTGGTACGAGATCAAGGCGGCCTTCGAGCATTTGAGTAGAAGACTCACGTTTAAGGCCTTCAATATTTTAAATGAGGAGTCTAAGAAGAATAATCATGAAGTTGCGTGGAATAACGCGTCCGTCTCTCTTTCCAAGGTACCATTTTTTGTCATCTCATTGACATATCATACGATGAAAAACTGGTCTATTCTTTTAGGCGGCTAAAGCGTTCACCAGAGTCTATTTGGCTGACTCTTTCATCGAAAGTGTTGCTCAGATTTCCGACATGAACGTTAGGTTTGTGTTTGAAGACTGTCTCGACTTGTATTTGAACTACGAACTTCTCGATTGCCGAGCCGACTTGTTGGAGGTAAGCCTATATCCCCCACTTAAAATTGAGGTAATTTCAGGACAACTATGTCACCTCTCGAGTCCTTGAAGAGGTCCATGAGAGCTTATTGGAAGCCCTTCAACGTATTCGACCGAATGCCGTCAACATCGTTGACTCGTTCGACTTCCCCGATCGACTTCTCAATTCCCAGATTGGCTCGAGAGATGGCCACGCATACGAGAATCTGTACAAATGGGCACAGCAGAGTCCGCTGAATGAGCATCAAGTCTTACCTTTCCATCACGAAACTATTGGCAAACTTATGAAAGAGGTTAAAGCTGTCAGCAAGCTGTAAACCATCCGGAATATACTGGTTTATATGTATATGTATACATAATAATAAAATTTATATTGGAAGGCTAAAATAACAACGGCTATTTGGCTCTAACAAATGTTAGAACCCATAAAAACGCTGACGCTATATAAGTACTTCCGATACACGACTAAACGAGTATTTTAATAAAATTTATATTTAACACCAAGCAGCAGTCGTTATTACATTAACAGAGTAATTAAATTGCTTTCAAAATGGGAACGCAACGTGTATTCGTAAAAAATACGGGAAATGTAACTTAAGGCCATAAGTATTTGAAATTTGGCCATTTTGGGAAATAGAAGGCTATGGAAAGTCCAGTGCTATTTGCCATAAATGACGTTGTGGCATTTTCAATCGCATTTTTGTCAAATCTTCTACTCCTTTACCTTATAAAGCACAAAACTCCACATGAGATGGCTGGGTATGCGAGACTTCTGAAGATCCACGCTTTTATCGACCTTTACTATTGCATTGTCAACGTGGCAACCAGCGTGGTAGGTTTCAGATGCTGTTCAGTGATATATACATACATGTTTAGGAGCCCTTCCCCTATGGCGGCTATTTTTATCTTGTTCCAACGGGATTTCTTCGACACGTCGACAATCGACACTGGTGGATTTTCTTTTTTGCGGTTTATTACAATTCGATCCTGGCGGAGATGTCGATCAGCCCGGTGGATTTTTATTACCGATATCGGGATATCTGTCGGTAAGTGTCTCGAGTTCAGCAAGAGCACGTGTATAAGGGGTCTCTATTCTAGTTCTGATTTCGGATCCCAAGCCCAAATAATACTAAATAAACAAAATGACTATACAGGGTGCGCCAATAAAATCTGGACTAATGTTTTTGCTTGCCCTGCGGGCTGTAACAGTACGAGAACAAAGTGGGCGATTGTGGATACGTGTAATACGTCCAAGAAGCTATCTTTAAAGTTTCAGACAAAATAATCGTCTACGACACTTGTTTTGCCATTATAAGTGCATACAACTAAGGCGCCTGAAACACGGACCCCAAATTGGTCAAAAAATGGTTGCGCTATCTTTACCGTTTTATGCTATGGACTGAAATTTACTTTTTCTAATAGAGCTCCGTTCGGTTTTTATACACTGAAATTGATTTTGCCTCATTATGACAATTAGGCTTTTTACAGCTCGCCAAAGTTGGCTTAAAAACGGGCCCTTTTTCCCGAGAACTTCCGTTAAATCAAAGATTTTTATGTAGAAGTTTCCCTGTGTGATTCCAAACATGTTAAGCATCAGAACTACTTTTGCAAGGATAACCAGAGTCAGCATAGTCGCCTTTCAAAAAGGATTTTTCTATCTGCTGCCTCTGGGGATGAAATAGTGGCTGTAGGGGCATAATTTACTATATCCTCGCTATTCGAGTGAGCTTGGACTAGATATTTCTAAAAGTGATTTGGATACATCAGCATGTATCCAGTATACAACTCTATGTTGATTTTTACGCTCAAGGCCTTTCATACTTGTTGCAAACTGCCAAAACGTTTCAAGTTCCGAATGACCGTGCCTTGAATTCCCCCCATGAACTTTTATTTATGAAAAAACGGTCCCCTTGTATGTGCGGATTTTCTTTTACACTACAGGGTGTTTCAAGAAATTTGGAACAAATGATTTGCTTATATCTTTGTGTTATTTGCAGCTATCAACGAATTTCTTTTTGCTTCTAAAAATTGACAGCGTGCGTTTTTAGAATCTCAAAAAAATTTGTTTTTCGTCGGCGGAGGGCCCATTTCTCGGCGGAGAAAATTAGGGCCTTTTTTAAAAATCACAGCGTATTACGTGGCGGAAACGCCGTTGCACCGGCTGAAATCAAGTTTACGTTACACCTCCGTCGATTTTACGGTATGCATTTTTTTGTTTTCGATTTTACGCGCACCGCGGAGGCGCGGCGGAGACTTCAGATTTCGGCGGACGTTGTTTCGGGCCTTCAGATGTTGCAATTCATGTTGGAAAAGAGGTTGGGGTGATTTTTTGTTGTCATCCGATGCACAGATGGCAAAAATTTCGTGCTTTTTATCCCCGGCGGAGGAGTCGGCGGAGGCTTTATCAAAGGGTAAAAACAAAACTCCGCCGATTTGTCCGCCGGACCAAAAAAATCAAAAATCTTTGAAAGGCAATGCTGCTCTGATGGATTCTTGTAGCTGAGATTTTTCCCGGACTCGTAAGACTGCTTTGACCCTTTGATAAAGCCTCCGCCGAATCCTCCGCCGGGGAAAAAAGCACGAAATTTTTGCCATCTGTGCATCGGATGACAACAAAAAATCACCCCAACCTCTTTTCCAACATGAATTGCAACATCTGAAGGCCCGAAACAACGTCCGCCGAAATCTGAAGTCTCCGCCGCGCCTCCGCGGTGCGCGTAAAATCGAAAACAAAAAAATGCATACCGTAAAATCGACGGAGGTGTAACGTAAACTTGATTTCAGCCGGTGCAACGGCGTTTCCGCCACGTAATACGCTGTGATTTTTAAAAAAGGCCCTAATTTTCTCCGCCGAGAAATGGGCCCTCCGCCGACGAAAAACAAATTTTTTTGAGATTCTAAAAACGCACGCTGTCAATTTTTAGAAGCAAAAAGAAATTCGTTGATAGCTGCAAAGAACACAAAGATATAAGCAAATCATTTGTTCCAAATTTCTTGAAACACCCTGTATAACAATTGGCTATGTATACGCTCTGTAATCACGAAATTTTGGAGCAACACGAGCTATAATCTGGCGTTGAGATCTTTAAAAACACAAAAATCCAAATTTTTGGGTATTTTTTTGTTTCCGCCACCAGCGCCGTCAGATCGGCCGCCAACCCTGGTTCCGTAGGCTGTTACAAAGACAACAGCACGTACTTTATATACAATCAATTTGAAGAACGTCAGTGACTGTTAGCAGAAATAATGGAAGAATCAATATCCCAGTCATCATCTGGAAAAAAAATTTCTGCACCTCCAAAAACTTTTGATTATTTTTTTCAGCCTTGCAATAGGCATCGACCTGGTTATTACCGTTGCTGTATAGCACTGTTGTTACCCTTTCTAAAAGTGGTAAAAGTTTCCGTTCTCAGGCCATCCGAAAGGGCTATATGGAATTTAGTTTTGTCCAGATTTTATTGGCGCACCCTGTACAAACTCAGGAAACGACCAACTATGCCCTAGGCAACAACTTCAATAATAAACTCACAACAATTGACTCCACCAAAACAAGAGTTGACCATAGACAAATAATAGACAACAGTAGAAATAGACGGTTTATTGCTCCAAACAACATACAACCGCATAAGCGGGAAAGAGAGACACGAAATAATACAGGGTGGTCCAGCTAAGTTCGCGGATGTAAAATGCTTATAACTTTTTATAGGATTGTTCAATTTTTATGAGCAATAGCTCATTTTATTCCTTAGTAGTTGCCATTTTGCTTAAAAAAAAGATCGTTAAAAACGATCAATCCTACGTCGAGTTATGACCCTTCAAAGTCAAACATGCTTTTTCACGTAAATTTTTAAAAAAATTTAATTTTTAAAAATTTTTGAATTGCGGTGTCACCGCTCGCTGTTACCGGGAAATGATGGTGAACAGAGCGATCCCAGCTATGCAAAATTGGCCCAATTTTGCCAGTCTTTGGTATTCTTCCATAATTTGGCGCCTCATTTGTTCATCCTGGCGAACTCGTTCCACCTCTTCGATTACGCGCTTCGATTCCACGTCTTTGGGCGCCAATCCCTGATGAAAATCCGCTGTTTTAAGAACCCCCAAATGGAGAAATCTAGCGGAGTTAGATCAGGTGAACGCGGGGGCCAAGCAATTGGAGCTGGTTGCCGCGCAGATCCCCGGCCCATCCAACGACCTGGAAAAACCTGGTCAAGGAGTTGACGGACCGCTATAGGTGGCGCGCCGTCTTGTTGAAAAACAAAACTGGCAAAATTAGGCCAATTTTGGATAGGTGGGATCGCTCTGTTCACCATCATTTCCCGATACCAGCGAGCGGTGATACCGCAATTCAAAAATTTTTGAAAATTAAATTTTTTTAAAAATTTACGTGAAAAAGCATGTTTGACTTTGAAGGGTCATAACTCGACGTAGGATTGATCGTTTTTAATGATCTTTCTTTTAAACAAAATGGCAACTACTAAGGAATAAAATGAGCTATTGCTCATAAAAATTGAACAATCCTATAAAAAGTTATAAGCATTTTACATCCGCGAACTTAGCTGGACCACCCTGTACTTCTTGATTGGGCGATTTCTCTTCTTTTTATACCAATCTGTCGGTCATTCCGTGGGAATATGCAAATTCGCACGCGAAGTCGTGACATAAGACTGGAAATGACTTTTGGTCCCGGGCGCTTTGAAAACAAGGCCAAAAATCACATTGGCCTGGTACATGAGGTTTAGCAGTTTCGGCTTGACGTGACTTTTAGCAAGGCGGGCGAGGCCAATGGAAAAAAACAATAGAAAAATTTTGGGCTTAAAATCAGCTCTGCCGTCGGTAAATATGGTACCTCTTATATTCTTAAAACTTGCAGTAACAAAACAATGACGAACAGACAGCTTTATTCACTTATTGGCTTTCTCTTTACGCTCACCCTTCTTCACTCCTTCCCTGTCTACCTTTTTGTGGCAAGGTTCGGCCCATCGTCTGAGACCCCGGTTGACGCTAATGTGGCAGTGAAATTGCATGACATCGAGAGATTCGCCGATCTTCACACCATCTTTGCATATAACCTAACAGTGGGTTTTTTGCACGGCTGTTTATCATAGTATTGCAGAGCGGCTTCATGGCATACTTTAATCTAATCGCGCTCGAGTTGAATTTTACAATTGGTCTTTTGGTGATCAGTTGGTCATATCTGAAGATCAGACGCAAATTAAAAAATCATTCAAGGGCTAATCCCTTATCCAGTATTCATCATATCGAAAATCAGATTAACCGAATTATGATGTTGCAGGTAAGCTCCTAGTTTTTAGTGCAAAACTTTTTGCCACTGCAACATTCTTCATGTATACCAGTCGGCCGGGAAAATAATGTCGCTTTGGCGCTGCAAAAACGGCAAGCCTCAAAACTCTCGAGCCATTTCCAGCCCTTGCTTTTGATGATCCAAAGAACGACGATGCCACATTATTTCCCCGACAGACTGAGAATCTACTGTTAAATCCACTACAGCTACTGCTACCGGTCTTGGGCATTGGCCTCTCCGTAATTATCACAGGGACAGCGGGTGTGATACAATTAAGTCTTCCGCAAATGGGAGCGATCAATCGGGTAGTCACCAAATGGATCAGCGCTCTCAAACCGATCATGACCATTTCAATAGTGTCAGCATACCGCAAAGGACTTTTCAAACGCTTGTTTTCGCTGAGCGGGAGAGTGGTTCTACGTACGCCCAGCGAACATACAACATCGTTTAAATTTTCTCGTGGATAAGGTTTGCCCAATCTCTAATTTTCCCGTAAAAATCGAGAGTTCTTGTTGAGCGATCTTTGTGTCCGAGAAATGACTACAAGATCCATTTTTTGACTTTAGGACACATTTCACCTAAACACAAAAACCACCGACTTTGAAAACACATATGACAATCTGCTGGTTTCACCATGTACATAATTCATTTACACTGCCAATTATTATCAAAGTGGACGCCGTTTAAGGAGACCCGCGTGACCTTGTTTGTTATTCTACGAGCCAACTGGTCGACAGAATTTTATTTCCTCTATCGGGAACCGCTGGGCCCAGAATCCCAAAGGTTTACACAATTTTAGACAGGTATGCAATTTTGTGATCGTTGATTGTTGTAAGATTTGATTTTCTTCTTCGACTGGGGTCACAGATTAATAGGGGTTTTCAGTTCTTTGACGTTAAGCGTCTTCTCATCGTAGCATTGCCTACCTTTATCCTACTTTCAGCGAAACTAGTGACCAGCAAAGCATTTGATCCATACATTATTAAAAGTGTATAATCTTGTTTATTAGTTGGAATAATTTTGCCGACCAGTGATGCAAAACTCCGTAATATATACAATAAATGATGCGATTGCGTTTCTTATCGCCTTTCTATCCAATTTCTTGTTGCTCTACCTGATCAAACATTATACGGTGCCGCAAATGGCCGGCTACGCAAGACTGCTCCGAATTCACGCCTATGTCGACCTGTATTATTGTGTTGTCAACTTTTCGACGAGTGTGGTAAGACGTTTCCGTTGAAATCGATGCGATAGCTGTTCAGGAACCCGTCTCATACCGCGGATACTTTTATCTAGTCCCCACTGGGTTTCTCCGCCACATTAACAACCGATACTGGTGGGCGTTCTTCCTAGGAACGTTTTATCATACAGTGCTGATCGAAATGTTGATAACTCCCGTAGACTTTTATTACCGCTACATCACCGTCTGCAGGTAAGCGCAATAGTTGTGGAATACGAAATTGGCTTAGAAATCGAACAATGACCAACAAGACGCTTTACGGAGTGGTCACTTTTTTGCTTCTGCTGTCCCTGTTTGTTTCTATTCCGGTTTATTGGGCTGTTGGACCCGTTGGGCCTTCTCATAGGACACCGCTGGAAGCAAACATCACTCTGACGCTGTATGAAATCGAGCGATTTGCGGATTTGGATACAATATTTGCATATAACCCTACAGTAAGTTTCATACTAAACCTTTGAATTCCGTACTCTTTTGTAACCATGTTATTGTAATTTAAGTCCGGCTTCACGGCATATTTCAACCATATTGTCCTTCAATGCACATTTTTCATTGGTTTCTTGGCGGTAACCTGGTCGTATGTAAGCATTCGCCGAAAACTTAAGGAGCATTCCAAAGCCAACCCAAAATCAAAACTCCATCATCTAGAGCATCAAATCAACAGAATTATGCTGCTTCAGGTAAAAATCATCTCGTCAAATGTTGCATCTTCCTTGTTGAACACTCAAAATCGCATTTCAGCTGCTTGTTCCTGTCTTCGCCATCGGATTGGCGGTGGCCGTGACGGCAACAGCTGCTGTAGTTCAATATGATCTACCTCAAATGGGAGCCGTTTATCGTGTGACATGCAAGTGGGTTAGCGCTCTAAAGCCGCTGATCACCATGTTTCTTATCTCAGCCTATCGAAATGGGCTTGCTCGTCGAATCTCCGCAAAGAAAAGATGCCCGAAGAGCAGATACATAGTTCGTCATGACGATGGTAAAATAATGCCTTTGCCGGAACGAGAAGGCCATATATGACCAGCTTGTTGCTACTATTCCTCTCCTAATTTGTCTCTATTCCTCGGAGCGGTGATCAAAGCCCCCCTTCCAAGTTCATCGACGTTATATGGGGGTTAAGCCGTTATACCATTTGTTCTGCTAATAAATTATTTATTTACTTAAATTAGGCATAATACATAGCAGGGACTATTTATTTGTCTGGCATTCGTTAATTCTTAACTGCCTGTTCTATAATACTTTTGGTAAATTGCAACATCAACTTTGTTTGACTGGGCAAACCCACATCAATTATTCTATACAGACTGGATGAACCTTGGTGCTGTCTACAGGCAATTTGTCTGGAGGTAATGTAAGAGTCTATAAAGCAGTGATGCTGTCGGAGCACTTTCCATACATTATTAAACAAGCGTTTGTTCTAAAATTTATATGTATTGAACGACCAGAGTGCAGCTGTTATTACATTCAAAGAGTAATTAAATTCACAGTCTGAGAGCAACGTGCGAACGTGGAAAATGCGAGATGTGACATATAGAATCAAATCTTTTAGAAACATGGCCATTGTATAATATAATATGATACATGAGGCTATGCCGAGTCCGGTAATATTTACCATAAATGATTATGTGGCATTTGCAATAGCATTTTTGTCCAATCTCCTACTTCTTTACCTTATAAAGCATAAAACTCCACCTGAGATGGTTGGTTACGCAAGGCTTCTGAAGATTCATGCTTTTATCGACCTTTATTACTGCATTATCAATGTGGCAACCAGCGTAGTAGGTTTCAGACGGCGTTTCATTGATATGTACAAATGTTTAGGAGCCTTTCCCTTTTGGTGGGAATTTTTATCTTGTCCCAACCGGGTTTCTTCGCCACGTTAACGATCGACACTTGTGGACCTTCTTCTTTGGTGCTTATTATCATTCCATTTTGGCGGAGATGTCTATCACGCCGGTCGATTTTTACTATCGATATTTGAATATTTGTCGGTAAGATTGGAGTTGATTGTACGTAAAACATATCTTGTGAATACCTTGTAAGATCAATTTCTACTTCTAGTCACCAAACGATGACGGATAGACATCTTTATTCATTTATCGCCCTTCTGTTTACACTCTCCGTTATTCACTCGTTCCCTGCGTACCTTGCCCTTGGAAATTTCGGACCGTCGTTTGAGACGCCGTTTGAGGCTAACGTGACAATGAAATTGCATGAGATAGACAGGTTTGCCGATCTGGAAACCATCTTCGCATATAACCCAACGGTATGCCTTCCAGCGGCCTTCTAACATCTTATTACTGCATTTTAGAGCGGCTTCATGGAGTACTTTAATCTTGTCATACTGCAATTGAATTTTACTATTGGTTTCCTTGTGATCAGTTGGTCATATTTGAAGATCAGAAAGAAACTGAAAGACCATTCCACAGCGAATCCTTCGTCCAATATTCACCATATCGAAAGCCAAATTAACAGCATAATGTTGCTACAGGTAAGGGTTTGATTGACAAAAAGCGAAGTGTGTTTTCAAAGGACTTTCTTTGGTCTACAGTAAACTGTTAATATCATTACAGCTACTGCTGCCAGTCTTGGGCATTAGCCTTTCCATAATTATCACAGGAACAACGGGTGTAATGCAATTCAGCTTTCCCGAGATGGGAGCAATCAATCGAATCGTAACCAAATGGATCAGCGCTCTCAAACCAATCATCACCGTGACAATAGTGTCCGCCTATCGCAAGAAATTCTTCGAAAGCTTGTTTTCACTGGGAAAGGCGGTGACGCTAAATTCTTCCATCGAACATATGACATCGGTTGAAATTGTTCGTGAATAAAGTTTGATTTAGACGAAAGTGGTTATATCGTAGATACATCAGCCTGTCGGGAAAATAGTGAGCGCAATGTCGCATCGAAAATCGCATCTCCGCTGAGGAAATGAATTGTGTCGCTGCAAAATGAAATTGCTTTCCACTTCAGCGACGCGATTGGCGCAGCGATATTGTGCTCATTATTTTTCCGACAGATTGATACTCGGCGAAAAATAGCGACAGATCGTTTTTTTAGTTGCGACAAAATTGGGTGCCGCGATAAATTCTTCTCTGGGCTTATTTTTCCCAAGGTAGTGTCAACTGAGTTTTCTCGTTGAGTTTTGTGCCCACTAAGTCTCAGATCCATTTCCCAACCCGAAAACACACATTTTACCTTGATACCAAAGTGCACAGGTCCATAAAAACACTCAAGTCCGCCCGCTTGGCCATGTAATTCATTTAGACACCCAATTACCTTCAGTGTGGACGCCGTTTAAAGCGGCGCGCGTGAGCTCTTATATGACTCTATGGAGCAGTTAAACTCCGTAGCCTTTACAATAAATGATTTGGTTGCGTTCCTTGTCGCCTTTCTGTCCAACATTTTGTTGCTCTTCTTGATCAAACATTACACGGTGCCGCAAATGGCCGGCTACGCAAGACTGCTCCGAATTCACGCCTATGTCGACCTATATTATTGTGTGGTCAACTTTTCGACTAGTGTGGTAAGAGGTTTCGGTTGGTATTGATACGTAGTCTGTTCAGGAACCCGTCCCATACAGCGGATACTTTTATTTAGTCCCTACGGGATTTCTCCGCCATATCAACAACCACTACTGTTGGGCCTTCTTCTTGGGAGCCTTTTATCACACAGTGCTGATTGAGATGTGCATAACCCCGATTGACTTGTATTATCGCTACCTAAACGTTTGCAGGTACGTGCAAAAATTGCGGAAAGGGGAAGTATGCGAGTTTAGAAATCGAACAATGTCCAACAAGGCGCTGTACGGAGTGGTCATTTCTTTGCTTCTATTGACGTTTTTTTTCTCTATTCCGGTTTATTGTGCCACCGGAAGGTTCGGGCCATCTTTTGAGACACCGCTGGAGGCTGACATCACTCTGAGACTTTTTCAGATTGAGCGATTTGCGGATTTGGATACAATATTTGCATATAACCCAACAGTAAGTGTGATAAATCTATAGGGAAAAGAGAGAGACTGCTAGTAGACTGCTGGGATCTACATATATTTGAAGTGCAATTTCAGTCTGGTCTGATGGCATATTTCAACCATGTCGTCCTTCAATGCACATTTTCCATCAGTTTCTTGTCCGTGGCTTGGTCGTACTTCAACATTCGGCGCAAGCTAAAGGATCATTCCAAAGCCAATCCAACGTCAAAAGTCCATCACCTTGAGAATCAAATCAACAGGATCATGTTGCTTCAGGTATAACGCAAAGCTAAGTGAAAAACTAAAAGTAACATTTCAGGTTCTAGTCCCTGTCTTCGCAATTGGATTGTCAGTGACGTCAACGGCAACGGCCGGGATAGTCCAGTACAATCTACCGCAAATGGGAGCCGTTATCCGTGTGACGGGCAAGTGGATTTGCGCCTTGAAGCCGTTGATCACCATCTTTCTTATCTCAGCTTATCGGAAAGGACTGGCTCGACAAGTTTTCTTAAAGAAAGGGATGCTCGAAGAACAGGTACATACTTCGTCCCAAGTAACGGCTAAATAGTGCACATGCTGCAAACATCACATCTTTATGATCCTAAAAATATACATAACTGAGAGAATTGTTCGCAATTAAAGTAGTTTTGAATCGGACGTCTTTGAAAAACGCAATGGCATTTCAAAATCTAAAAACAAAGTTATTGAGCCGCGGCGAACGCCGGTACTAGCGACATGCACGAGCTCACTTCAATCTTTGTACGCGACATCCCCGATAAATACGTGGGGGCTTTCTGGCGCGACTAATATACCAATACGCTACTAATGTACGAAATCAGATTGGTATTATCCATCAATATTATATTACCATCAAATATCGGATTTCAAGCTCGCACAGTCAATGTTGATGAATTCGAAGCGATGGGAAATTGGAACAATTTGAGAAATCGTTAGAAAAACGAAACGGCGGAGCTAATCTCGGGATATACTGGTTGACAAAATTTTCTTTCCACCTCGTATCTCGGGGACCGCTGGGCCTAGAACCTCAAAATTCGGCATAGAAACATCATGGGACAATCTAACACCATACCCAAAAAATCATACCATTTGATGCACTATCAGTGCACTTTTTATGCAACCGGCAAAAAAAGAGGTGACAAAATTTTCTTTCCACTTTGGAAAAACGTTTGTAAATTAAAAGCCAAAGGCGTGATTGTGGTATCGTTGTGATCGCGATGAAGTCCTCTTTCTATCCGTGTCACAATTTTACAGGAGTTTTCGTTTGTTCGCCCTTGGGCGTCTGCTCATCATTGCGTTGTCCGTTTTCGGCCAAATTGGTGAACAAAGAAGCTTGCAGAAGGCCCAAGGAGATGAAACTGCCCTTAAAAAATCTGGTATTTATGTCTGCAACATTGTTTACACCGGCATTTAAATTAGATTTAATTTAAGTGTGTTGCATGGGAAAATGTGCACTTCCAAGGCTCTCGTTGCCAGAAAATTACGTTATTATGGGAATACTGCAGATAATTCAAATAACTTTTCCTGCTGATATATTTTCTATGATACTGCAGACTTTAAAAATAGCGAAGATTTTAGTATCTAATGTCGCGCTTAGGTGTGAGCAGAAGAATGGTTCCCCATGCCCCATGTGCAAGATTTGCAACCCTAAGCATCCCGCGCAAGCTATTTGTCGTGGCAAAAACGTTAAACGCGGGTCAATCTCAATGTATTAAAGTAGTCTGGCAGTCAAATTTCCCAATATATCAAGTTTAAGCTATGGCAATGCCTCTCCGTCATGTAGTGCAACAACCTGTATTAGCTAAGACGACATATACCACAGGGGGTAAGGTAAGACGGAAGGCTTCAACACATACGGTCGTATAATACCTGAAATACGCCATATGTACTGCAAAGGAATGTCATTTGGACGTTTCCATTCGGTACATAAGCAATTCCCCGGTTTCGCGCACCTTAGAGGCGGCGCTTTTTCGCATGCAACACACTTAAATTAAACCTAATTTTAATGCCGGTGTAAACAATGCTGCAGACATAAATACCAGATTTTTTAAAGACAGTTTCATCTCCTTGGGCCTTCTGCGAGCTTCTTTGTTCACCAATTTGGCCGAAAACGGACAACGCAATGATGAGCAGACGCCCAAGGGCGAACAAACGAAAACTCCTGTAAAATTGTGACACGGATAGAAAGAGGACTTCATCGCGATCACAACGATACCACAATCACGCCTTTGGCTTTTAATTTACAAACGTTTTTCCAAAGTGGAAAGAAAATTTTGTCACCTCTTTTTTTGCCGGTTGCATAAAAAGTGCACTGATAGTGCATCAAATGGTATGATTTTTTGGGTATGGTGTTAGATTGTCCCATGATGTTTCTATGCCGAATTTTGAGGTCCTAGGCCCAGCGGTCCCCGAGATACGAGGTGGAAAGAAAATTTTGTCAACCAGTATATGTACTGCTCAGTTCTGGTAGTAATTCTTTTGAAATGGACACCACCCACACACACCCGCTCGGACACCCCAAGATAAGGAGGATTAGCACTATAGCCAGCAATGGAAGGATGTTGCATTGACTGGACAAGAAATCATACTGACTCACTCCATGACCTTTACATGTGATTAGTGAAATATTGTAAATTGAATTGAAATAGTATACAAGTTTATTTTTTCGGGATACCGCGGGCTTGGCAGAGTTGTTTGTCCCAGCATGGACGAAGAGCCATGTCTAGCCGAAGTTAACGACCAATTTAAAAGGTTAATTGGCAAATATGGCCAGGAGCAAGAAGTAAATCATTTTCCGGAAGCTGTATGTTTTTTATTTGCATTTTCATAACGTGTACATATTTGTCGTGCCCGCACTGTGCACAAAAATCATCGGCTTTTGCACCATGCATTCATTTTTTTGTTTTTCTGTATTACGGTTTTCTGTTATCAGAGTGTATTTTCGACACATTTGAAGGAGTTGAATCAAGATCAAGTTCTTGGAGTTCCTTCCAAGAACAGCACAATTTTAATTCGATTTTCAATATACTCGTTCTCTTGTTCAATTGCCTAATTATGATGATCATCGTGCAAGTAGCGTAAATTTAAAGTAACATTACTATATTTTTGTTTTGACCAATTCTCAAAATAATTAGTGGGTCCCCGGTGCACAAGGCTCTGAACCCGAAAAAATCCCGCTGTTTTTGACGCTTGTAAATTCTTAGTAATTCTATAAAAAAGGTTTGGGGTATTGCCAGAGAGGATGAGGACCAGCAAAAATCAGGGACAGCTTGGATGTATGCTCTTCGACATCCAACCCGCAAACGGGATATTCAAAGAAAGTTTTTTTTGAACACTTGATTTGCAACTTCTGCAAAATGCACGAATTATTTTCACAACAAACACACAAAACTTCGTTGTGTGAAACAAACATCTTCGTAGTTTTCCTTTGCCAGACATCGCATCAAAAATTCCCTTTTCCCAAGGAAGGGATGAACTTGGTCCCACCGTTGTAGTCCACTTATATCTTTGCCAACACAAGCATGAAAAAAACAGATGCCAAGTCATTCAACTGTTCACTCGGCATGTTTGAGGGACTGTTTGCTTATTCAAGCAGTTGATAACAATGCGTTACCGTCGCTCTGAAGTTATTTGCAATTACTCTCAGACAAGGAAACAAACTCGAATGCCTTGTTTTGAGTTTACGGCCTGCCCTGTTCAAACACAATTGTTTGTTGATTTCGAGAAGTTTGATACCGTACTCTCTTCTTTGTATTATGTTCGCCCGCCCTCTCGTGTCCTTACAAAGTTGGCCTACAATAGTCGAGCGTGACTTCAATTTGTTTTCCAATGAGACTTTATTGCCCTTTTAATATGTTTAACCGGGAAATAAGGTTCCGCTTGCCTATGATGTATTAATTGAGACCTGAGGTTCCGACAACTTGCACTCTGCTCTTTTCTTTATTTTTATGGCGTCTTTTGCCGAGGATTGCCGTTTTTAATACCGAAAATCTTTTCATCAACCGATCACATGTGAACGAAAAGTCTTGGAGGGCAACGAAGGGCAACCACTTTGCGGGCAACTGACATTTTCTGGTTAAAAAGCATCTAGCTGCTAAATCCATCGTTGAATTTCCTGTTGCAAGAAAAGGTTGAACGGATTGGCAATTCTCCAAAAAAAGACGCTAAAAATCGTTAGTCGAGGAAGAAATGGGGAATTTTTGGGGCAAGAGAGTACGTTTTGCGCGCCTTTTCTCTGTTTTCTCTGTGAAATCAAGACAAAGTGTACAAAACGTATAGCAAAGAGTATGTTCCAGTCACCGGACTCCTCAGTTTGACGTGCGTCGCAATGTATCCATCCGCGACGACAAAATTAGCGCGGGCTTATGTCCCAAACAGAGAAGTTTTCTCAGAATTTTGGTATTTTTGTTTTCACCAAAGCCTACAGAGTGTGTCCACTCAAACGACTCAAATTCAGCGCGTTCTCCGTATTGTTTAGTGAGGATCTGCCAAATGAGCTTAATAGGGGAGGACTTTGCGAGAACTTGTCATCTTCAAATACATAATAAGCCTCCTTAAGAAGGGGTCAAACAACGTTTTTGGGGGGCTACTATGGCTTAATCATAAGCTTCAAATTAGCGAGAATACTATGATGTTGCGGAGAAAGATTAGCACGGAAAGCAACGGACTTTTCTTCGGCTATATTGCATCTTAGATTAAGGACGCTATCTTTTTGTTCTGACGCAGAAAGATTCCGAGCTCACTACAAATTTTCTTTTGTCTTAAGACTATAAAATCTTGAAAGTTTTTCTTCGCCATTCAACAGTCTTTGACACTTTTAGAAGGTCAGTTTAAACTTAGCGTAGCTAATGGAAGAAAATTTTAAATTACATATTATTCAGTGCTATTCAGGGGTGGTCAGCGGGGCGTTTTTTTACGATTTTCGGCCGGCCCATGCAGGCCCGTTTGGTTCTACGACTGCGCCCGAGCTTAGGAACTAAAGTTAGGCAAAAAAAGGCGTTGATCTAGCTGGTAAAGGATCAATGTGATGGTTTTATGGTTTTTATAATGGACTTATGGACTTGTAAACGTTTTAGAACTTGAGAAACAGCAACTAACAACATCAGTTGATTGCCGAAAACAACGAATGCCAACGGTTTGGCATTGTAATGTAGACGGGCCGGGCCGCGGGCCTGGGGCTTTTCCCGTTTTCAAATTTCCATTTTTGAGCCCGGCCCGCTGACCACACCTGGTGCTATTTCATACTTTCCTTTTGTATGTTTATTGTCTTGCAGCCCTTTCAAAAGGCCTGATAAATCAACGTTTTACACATCATCTTTAATTGTAGCCCTAAAAACTGAACGCACAATGCATTTAAGGTGCCCAGGTATGAACATAGCAATCTGCATTGATGTCATAGGTACCGATGAGACACACGCGGACACCTTGTACCTCAGAGCAATATCGGGCTCGGAAACAAAACTTGCACTTTTCTTATTTGTCTGGCAAAAAAAATGAAACGACGCAATCACAGTAGTTCTTTAGTTCGCTCTAGGCCTTGTTTTGACCTTGAATCGAAAACAAAAGAAATTTTTCAGGTGGCGGCACGAATTGACGAATATTCACCTATCTTGGTTTTCAAAGGGTATGCGAATTATAAGAGCTGGTCTAGCGAGAAGCATGGCCGCAATCCGGGCCGATCCGACCCTATATAGTCGGGCCTGGAAAGTTTTGAAAACCCGGCCCGTGTAAAATTTCTCGTGTAATTTATTGAGTTTGGAAATGTTCGTTCTGTGAAAAAAAAACCGATAGCGAAGAGTCTATTCCGGTCACCGGACTCCTCAGTTTGACGTGCGTCGCACTTGGAGAAATCATCCTGTAAGCGTGCAGTAAATATGCATATAGAAATTTGGTTTCTGGTGTCTACTATCCTTGATGCTGACATCTGAGATGTCTCTCTTCTTTGACTCTTGGAACGAAGGTTAAATTCTTGCTTATTCTTTCGTTTCGTGAAACACATTATCGCAACGCTCTCGCGCACATCTCCGTTTTTTGAAGTAATTTCCCCAAACTTAATGAATTGGGCAAAAGATGGTCCCTGTGGAGAATAAAAGCGGCTTCTTTTGACCTTTCCCATGTATTTGTAATACCGTTTTCATACGTTTTCCAACGCAACTGGTACTCCAGCTCAATTCCAAATATAATATCATAATTCATTTACTCTTGAGTAAATGTTCGCCAAGGCGTTTGTGCTTAACCCGATTTCAACATAAATCTAATTTAGTCATTCAACATGTAAAACCTGTATTGCACATTGCTCGCCATACGGTTTTAATTATATAAACAAGTCAGTTGCAGTGTTTAACCCACTCTTTTTAATGAACCACCACGCTATTCGGAATTGAGAAGGCCATCATGGTATATGTTATAATTATGGTATACAATTAATAGCTGTTGCTAATAGGTATTTTTGAAAGAAACCTTAAGATTTTTGGGCATTAATTTGTTTGCATCCGATAGTAAACGGTCAAGAATCTCTACAAGGAATCGCAAGGGGCCAAAAAAAATCGTTATAGGCGGATTTTGTTGTAGACTTTTACTGGATATTTATTGTTGACAGGGAAAGTGCTCCAAAGCTCTAATTTTGATGAAAATTGGCACAAATTGAGACAATGTTTTTTTATGGCGTATGCAAGACTCTTAATCCTCAACTTAAAAATCAGCTTTAAAGCTATTTTTAAGTCGAATGTTGCATACATCTGACATTTTGGCTAGTTATACCATGAAATTTCACCTAATTGTAAAGGGACATTGCCAAAAAACCTTTTCACTCCGCCCGCTCCATGTTTTGTGTACTTTCTCAATAATTACAGTATATAATTAACAGCTGCTGTAAATAGAATATGTTTGAAAGAAACATTAGGCTCTTGGACCTTAGTTTGTACGCATACGGTAAGCAGTTAATGAGCTGTACAGGGTGTTTCAAGAAATTCCCCGGAAAGCAATCGTCGATTTCTCGGCGCTCAGTCAAGATATCCAAAAAATTTCTTTGGCATAATAGAGAAGAATACGGGCGGTTTTTTGCCTATGAAAATCATTTCCTCCGCCAACGCGGAGAGCAGTGTATTCGGCGGAGACTTTTGGGCACTTTTTTGGTCATCACACCCATCTTAAACGCTTTTTCATGGTTTCTGATGGTTGAAATTAGGTTTTTTGCTAATTTTTGTGTTTACCAAGCGTTCAGCGAAGGTACGGCAGCTGCTCGCCGTATCTTCACTCAGCTATGGACAAGAAACGGCCCAACGCAATTCTTATGGTCTGGCAAGCATTCTCTGCAGGTGTCGTAGACCCTCAAAAATTTTGTCGCCAAGCCTTGTTAGACGTTTAGCCATTGAGACACGACTTGGTTCACTGGAAAACAACAAAATATTTTTCTTTAAATTTCTCTTTGCCATGCTGTTTCAAACATCCGCACGGTGCGCTCCGACTTTATCGACGTTACAGGGACTACATTGCACCGTGCGGTCGCTAAATCGGATCGCTTAGCATTGTAGCCGGCCATCTGATCCATTGTGCAAAAAATTGAAGACTTTCTGGATGCTTCAACGTCGCAATAAAGCATTAAAAATTCGTGTGATAACCAAAAAAGCGCGCAAAAGTCTCCGCCGAATACACTGCTTTCCGCGTCGGCGGAGAAAATGATCTTCATAGGCAAAAAACCGCCCATATTCTTCTTTATAATGCAAGAAAAATTTTTTGGATATCTTGACTGAGCGCTAAGAAATCGACGATTACATTCCGGGGAATTTCTTGAAACACCCTGTACAATGAATTGCAAGGGGCCGAAAAAAATTAGCTAACATCCCTTAACTAATTCTTATCCTTTTCTTTTTATATCACAACTGAAGCAAATCTGTTTGCCTCCCAAGCCATGTTTATCGACGAACAGACCCTGTTCGCTTAGTTTAATTTAAATATCGTGTTATCTCTGCCAGCCTTTGTCTTTTGCTCTTCTCTCCACAACAACACCCTTTTTTAGACATGCTCGACATCTCGTTATACGTCATCAGCGACGTGCTCTCGTTTATTTTTGCTGTTTCTGCAAACCTGACGCTACTTTATCTGATTGCCTACAAAACTCCGCTGCAGATGAGAGGATACTCGACGGTGCTGCGAGTCCACGCCTTCAACGATCTGTACTACTGCATTCTGAACTTCTCGACCACAGTGGTGAGTTGAGTTATGAACCTTGCGTATTCTTTTTGTTGATACCTTTCATAAATTAAGAGTTTTTTTTTTTTTTTTTGAGATTTATGCAAGACTCCTGGCTCGCAACTTTATGAAAGGACCGAGATTTTTAGAGCCAAAAGCGAAGCAGTGTTCATAATTTCCGACAGACTGATGTAAACAAAATCTGAGAGTTACACTTGTCCTTCGCTTTTAGTCAACGAGTTGTTAAAGAAGTAACCTTCCTCATTCCAGGAGACATTTTCGTACGCAGGCAATTTGTATCTTGTTTTATCAGGATTTATTCGACATGTGAGCGCAGAGTACGGATGGATCCTTTTTTGTGCGTATTATCAAGGAATAATGCTGGAACTATGCCTGACTCCAATCGACTTTTATTACCGATATCAAACGGTTTGCAAGTAAGTTTTTTATTGTTCTTACAGTGAGCTTACGTTAGAAAGAAATTTTTTAGTGGCCCCTTTCGTTCACAACGGCCATTTTAAATCAAATTCATGTGTTTCTACAATGAATTTTTAAATTATTAAAAGCTGAATCAGCAAGGATTAGCTATTGGTCGGCCTCGTGATAAAAGCGGCTGTAAATACCATTGTTTTTTACAAAGTTAGGACGCAAAGATGTCCAAAACAAGAGTTGCTTCAAAAAAAGACTTGCTTCAATTTCAGTCTGTCGGAAAAATAATGAGCACAATGTCGCTTCGCGGTTCACGCCGCACGTCAAACTGAGGAGTCCGGTGACCGGAATAGACTCTTCGGTATCGGTTTTTTACACTTCGTCTTGATTTCGCAGAGAAAGAGAGAAAAAAGACACGCGAAAGCGTACTCTCTCGCCCCAAAAAATTCCTCATTTCTCCCCAGACAAAACGTTTTTTCGCGTCTTTTTTTGGCAAATTGCCAATCTATTTACCTGACTGTTTTAGCTTATCTCCGTTTGACGTGCGCCGCTGAAGTGAGAAACAATTTTATTTATTTTTTTGCTACACAATTCCTTTTCTTGCGGCAATGCGATTTTTGATGAGACAGAGTGCTCAGTATTTTCCCAACATCCCAATATCATCGTTTTTTCAGAAACCGAACTCTCCCCGCACACCGAGTCTACCTAATGTTCGCCGGAATATTTTTCCTGACATTTCTTCACGCGTTCCCCGTGTACCTGTCCTTCGGCAAGTTTGGGCCATCATTCGATGGTATTGAGGAAGCCGAAGCAACCCTAAACCTACAAGAATTAATAGGGACTACAGAAAATACACCATCATTTACGTTCAGCTCGACCGTAGGTTAAACCCTTTATTTCCCCTTTAAAGTACTTTTAAAATCAAATTAGCCGCCGGTAGGTTGGTAAAAAGTCCATTTACAGAATCAGTTCATGTTCTACGTTAACCTGGGCATTCTGTTTTCCGGGTTTGCGGTGGTCTACTGTATGGTGATCTGGGCATTCGCCAAGATCCACAAGACCGTGAAACGTCATGCTCGCTCCAACAAGAGCTCTCGCGTGGCGCGCATGGAGCAGCAAATAAATAAGGTTATCCTACTGCAGGTGAGAAAATTACATTCCGCAAAACATAATGATATCACAAACCCCAAAAGGCGCATGCTCATTGACCGACAATTGGGGGAAAAGGACAAGGGAAAACATTTCAAAAATATGTTAAAATCTACAAAAAAGCATTTTCCCCAGTCCCGAAACGAAAACATTTCGAAATTTTGTTCCAATTCTCCAAAAAATCCTTTTTCCCAAGTCCCGAAGCGAAAAAATTAAACGGTATCGTTGAATCGAAATGTCGTTGACCCGAGGTGTCGTTAACCCGAAGTGTCGTTGACCTGATCTGTCGTTGACCCCACCCCGAGCTGTCCCTGACCCGAAACGCCGTAGCGCCATATTTTTTGTTTCCCCATTGGCCTTTTTCCCCAATTCTCGCTCCCCGATCACTTTTAATTGAGAATTTGCAAAAAAAAATGAAAAAATTACTACCTTACAGTACTGCTTAAGAAGAAAAGTGACCAACCAAAAAACGAACCATCCCTTGACGCCTCAATTTCAGTTCATAATCCCGTTTCTTGGCAACGGCGCGCCGGTTATGCTCACAACAACCACTTCGATGCTGCGCATCGACTTCGCGGAACTGGGCAAGATCAGCCGAGTGCTATGCGCGTGGATTGCGGTGCTGAAGCCGGTGGTTACGATCAGTCTGATCCCGACGTACCGGCGCCGAGTTCTGGGGCTGGCCCGAATCAACGTGCTGAGCAGCACGATGAGTTCGGCGGACCAGGAGGCCACAAAACCGAACGGACTGTCCCGTGTGAATACCATATCAAGTCAGGCCGTCCTCAAGCCGTCGGACACGTGAACAAGGACAACAAGAGCTTCGAATGTCTTGGTCTGAAGCTTCGTAATCATTGGTAAACTTTTTTGTACTCTACCACTCATCAACTTGCCCATGGCATATCTGATCTCACAACGTAACACATCTTTCAGTCTCTCCCCTGTAATAAGCAATGTTTACCTCGTTTGCAAAATTAAACTTTACAACATGTAAGCCGTCATTGTGATGTGTTAACGTCAGGTTGCAAAGCTTCTAGAATTGAACGAAAAAACAAATACAATTAGTTGCAATGGCATAGAAGAAGAGTATAATGTAGCAAAATGCCTCCTTTTCCAACTAAAAAAGTCCTTTTGAACACACAAATAGAGCGGGCGCGTTTTTGAAATATAGTTTTTTGCACTTGGAGAGGGAGGTATTTTGCTGCGTTTTTGATGCCTCACGGATGCGAAATGGTACGTTTTTTGCCACTGGATCAGGTCCGCACTGTACGTGGTTCTCCTAGCTGCTGCCCTAAGGCAATCAGATATTTTGGAGTTCTTGTCAGGGTATAACAGACATGACCTTTATAAAATTTTAAAAGAAACCTCCGATTTTTGCCAAATAATTTTTTTGCAAAATTCGGAATATTTCTTCCACAAATTTGTTTTCCAGTAAGTCCTAATTGCACTTTCTCCACAATTCTCGTAAACCCTGTTGTAAAACTGATGTTTTTGCAAATTCCCACAATAGGTGCATCTCAGCACAAAGTCCGCTGAAATTCACGTACAACCGCTATTCACTTATCAGTTGCACTTGCGAGAGAACCGGAAAACGATGACTCTCTTACAACGGCCCTATCGCACAAAAAAAACACACACACACACATTAAATTTTGTCCCCGATATTTTAATTGTTTTCAGGCGTAATCAGTTTGTCGGGAAAAGAATGAGCAAGCATTCTGTCGCATCCAAAATCGCATCGGCGCCGAAAAAAATGAATTTTCGCAAAATCAAATTGCTTTCGACCTCAGCGACACGATCGGCGCAGCGACATTGTGCTCATTATTTTCCCGACAAACTGATATCGCTCTCATTTCGGCAGAAGTAAGCCATGTTAGTCGCCACATAAAGTCCGTGGAATTTGGACGGTGCATTTTATCGCTGTCGCGCGGTTCGCACCAAAAATCCCCGATTTTTTCGACAAAGATTAAAGATGCACTGTGCGAAAGCGAACAAATGTCCAGGCACTTTGTGAAAATGCTAATATTGCACTGGGCAAAAAGCCGAAAATCGCACAGTGCAGAGTGAACTTTTATTTTCGCACTGTGCATGTCGCGAAAATCACCCCAGCAACTTTGCGAAAGGTTTTGTTATTCCGGGACATCGCAAAGAACCAATTTTGTAATATTTCACATTTTTTCACTTATCTTTTGACGTTTATTACCACAAAAAATTCCTAATCACCCTCCGCTCTTTCGGTTGTTTTTCCTACGCTTTGTTGCTTTCGCAATGGGCAAACAAAAAGAAAAATAAGGGAGGAAAAAAGAATTCGAAAAACATTTCGGAGTTCAGAGATCTCTGTCTCCTCGCAAAGGACCAAAGATTTGTTTACAAACAAGTAGCCTCAAGAAAAATTTGGATTTCTGCGCTACAACTCAAACAAACCCAAAAAAAAAATTTTTTTTTTTGAGTTCACTATCGTTAAGTCGCTTATTACTGCGGTAAAATCCCGTTTGAACGGAGCCGAGATTGATGGGTTTACCCAAGAAAGTAACGAAAAGATAGCGACGGTAACAGCGAACATTAATTTACAGAGTTTCCTCCCTTATCAATGACCTTGACTTTGTGCGGAAATTCCTTTCGAAATGCTGTTTTGCCACGAATTACACTCCGATGTAAAGATAAACAAAAAAACACAAGAGAAACGAAGAAAATACAAGTTCACGACAGTTTGTACGCGGTTAAAAAGCTCGGCTTCGGGGAATGGATATTGTAGAAAAGCTCTTTCTGGGGCTTGAACTTGGAATTCTAGTCTAGTCACAGAATTAGAGAAGTGTGACAATTCAAATAAAAAATGTTGTAATATTATAAAAACACAAGTTTAAAGGACCAAAGGAACATAAAATTCAAATAAAATCTCGAAAAATGGGTTTCAAAAAAAGGTTAAAGTCATCATTGATTTTACATGGGCTATGTAGAAATATGGCGCTCAGATTGTCCTTATACCAGTCTGTCGGGAAAATAATGAGAACTCTGTCGCATCGAAAATTGCATCACTGCCGAGAAAATGAATTGTGTCGCGACAAAATTAAGCCGGTTTTGAACTCAGCGACGCAATCGGCGTAGTGACATGGCGTTTATTATTTTCCCGACAGCCTGAAAAGTCCAAAATTCGGTTTAAAAGTATTGTGTCTCTCGGAAAGGCTAAACCTAAATTTGTGCCAAGTTTGATCAAAATCTGCACTTTACCTGTCACCACGGCGCCTCCGACAAGAAATTGGGACGTTGTACTACCAATTGAATACACATCCAAATATCCAAAAAAAGGTGCTCCTCAGCCGCATCATTCTCAATCTTAGGTTGAAAAGAATGTTTTTTTTCGTGGCCTCTCGGTTATATTTGAGTTAAAAAATTAGTTAAGTTCATGAACTTACAAGAGACCTCTCATTTTGGCTACCTTAAGAACTGGAAATCTCGATAAGCTCTACAAACTGCGTGCTGAAAAAACTCATATTGCTTGGAAAAATTTAATCTAACATAAGCTTGTAAAGCTTCCTTAAAATCTGTGCGCGAACTACGGGCATTTCCTCTGTAAATAAAAACTTTGACTGGCGTCTCACATTGAAATGACCGGCCTTACCTGGCAAAACTATGTTTCCTCTAATGTCACCTTGCCTCCACTTTCACGATGTAAGCAAAGAACGCTGAGAATTTTTAATTTCTTGCAACCCTAGCCTGAAATTTCCATTGCTTGATTTGGAAGCTGATTACTATCCAAAAATTTGGGAAAATATGTTGATAAGGCTTTCCGAGTGGTAAATTCTATTTATAGAATTACAGGCCTCCAGTTTATCTTTCTTATTTCTTCCTAAAATCCATGTTTCAAGCGCATGTCTTATTTCGTACTCCCTTGGCGTCTTCTAAAAAAATAGATCTTTGTCCTATGTTACTTGCGTCCTCTTTTCCCGCGTGTTTACTGTTTTCTTCCGCCCGCTCTATTCGAAAACAACTCTGCCCGAGTGAACGGACGAACGTTTATTTAGCCAAGAAATACCCCCAAACAACTGTAAACAAGGCCGGGAAACTCCGCCCCGTTCGTGGGGCCGGCCCCGTTTTGGGGATGCGTGGTGTTTTGACGAAATTGATGGGGGCAATGCGTGTATAAAAAGCGCGGATGTTTCGAGCATTCTCCAGAACCGCGGCTACTGCTACTGTTCAATTCAAACTACGACCATGGAAGACAAGGGAATGTTCGAGAAGGCCAAGGACAAGATGGGCGACATGAAGGACTCGGTGAAGGACACCGCCCAGAGCGCCAAGGAAAAGATGACCGGCACGGCGCACGAGACCAGAGAGAAGGCGGGCGACATGGCCGCCAACGCTCGGGATGCGACGAAGGACAAGATGAATGCTGCCGGTGAGTTGTAGCGAGTGGTCCTGGGAGGGCTTTTGTAACAGCCTGCAGTAACCATAGTACTAGCCTATACTAGCCTATAGTAGTAGCTATAGGCTCGATATAGTCTATGGTAACTATAGTACTAGCCAGACTAAATACAAGCTAGTATCAAGCATGTGGCGGCCCGTGTGGCCTGTGGCATCTATTTATATTTTATAACGTCCTCTAATTTATTCTGATCTTTCAGGCGACAAAATGAGAGGCAAGTAAACATCCAGAGATCGCAATTCCAACTCAGCTTTGTGTCTAACGAAAATCCTCGATGAATGTACATACATGCCATCGTTTGTATTAGCTTTTACATTTTTTGTATTGTGATCACAATAAATGGTAATACAAAAACTTGCTGGAGTTGCTGAAAATACGAGGCGAACATCATAGCTAGAAAATATAAAATAAATAGAAGACTGTAACATTATAATTCTAAAAAAAAATCCGTCCATTATTTAACCAAGTCAGCTTCAAGGAAAAATTTGCTCAAATTGATAAGCAATTCGCTAGTATGACACATGTTAAGTCATCATTTCCCTACAGTAACCCCGATTCTTGCAAAATTAGCTGTTTAATGTTTTTTACACTTTGCCTTTGCCAGTTTTATGCTTTGTACTTCCTCAAGTTTATGAGTGAACCACACAAAGTATAATATTGTTCCTCAAGGAAACTAAAGACATCTCTAGCAAAAGAAGCAACGACTGGATTAGGCAGTTATATACTCCGCGCATTTAATTTGGATCAACCTGGATCTCAAAAACTAAGCAAGGCCTGGACTTGATTATTTTTGTATAATAATCTATTGTCATAAAGAACATGTTTGAGCAACAAACAATCACATTTTAGGTAAGTGTAAAATTTTAAATTGCAATTTAAGATTTTGGGTGCGCAGAAAATTTGGATCAACCTTGCAGAAAATTATTTTGCTCGCTGAGGTGGTCGATTTTATTGTTGTAAATGGTGAATACGGATACTACGGAGAAATAATATTCTGAGGGTATCAATTTTGTGCAATATTTCTTATGACATGGCCCATTTAGGGAGATACCAAGGAATACGGTAAGAAAACTCAAACAAAGCCCAAAAACTGATAATTGTAACTCCTCAAATTGCTTGCAAAGTGTACTAATATTTACTTATAGGCCATGCAAAGTATTTTAGTAAGGCATCCAGTGGAGTTCACGGCATCTACGACTTCTACGAGACATAAATCAGAATTTTTCTGAAAAAGGTTTCTAACGGAAAGTTTACGGTACTTTTTAAAAATTTTCTAGTGCCTGTTTTGAGGGTTCAGCATATACAGGACATGATGTGGCAGCTTTTGATTTAATTAGTTCATACGATTCGTTGGTATGAATTCCGTAGGGCACAAAACTTTAGCAATATTTTGAATCCGCGAAAATTCAAAATATGGAAGACTCGTTGAGAAGCTACAGTGCATCGGAGAATTTCCTCTTTTGTTTGCTTATTAAATATGCACCTTGTAGACTGCTATAAAAGCAAATACAACGGTGGCTTTAGTTTAGGGAGGGAATTTCCAACCGAACGCGTGTGATGCACGGCGTAGTTTTTGATCCCCGCTCCGCCAGGTGACTTCAAACGGTAAAAATTGACAAAACTTTTACGTAGAAATTTCAGCAATGTTGTTGTCTTTTTGCCGGCGCATCGAACAACCCATCAGAAAATTTTTAAAAAGTACCGTAAACTTTCCGTTAGAAACTTTTTTCAGAAAAATTCTGATTTACTCCACTGGATGCCTTACTAAAATACTTTGCATGGCCTATAAGTAAATATTAGTACACTTTGCAAGCAATTTGAGGAGTTACAATTATCAGTTTTTGGGCTTTGTTTGAGTTTTCTTACCGTATTCCTTGGTATCTCCCTAAATGGGCCATGTCATAAGAAATATTGCACAAAATTGATACCCTCAGAATATTATTTCTCCGTAGTATCCGTATTCACCATTTACAACAATAAAATCGACCACCTCAGCGAGCAAAATAATTTTTTGCAAGGTTGATCCAAATTTTCTGCGCACCCAAAATCTTAAATTGCAATTTAAAATTTTACACTTACCTGAAATGTGATTGTTTGTTGCTCAAACATGTTCTTTATGACAATAGATTATTATACAAAAATAATCAAGTCCAGGCCTTGCTTAGTTTTTGAGATCCAGGTTGATCCAAATTAAATGCGCGGAGTATAACTATAATATAATTAGGCAGTATAATAGCTGTGTTTTTCCAAGGCAATCTTTTGTGACCGTTGTCGGTCATTGGTCTCCTCCTTCAAAGCTTTCGCAACATTGTTATTCGAAGTCGGAAAATGCGGTTGGAGGCCTTCAAGAAGATAAAATGACTTCTGTGGGCCTTAGCCTCGTCTTGTGATGAAATTTGCTTTTCTATACAGGGTGTACCAAAAAAATGGAAACTTGTTTTTATAGCTATATTTTTTCGGAGAATCAAAATTCAGCAAAAGTAACGGTCATGATTGGTAACATAGAGCATTGTTTATAACATGTTCAACCTGTTTCACAGTGGCTGCCTTTGGTGGCGATATAGAGCTCCAAACGTGACGTAAAATTTTGGGGTCCGGGCCGCAGCTTTTTAAGGGGGAAATCGGTCCCGTTCTTGGCGCAGCATTTACTTTGCGACTCCAAACTTTTGTGGAGCATAGTACAGGTGCTGGCCTTCTATTTAAAAAAATATATAGTCCATTGGATTCAGATCTGGCGAGCAGGCGGCCATTTCGCAGGCGGGATAAAATCGGGAAAATCGGTCCCATTTCGGGTCCTGAGTCGATTTTGCCTTGTGAGCCGGCGCTGAGTCCTGTTGAAACGCCAAGTTTGCATTGCTAAGGTTCTGCTGAGCTCACGGAAGCACGACAAAATAGAAATTAACGCGGCGCTAGTATTTTGTCCCATTTATTCACGAAAAACATGAAATTCTTGCCGCTGGCACAAATTCCGCCTTAAGCAATGACGACCCGGATTTTGGTGGTATTCAACGCTGGCCAACAGGCTAGGAGCCTCATTGAAGCAGATTCTATCGTTCTGGTGGTTGTGTATCCGCTAAATATTGAACCGCGAACTGAATTCGCTCACGTCTCGGAGCTGCGGCCCACCCCTTTGACTTTCCGACATTTTTGCGCTGCACGCACTTTCTCTCGACTTTAAAGATCTGAATTTTTTAGAGCTTGTATGACATGAGGTTGAGCTCGCGTTTGACTATTCGGCCGAGCGATCGGTCGCTGATGTCAGTCTCAAGGGCAAGTTTTTCTTGAAAATCGCGGATTTTGCTGTGGGGGATCTTTCGGTTGAAAGAAGCGCTGGCGGTGCGTTTTCTTTCACTTCATGGGAGCTTACTATCCGTATCAAGCTCCTTGGGCCTCGTGATTACTTTCGACACAACGTTCTTTCTATACCGAGCAAATTAACTGTTCGAACAGCTCCAAAAACAAGTCCAAAATCGAGGTCCCTTTGTTTGAAGTTCAAAAAAGACAGGTCGATTAATCGACATGGGCGTAAAAATCAAACCACTAGGACAGAAAAACACAGAGAATTTTGTAGTAATAAACTTCTTTGGCTACACCTAACCATTTTCGCGTCAGGACAAATGAAAAAAAGTTTCCATTTTTTTGGTACACCCTGTAGTTTCGATGCAGCGTTATACGCGTGGTCAATGAAAATCAAGAACATGTCTTTCAAAAAAAGTAAAATTACTACGCAAAATTAATAGGTATTTCTATTTCTCCCGAGTTCTGGCCCAATCCAAAAAAAATAATTTTTCCGAGCTGCGCCCAGCTTTACTGTGACATTTTTTGTTGATTTTGTCAGCGATTTTACTTGAAGTGGACCTTTAATAATGATTCAGAGAGATACATTAGAACTAAAAAAAACGCCAAGGGTATCATGAGATGGTACTTTTTGCCATTTTCGGCGTCAATGCTACTGTTTTTCCTAACTTTGCGACCTGCGAAAAAAACTTAAAAAAATATCTTAAAAAAGCAACGCTACTACTGAAATATACATATACATGTCTGTCAAGATAATATTCCCGCGCATCCCAGCAAAATGTTTCGTAAAAAAAAATAAAAATAAATCCGATGTGCAAACTCAATCCAAGTTTTATTCCCGAGCACCACCCAAGAAATCCGCCGTCCTAATTGCCACCAACTTCAATGTCATCGTACTTCTCTTCGCCGTCATTGTCAGCCGTGTCCTCGACCGGCGGTTTCCTCTCCGTCTTCGACTTCTCCTTCTCCGGTGGTTTGACCATACTCTTCGCCGGCTTGGGGTCCTTGTTGGGCTCGACCTTCTTGATGGGCTCGGGCTTCTTCGGAGGAGCAGTGTTTTCTTTCTTCCGTTTCGAGCATAGGCCGCCTATCACGAAGGCCAAGACACCGATCACTTCGAGGAGTATGAATACCAACGGCAGAACCTGAAAGGGAAATAGAAATTAGGATAATGAAACTTATACCTCAGCTAAATACAGGCGTGCATCTTCAAAAGACGATAAATTTATCAGTTTGTCGGGAAAATAATGAGCACTCTGCCGCATCAAAAATCGCTTCACCTCCAAAAAAATAAATTGTATCGCGGAAAAATCAAATTTCTTTACACTTCAGCGACGCGATCGGCAAAGCGCATTGAGCTCATTATAGCTCATTATTTGGAAAAAGAAAAGTTCCTTATTTTGGCCACAACAAAGGTACTCCGCGAACTGCGCCCAAGCTTGGGCACAAAAGTTAAGAAAAAACGCTTCGACCTAGCTGGCACTAAATTACTATAATAGCTCTATAGTTTTAAGGGTACCTACGAAGGCTGTGACGACTCATTTAGTTCCACACGGAGGCAATAAGTTTCGTTCCGGACAAGTTTCATCGTATAAAGTGTAAAATCATAGGCTGCAGCCGTTTTTGAAGGGTAAGGTGGTACGTAAAAAAGACGGTACCTCACTAACTAAATCCACTGTATGGGCATTCACAACGATGAATTGAGCGTGAACGCTAAATTTGGGCTAATTCCGACCAGTTTCCGCAAAGTTATAAGTTGTGGCCAAAATAAGGAACTTTTACCCATTATTTTCCCGACAGACTTTTATACCTTGAGAAGAAATCTAAATGATATGCAAAAATTTCGAACGCTTTAAAAATTTTCAATCTAAAAAATCAAAAAAAAGTAAAAATCCCCTACCCCTACCGTCATTCTTTTCCACTACAACTTCGCGACACGATCAAGACAAGTAGGGAGTTCAGTTGATTTGTTCGTGGCGCTCCAATCGCTCTGTGCCCGCCGTCCCACTGGTTCCTGCACCAAGAGAAAGAACACGCCGCTCGAGGAATGAATTCACCGGAATGAAGAAAAAATCAAAATGAAACTTTGGCGCTTGGCGGTGAAAGAGGGCATAGGAAAAATTACTCAAATTTTTTTTGATTTTGATGAGAAATTTTCATTTTTGAAATTGAAAATTTTTTGAAAATTATTTTAAAAAATGGCCAAAAGCAAAGGCATGAAAACACTCCCAAAAAGGGCATCTATCGAGGAGAGCACTTGACAAAGAAGGCATTTGGGCGAAGAATCACCTTGCGGAAAAAATGATATGGTAAAGAGGGACAAAGACGGATTTTTTTAGAATTTTTTTTGGCTAGTCAAAGAAAAAAACTTTGTTTTGACAATATTTTTTTATTCGTTTTTTGGCAAGCCAAAAAAATATTCCTAAAAATCTGGGCCCTATTACCGTATCTTCCTTTCTTGTCCACTTTTCTCCAAGGTGCCATCTTACAGCAATTTCAACCAATACAAAATGGGCGAAGGGTCGAAAGGAGCCAGGAAACACTTCGGGTTGCCGTGCATCATTCCTCAGGTCCCTTCATCGCCCACTTGCCCTCTTCGTTAGGTGCCCCCTTCGGATTGAACCACAAAAAAGCATTCTCTCTTAGCAGTTGAATTCGATTTATTAAAGTAATCAACCCCTTATTGTAAGAAAGATCTAATAAGCCGTGGACTGAGTGTGAATGGGAGGAAGCTTCAAATGTGCTTCTAATTTTTGTGGCTCTTGTGGCTGCCCGAGCCGGAGTCCTCTTCGCTGCTGGTGCCTTTTCCTCCGCCTCCTTTGGCGTGATGGCCGTTGTCGCAGCCGGGCTTGGGATGGAAGCCGTGGTTGTGGAGGTAGTAATGGCTGATGATGAATGGAACACAGTAGTTGTTGGGGATATCGTCACCGGGACTGGTGGATCCCTTGAACAGACCGCTCTTTTGGTTCGAAACACTAGAAGCGTCATCGTCGTCGAAGTCGGAAGAGGCCAGCGCCTTCGTCGAGGGGCAGCTAAAGCCCGGCTTCGTCGGCGAGTTGGGATTGGTGCAGTCGTTGTAGATTGGAATATAGTCATCGGGACCGCTGCCGGTTCCGCTGTCATCAGTTGTGAACGCATCGTTTCCGCTGCCATCAGTTGTGGACGCTCTGGTCGTAGTGGTTGTGGTTGTGGCTTTGGTCGTGGTCGTGGTGGGTGGGGCAATACGAGTGGTTGTGGTCGTTGTCGTGGTACTCGTCGTGGTGGTGGACTTTGGTGGGACGGGGAAGAGACGGCACGGCCATGGCCAGGGCCAGCCAATGTTCCAGAAGCTGGGTCGGGGAATGTTGAATTGAGGAATACATTCTGAAAAACGTGACTATAGTTTCATTTTACGATTTCAAAAACTTTGTTTGGAACAAATTCTTACCGTCACCAGTAATGTTCAAGACGAACGTCATGTGGTAGAAGATGAATTCGGGAAGCTCCAAGAAGATGCTTGCGTTGGTGAACAGCGTTATGTTTCCCTCACAAGTTTTGTTGTTGGGAATCCACCCTCCCCAGTGGAAGCCGTTTCCTGCGCCTCCTGGATTTCCCCACGATGGTGGGGGACCGCCATGTCCGCCTTGACCTCCCCACGATGGTGGAGGGCCGCCGTGTCCGCCTTGACCTCCCCACGATGGTGGAGGACCGCCGTGTCCTCCTTGGCCTCCTGGGGGACCGCCGAATCCGACTTTGCTCCCACCGACATTTCCTTTGCCATTTCCGTGACCGGCATTGCCACCGCCGTGGCCGTTTTGTTTGCCACCGTTGCCTCCCTCGCCGTGACCTCCCTTTCCGTTGCCGTTTTCGTGTTCGTTGCCGCCGCCATTTGGATAGCCTAAAAAAATTTCATCAAAGGCTTATTGCTAGCCTAAAAGGCTTATTGCTGAACGTATAGTATGTCATCACTTTTACAAGCCCAAAACTTACAATCCACCAGCAGACAAGCCGTCAAGACAACGGCTATCGAAGCTCTAAGCATTGTTGAACGCAAGAGGAAGTGCGTTTGAGAATTGAGTGATGTTACCGTTCCGCCGCGTGCTTTTATACCGCTCCCCCATCGTATTCACACTCAAAAGTTTAAAAGCGGATCAGGCTCATCCGCAGCTCATTAAAAGGTGGGATGAACAGTTCGCCTGACCCTTAATGGTGGCTATATTTCGTTGATCGGATTAGATTTAGTGGTGGTTTCAGCGCGGTTTATTGGATCGACTGTAGATGTTTTTACAAACAACATTTTGACAGCTCATCAGTCCACTCGATAGTAATGGGTGGAGATTGTAATCCGGCTTTGGGTTGGGGGTCCCCGGTACGATCTTTGTACGGGCTCTTTTTTGCGTCGTAAGTTTTTGAAAGTTTGGCCCGGCATATTTTATACTCGCCTCTTTCCGGCCCGGGAGCCATTTTTAAAATCGCTAAATTACTTATTACATAATCAAGAAAAAGAAAAAGGTGTGACAAAAAAATTCTGCGCAAATATTGCGTAATTTCCTGCTCTGATTTTTGCTGATTTTTCTGCCTCGTTTATGGAAGAAAAATTCAATCCAAAATTAATTATTAGGTCTAAAAGTATGACTCCGCCGTTTTTTTGTTTTGCATTTTTTACAGGTTGGAATACAATTTTGCAATTTCTGTTTATATGCTATAAAAGGACGCTGAAAACGCTGTCTAATGATATATGCTTCGTACAGTGAGGCCTTATATGACGGTTTTTATAAAGCTTCAAAGATGATCAACTTCATCCTAAGAAAAGGTGACTTGCGGGAAACTTTATTCTGCACGTGTAATGTGAGGAAAAACGCCGATAACGCATCGAACGTTTACAGAAGCTTGTGCTAGTTGTGCCTTGAGTGGAAAAATCCGGCGGGAATGGCTTCAACGGTTCAAAACCGGTGATCTTCACACCCATCCAAAAAATTTTAAGATGGAGATTATTCGATAAAAACAATCCCCAGACGCAAAAAAAAGTTAGCCGTGAAGCTAAAGCTGACTCAGAAAGCAGTTTCACAGAGTCTGCAACAAAAATGAAAGACGCAGGGAGCAAGGAGTTGGGTACCATATTAATTGACCTAAAACAATATGCAATATTCTGATGGAAAGACAGAAAAGAAATTCTTTTTGCCTCAATTCGTGACCGGGGGCAAACAATAAATGAATTTTGACAACAGTTACAGCCACCGGAATAAAAAAAATTTATCCTGTTTTTTGGTCATTTCAGACTCTATGTTGAAAAACTGGCCAAGGCACGCTAGAACACCTAAGGTTAAAGGTCCTACCCTACCCGCTATACTCTTCTGACATCACACTTTCAGAATAACACTTGTTTCGACCGATGAAACCCGATCTGAGGCAGCAGCGCTTCGCTGAATACAAAAATGTCCAAAATTGGCCCGATGACTAAATTGCCTCAAAACAAAAAATCGTTTTCACTGATGGTATTGAAAAGTTGCTCAAATTGTGGGAAAATGTCGTAGTTAATAATGGTAATAATAATTAAATAAGCTTTAATGTAAAAATTTTTTGTTTTGATTAAAATTGTCAAGCCAAAAAAACGGCGGAGTCATACTTTTAGACCTAATACATCCGTTTCGCAAAGCCATAGCATCATTTGCGTATTCTTTTGTCTTTAAGCTCTACTGTAACCGACAAAGCCGCTCTTACAAATGGCTGCTCCTACTCCACTTGGCCATCCTCTATTCTTTCCCGGGCCAGCAATACTTGTGAATGTTCATGAGCGTCCAGAGTTAATAACCTTCGAAGGAGTTGTTGCCGTGTATCCCAGAAGGCATTGGAGTCTGCCGACATCGACCGGAGACACTGTGAGATGGTGATCGTCAAGCACTTGCATTTTAATCTTCGCAAATTATTCAACCCGGAACCTTCTATCGTAATTAGTATTCTATGTAACCTTGTTATTGTTTTTGGATATAATAAATCCGTTTTGGCAGTTAAACTGATGTGATCATGGGTTATACAGAGAAGCATGTTGTTTACGAAAGCTAGAAATTGGATTAGCTGATTCTCAGATTGCAACAATAGAGAGAACAAACTGCCAACCCAGCACATGAATCGCGCATTGTCAACGCCCTTCTTGCGAGATGCTACTTCGTTTTTCTGAGTTCTCATGCCATTGAAAGTCGCCATTACGCCCTAAGCAAATGCCCATTCGCTTTTTCTCATGCCAACGAGCTCATCGGGAAAACAGGTGTGGTATTCGGACCGTGCAAACAAAATGGTATTCCTCGCTTCATTGACCTCGCAAACAGAAGAACAAAATGGAGAAATTCGCACAATACATGAGTGGTTTTTTCGTTGGCATTGTGCGGAGAAATTTTTTTGAATGGAGAATTAAGAACGAGCGCCGGGTTTGCAACCGAAGGTCGGATGGGTTGGTCCTGGAATTGTTCAAGGGTTTTGAGGTTACTTGGGTTGAATGTTTCGGTATTTTCATTGACATAGTCAAACGTCAATGAAGACACTTCAAGAGGAAGCTTTATTATTCTTCCGCGACACAATTCATTTTCTTGGCGAAGAGGCGAGTTTCAATGCGACAGTGTGCTCATTATTTTCCCGACAGACTGATAAGCAAGACCAATTATTCATCCGCTCGAAGAAAAAACAAAAGCTCACTTGGCACTATGCAATTTCGGTCTAGTAAACCCCTTCATCTCACATTACAGTGACGGACATGAAACAGTGTCAAAAAACGTACCATTTTGCATCCGGGAAGCATCAAAAATGTGGCAAAATGCATCACTCTCCAAGTGAAAAAACTTTGTTTTGAAGGGCGCGCCCTTTCCCTCACAAAAAAAACCGGCGCGCTTTTGAAATCGGAGTTTTTTTACTTGAGGAGGGAAGCATTTTGCCACATTTTTGATACTTCCCGGATGCAAAATGGTACGTTTCTTTGCCACTGATCAGGTCCCCCACTATACATTATGCTGCCTCTTTACATTTTCAATCGAATAACAGCGACCTTTGTTTTCTTTCTTCAAGATCTCGTTGTCAATTCCTTGGTCCGCGTTTAACTCGATCAAGCTGTCATAAAGCGGAACGATAAAGCTCGGCGGGAGGCCGAAGCCAGCTGCCCGTTAGCGTCGCTTCCCTTTTTTGCGCTACTTTGCGAAGCCGGTATTGTAGCGGTTTCTTTGTTTTTAATTAAACCGTTGCATATATAGGTTACAGGGGTTTGTTTGAATATGGGAGAACGATGAGTTTCCCTCGAGTATTAGTAAAAGTTGGTTGTTGGTATAAGAGCGTGGACCGGAATGTTTGGAGGCTCCGGATCTTTTACGGTTATGGTGCTTCCTACAGAAATCACGTGAAGCGCGAACTTTTTGTTGTTTTATTAGGACCTTTATGGACCGGACCAAGTGAATGCTCATTCGGGTCAAAAGCAAAGATTTGTATAAAGGATTTGGCGAGTGCTGGAAGTGCGATGCCTGAAACTTACCGGGGAAGTAGCCCCAGTGTGAAGGTCAGATTTTGATGAAACTTGGCTCAAATTTAGAACAATTTTTTTAGGAAATATGTCAGAATCCTAGCTCGCGCTTTGCAGAAACAGCCGATATTTTTAGATCGAAAGTCGGCAAAAAATTGACACTTTATTTACAGCGATTTTTCTAAGAAATATGTGAGGCGTCTATCGCGGTATACCGCGGGTTTTGCTGACACGACCGAGATTTTTTACTTTTTTTGAAACTCGGCAAAGATCACATTTTACTCGGCAAAGATCACATTTTTTTACATTTTTTTGCAAACTCTTTCAACAAAAGTTTCATGCTGATTTATACCGTAGAGTTTAATGTTTTCACAAAAAAATACATTTTTCCGCACTATAATGGCAAAAATATGGTCAAAAATCGTTTTTCTCTCTGACCGTTCTCTGCGTTCCGCGTGGTCCCTCTTTTCTAAACTTTGCAAAAAAATCTCCATATATCCGCCAACTTCCGGCCTCAAAACCTCCGTCGTTTCAGCAGAACGAGCGCTCAGAATCTTGCACGTATTTTATCACATTTTACACCAAATTTGTGCCTAGTTTCATTTGAAATCTGAGCATCTTTCCACTTTAAAAAATTTCAGTAGCCTCCTCTAACCTTTACCCACCCACTTGTTTGCCCACCCCAACCCTTCATTCCGTCCGTTTATGACAATTCCGTTCGCATGTCTCATCGGCCTTATTGTCCTCACCTGGCGCCGATCGCTGCGGCTTTGTCCATTTTTACGACGGTATTCCCGTGTGATTCGCCCATTTTTGGACGCGCTGCTCTCGCGTTTTTTGTTTTGAGTGACCGGTCAGTGCGAGCGGACTATGCGGTTTTGGTTTACCCGTCCGATTCCGGTCATTTGCGACCGGCGGAAAGACAATACACTTGGGAGGCTAACGACCGGCCGAGTGCGAGACGGAAATTCCGGGTTTCAGACGTTGTTCAACTCGTTTGTTGAGCAACAACTTTTTATTTTTGTGCATAAAGTGCAAGGATGATTTTTTCCCTTTTGCACAGTGCATTTTAAACTTTTTCCCACGCTTGTCGCCAGCGCACAGTGCATTTTTCTCCTTGCACCGTGCAAACCTCAAAAAAGCCGTTTGCACTGTGCAAATTCCTCGCGCCATCGCAGCGACACATTTGAACCTTACTTATGTCGCAGCGACATTTCGCCGCACAGTGCAAACGCCAAAAAAAGATGAAATGCACGGTGCAAAATGAGGGGTTTTTGTGCACGGTGCGGGCCGCGACAACTGTTCATGCGCTTATTCAGTCTGTCGGGAAAATAGTGTGGGTAAAATTTCACTTCGCCAATCGCGTAAATGAAGTAAAAAGCAATTTGATTTTGCCGCGGCACAATTCATTTTGCGATGCGATTTTCTAGAGTGCTCATTATTTTCCCGACAGACTGATGTATCAATACTAATACATATCCTTTTGCGAACGTAATTTTTTTTTATTATTTTTTGGTGAGATTGTTGTTGAACTTTCTTCATTCGAACGTTTAATTCCCTCTTCCTTTTTCTGCGTTGATTACGGAACCGTGACCAAAGTGTTTCTTTTCGTTCGAACCAAAAACGAGTGGTTTTGCGAGCATGATTTCACACATATAACATTTCATCTCAAGAAAAGGCATTTCCAGCAAGCATCAAACTCAAAACAATCCACCAAAGAAATGCCACTGCCTCGGACCGACGTCACCGAGGTCCAGCGCCGCTACAACGTTGCGATCCCGCTGAACCGCGTCACCAGCTCCACGCTGACCCCGCTGAACGTCGACGCGCAACATCCCCACAGACAACCACCCTTAGCGTACGGGCTGAGCGCGCAACTGCAGAAGCGCGCGGCTGAAGAGTCGGCGAGCGCCACTCCAGCCACGCTGCGGCTCGACAGCGAAGCCACCGACTCCAGCGGGCTCTCACCCAACAGTGACGCAACCCCGCGCCCAACCTCCACCGACATGAGCCGCCGACAAATTCAGATGCAACGTGCGGGTGGGGCGGCGGATGTGGCCGCGCAGCAGTTGGCCGATGTGTGGACGGAGAGTGGCTACAGGCGACGGTTTTATGAGGTAAGCTTGGAATTCTGTTTTTGTCCAAAATACTCATATGTAAAACGCATAGTATAAAAATCATCGGCTCTTTCGTAAAAACATCTAAACTACTTCAACTGCGACGCTCAGATTTTGATGGAACATTGCAAAAATTAAAAAATTTTTTTATATAAAATTTATGCGGGGATCCTAGCTCGCGCTTTGCTGAAACAACCGAGATTTTTAGATCGAAAGTTGGCTAAAATTTCACAATTTTTTCGAAATTTGACACAAAAAGTTTCATATATATTTCTACTGTAAAGGGTAATGTTTCCACTCTGACCGCTCTCTGCGTTTAGTGTATCCTCTACTTCTTTCTATTCTTACAAATTTTTATATCTCACTGCCCATTCACTCAAGGGGACTTCTTCATATTTCCATGTCTTTGCGACGGCGCGTTTGCCGCACTTGGCCGAAAGGGAGAGGTTACTGCGCACCTGACCTTCTTTTCAGCCAATTTATCCGCGCATTTCTTCGGATCCACAATTAGGGAAGCGAAGATGAGTTGAAGAATTATGCTCTTTGTTTTTACCGGCCATAATTGGAGAGTAAGCCAATTTGAAGGGGAAGTGGCGAGGTCAAGGCTGGTCAATCTTTCCAGGGATGTTGCAAAATGCCAATGGATTGTTTTTTCATTTTTTTCATTTTGACTTCACAATCCGTTGACTGAAATTGCCATGCACTGAAAAAAAAAATTTCCAATTTCGACGATCAGATGTTTTTATCGGTCTGTCGGGAAAATAATGAGCACTCTGTCGCATCGAAAATCGGATCACTGAAAATGAATTGTCTCGCGGCAAAATCAAATTGCTTCTCACTTTAGCCACGCGATCGGCAACATTGCACCCAGTATTTTCCCGACAGACAAGTAAATTTTTTGCTCAATTTGCACTAGACTGCATATCAATTCTTGAAAATTTTAGCTCACGCTTTGCAGGCACAGCCGAGAAATTCGACAATTTTTGCGAGCGGTAGAGCACGGGGAATGCGGAGAGTGGTCAGACAGAAAAAATTTTTTTGGCCGTATTTTTGTCAGATTTGTGCGGAAGAAATTGATTTTTCTGCGGAAATATTATTAGGTTGATGCATAATTATCCGGCGGTTTTATTGGCGCATTTTTTGTTTGTTAAAATTCGCGTTTTGTTAACTTTTTTTCATAAAAATAATCTTCTCGGTTTATTTAATAAAATGCGTGTCGAAAACCATACTCATATTCGCCATACTTCCTAAAAAAAACTGTTCTAAATTCGCGCCAAACTCAATCAAAACCTGAGTGTCGCCTTTGGATCAGATCCCTCATAAAACGAATGTCCGAAAACCCGGAGGTTTGTTCATGTGCGACATTGATTTTTCGCTTTCGCTTTTTTTAATTCCGTCTCTAAACCATCACCATTATAAATCCGCTGGGGGGGATTGAACCAATTTACGCGATCTACACTGTCGATCGGTTTTACCTCCCGTTTTCTCTTTCGATCGCCAAAAAAAGGTCGGTCATTCTCGACCTTTTCATCCGCGCGCCTTCAGTGTTTGCCCAATGCCAAAATCACCTCTTTGTTTTGGCTTTTGATTTTTCTTGGCGTTATTGTTTCATTCAAATTTCTTACAAAAGCGGGGTCCAGTTTTTACAGCTTTCGCTTGAATAGAAGTTGTTTTTTTGTGTGGGCAAATAAACGGAGGGGGTTTTATTGGCAACAGCCCCCTTTATGTTGGCGATTTTTGGTCGAAAAAGCGGTTTCGCAAAGACTTGTTGATATCAACGCGTTGCAACGTCTTTTATGGGATCTTTTTATGGCGTGGGAACATTTTTGACTTCCTCAAGCTCATTGCTTGCTGTTTTATGCTGATTTTTTGAAAATTATATTGTTAAAAAAGCCCTCAAATTATCTGTAACCACGTCAAATGACTCTACCATAATACTAAAATTCCCGAGAGCATTTTTTACACTAATTTAATGATCTGAAAATGAATTCGAAACCACTGAAACAGCCGTAATTTTTGCGGTTTTATTAACATGCCGATGGATCACCCGTCCGTTGGAATTTTTCCGCTATTCCGATTTGTCTTTGAATTCGTCAAAAAAAACGAACCCACTTTTTTCAGTTTTCTGCGTTAAGGTGAAGGTGATTTCGTGGGATTTCCGTGCTGAAATATCACTGAATCTAGACGATAGCTTGATTGTAGGAGTTTGCAATGCGTGAAGGCGGGAATATTCAGAATTCTCAGAGCTCTCAGAACCCGTCAAGAGCGCCGTCGGTCACCTTTTCTCAGGTAACGTCTATAGGTCCGGATTTTTGTTACAATTTGCACATATGACTTGATATGCGGCCTATCAGGTATAGGCCACATATCAAGTCATAAAAATCTTAGCTCGCGCTTTGCAGGAAAAGCCGAGGTATTAAACGATCTTTGCGGCCGAGAGAGTACGCCAAACGGTGAGCGGTTAAAGAGAAAAACAATTTTGGCCATAACTTTGCTAGTTTTGTGCGGGAAAAAATTCTTTTTTGTGGAAAAATAACCCTTTATATTAGAAATACACATGAAACTTTTCGTGCCGAAATTCGGCAAGAAATGTCAAATTTTAGCCAATTTTCGGTCTAAAAATCTCGGTTGTTTCTGCAAAGCGCGAGCTACGAGTCTCGCCTGTGTCTTCGAAAAAAAATAATCTAAATTTGTCTCAAGTTTCATCAAAGTCTCAGTATCGCGCTTGGAATACTTCCCCTATTAATAGTCCTTTCACAAATCGTTTCCGTAATTCCCAAAAACCCCTCTCGCCAGTGTCCTTCAGCCCCGCAGCAATTATCCAATTCCTCAATTTTCACTGTTTTTGCCCTTTTGTCTTGCGAGCCGTCAAACACTCCTCCATCCTCCTCCTCCCCCGTCTTCTGATTGAAAGCAAATTTGACAGCGGCCAAGGTCAGCGCGGTTAAAGGCGCCATGCCGCACCTTTTGAGGGCTAGGTAACAGCGCTGGGGCGACGATTGGCTTGCTGAGTCCATTCCTCGACGGGTTGTCACATTCAGCCGGGTGAATTACTCCGAAAAAACGAGGTTAAAAGAGGTCGGCGAACGGTTCGAACGGGTCGTGGGAAATCCAGGAATAGTTGGCTGTTTGAGGTGCGCGGGGCTGAAGGCTTGACGAGCTGTTGTTTTGCCATGTTTGACTTGTCCATTTCTCCCAAAGACGTAAGTTGGGAGGGCTGAAAAATCTTCTTAATGTCTAAGGACTCAAGATGTCTCCAAAATTTAAGCAGAGCCCAAAAATGGCAGCTAGTTTCAAGAGATCTTCTTCTGTCTCTAACTTAGCGAATCTAGCCCCCCCTCTCTGACGCAATTACCACTGTTTACTCTCGTTCCAGAAGAATCAACATATTCCGTACGATGAGCAGAGTCATTCGGATCGCTCGCCTCCCTCCGAGCGTCAACAAAAGTATGGCCAGTCGCTGAAGCGGTCGCCCAACAGTCAGCCGCGACAAATGGACGTGGGAAGTTTGGCGGCGCCCAGCTCGCAGTTCAGTCCGTCCGAGCTGTCGGACAGTGTGGCCGAGAACCAGAGACGGTAAGGGGTTTTGTCACCGCATAAAATCAAACCTATTTTATCAAACTTCCTTTTCGAATTTTCGGTTTTGATGGATCACATCAACCCCTAACCTAGTTCCACTTCTTTCGACGAGCCATTTTTTGATCCATTTAGCGATAATTGATTATTATTATTCGTCGATTAAATCGTCGGAGAAAATGATTGCCGAAAAAGCCCGTAACGAAACGAGTGTTGCACATAGAAATCAACAAAAAAAAACAAATTCGCATACAAAACTAATGTGTTTTCAGCGGTTCGCGAGGCTCACAACAAATCCGCCAAAGCATGTCTCAGTACGATTTGACGGCCGGCGCAATGGCTGTCTACAATCCAGTCGAGCATCAGATGATGATGCCGCCGCCTGCACATCCCATGATGAGTCATGCTCCGAGTATGGGGCAGCTATGGTAGGTTAAGTTTGGCTCATTGTCAGATGGGTGTAGACGTTAGAATCAATAGCAAAAAGGTCAACTGAGGCTTGGAGCTCCAACTTAGATTTAAAAAAAAAAACCAAGCAGACAGATCCGATCAGATCGCGCCATTTTTTTTATTATATTTACCGATAACTTCGCTCTCACTATGCGAGCGGACAGAGCTCTAACGCTTTCCTATTCAAATGTCATTAAAGCTAACTTTTTAACATGCCTCAATCGCGTTAGCAACCAAAATATCAAACAAATTTCTCATTTTTCCATGTATCATGGTCTGTCGGGAAAATAATGTGGATTTTTCTCAGCAAAATCTTTCATCTCGCAGCAGTAGCGCACCAAATTTATAGCCGCGGCTAGCCGTCGCAAAGCGATGATTAGCGATTCCAAGACGCCTGGAATCCACATTATTTTCCCGACGGACTCCACATCTCCTTTCTTTTTTCGATGCGATTTTTGTAGGAAAAGATTGCTCATTATTTTCCCGACAGACTGATACTTATCTTCCAGTTTGCCCACTCATAAAAATACCCAAAATTTTTTCTTCATTTTGTAATCCTTTTAGGTTCCCACCTCCACCACCACCATTTACCCCATACTACTACGCCCCAACATTGAGTGCGACCCCATTGACCGCCGACTCGAAGACCCTCCGGAAAGCCATGAAGGAGGCCGCCAAACTGGAGGAGAAGCATCAAATGGCGATGAACGGGTACGTGAGGACGGAGTCGTTTTGTTGCGACGGAGTGGCGCAAGTCCTTTGGGCCGTCATCTGCATCACATTCCTTGGGCTGGCGTTGGCGTTGGTCTTGGCGTTGTACGTGTTGACTCCGAATTAAGTGCACAGCCACATGCACTTATACATCTCTCGTCCATAATATGATTGTATTGGAATTTTGCTGCCGAACCTGCCATACGGTTGCCAAATCTCTTCCATGGTACTCCACTACGTAATGAAAATTGTCTTACCTCCAGCTGTATTCAATCTGCAGAAATGCTCAATAAATATTTTTTGAAGATTCCTTTGCATATACGTAGATATAAGACTTTATTTTGCAAATACCATATATCTAGAACGAATCAAAATGTTTTCAAAACTTGTTCTCCCCTCGTTTGCTCAAATACTCTTGCAGTTCGGGGAGCGCATGAACTTTGTTCATGTGCTCAACCAACTTCGGATACTTCCCCAAAATATCTTGATGCAGGCTGTAGAAGGTCTTGAAAAGGTCGGCGAAAAACAAGTCCACGTAGGTCACACCGGAGGAGTGGAAGAAGCCGTTGCTCGTTATGTGCTCCTCAATCACTGGAAGCTGTTTTTCGCAGGTGGGCACGAATAAATTGTTGAAGAGAGTCTCCTGGAATTTTAATTTTTTATAATATTATGTGCATAAATTCACAGGAAAAGTGCTCTAGCTGCGACGCTCAGATTTTGATGAAACATGGGAGAAATTAAGATTAACTCTTGTGTAAAGAGTATATGATATTCCAAGTTTTCGCCTTCCAGAAACGACCAAGAGTTTTCGGCTGAAAGTTCAAGAAAAATGTGACGCTTTTGTAAAAATTTTGACGTTACCGTAGAATATAATTTTTCCACAAAAAATTAATTCTTTTTCGCGCTAAACCGGTAACGATATAACCAAATCGTGTGTTTTCTCCCTTCGCAAAGATCGTTGAATATCTCGGCCGTCCCTGCAAAACACAGCCTAAAATTTTCAACAATAAATATGTGGTCTATACTCGAAGTGCATGCAAAATTAAAAGAAAATCTAAGCCACGCACTTTGAACACTTCCCTTGTCAAAATGACACTCCTAAAAATACCTGATTCGGAGTTTGCAGCAGCAAAGACCTTCTGTAAAGCCCGAGAGAGTCGTTGAAGATGCGGCAGGTCTCTTCTATTTGTCCAATCTGCCCTCTTTCTAAATTGTTTTCCCCTGCCAGTCCCGCTTCCACCGCCAAATATCGATTGATCGCATTGCTTTGGGCCAACGGAGTACCGTCGATCAAAAGTACAGGCATTTGGCCATAGGGAAATCCTAAAATTGGGTCGTAATGTCGCTAGGTTTTTTTGAAATTGGTACTGAAAAAATTTAGTAAGCACCGCAATAGGTCTACTATCAGTCTGTCGGGAAAATAATGAGCACTCTGTCGCATTGAAAATCGCATCGCCGCCGAAAAAATGACTTGTGTCGCGGCAAAATCAGCGCTTTTTTTACTTCAGCGATGCGATTGGCGCCGCGACATTTTGCTCATTATTTTCCCGACACACTGAGGTCCTCGGAGAGAGACTTACGAGTCTTATCGCCCTTGACTTTCTCCCACTCCTCCTTGCTCACTCGGACGTCTTCAAACGGGATCTTTGCATAGTTCAAGATCAGTCTAGCCGGCTCAGCTCTTCCACGAGCGTCAAAATAATATAATTTATACTCCGGCATCCTCCGAACAAACAACCCGAAAGCGAGCTTGTCTTTTTGAGTATTCCAAAATGTTTACTCGGACAACAACTGCCATCAAGAAAAACAATGGCCAGATGGCGTCGAACGCGGCTTTGAACCGAGTTTTGAAGGGGGTTGGGAGAAAAACAGAATTGCGAAATTATGTGAGGACAAAATGACTTTTTTGTAAAAGTTATTTTTGATCATTCCACGTCAACCCAACGTAGTTGAAGCTATTTCCTGACGAAGATTTATACAATGTGGCGTTTCGTCACAAATAGAATTTTGGGAAAAATCTTTGGCTGTTTTTTGTCTTGGCTTGTCGGGACAAGGCTTTTTTTCTGATCAGAAAACAACGTTATAAATTTTTCTTGAGCTTTTGAAGACTCATTTTGTCTTCCAAAAATTCTTTCGTAAGATTTTTGACACCTCAAATCTTTTGGTCAGTTGATAGTATGTGAACAAAACGTCTAAACGGTTCAGAAAATGCACTAGATTGACTCGCGACGAGATTTCCTTTTTTTTCAAAAATTTTCTAAGTTTCACCGATCTCGGGCTCCAAAATTTGGAATGAAAAGGTCAGTACGGGTGCCTCCGTGAACTTAGACGGGCCATATTTAGTGGGCACGAAATGGATTTTCTCAGCTTTAATTTGATATAAATTTTATAGAAATTGGTGGATTATTGGCGGAGAAATAGCTAAAAAGAGGCGGGGAGTTTCGAGTGGCCCACCCTGTATTTTCATTCTGACATACAGGAATTCTAGAGCCTATTCGTATGCTGGAAAAAGATGAATATCAAGTCTTGGGAGGATGAAAGGGGCGCGACCTGTCAGATGACATTTTATACGGTGCAAAGTTGGCTAGGCTCAGCTTACTTTGTTAGTTTATACCTGCCTACAATTACATAAATGGACCGTTTGTTTGATACTGAATGGATTTAAAAAGTGAAAAATTTTTTTCATATAAATTTTATAATAATAATATCACAGAGTTTATTATTAAAGCCTTTCAAAGCTCTACAAAACCTACAAAAATATTAGTGAACAGATTCAATAGTGTACCCGAAAAAAACTTGAACGAATGGGGTGAAGTTGCTTTGTTCTGCTAGACCCGCAATGTGGTAACGTGAGCTGAGCCGTGGTCGAAAGTGATGTTGGGGTTCCGAGGATCCGTGAAGACGTTCGGATACAACGTGCTGTTCTTCTCGTCGCATTTCATGTCTCGAATCCACTTGAAATAATTTGTAATGTCGCCAAGTCCAAGGGCAAAAGCGCCAACTGGGTGAGGGAGAGTGGAGTTGAAGCAGCGGGCGTGCCACTAAAAATTATGTAAAATTATGAAGTCGAAAACTTTCTTCATTGCAAATAGTGTCACGATTCCGTGAAGAATTCTCAGGAATTAGCATAAACACGAATATTTTGATATAAATGTAATGGATCGACCGCTTTTCGGTCAGACTCTCGTTGGTGAAATAAATATATTTGTGGTAATTATTGGAAGTCCCCTTGTGATAGTGCGGTGGTGGTAGAAACTAATTGGAGTCAACATCGTGAGTTCACAGTTTTATTGCCAGAGTCCTCTAGTTTGTGTCTCCGGGTTATCAGGGGGTAGTGAATACTAGGAGTAGAGGGCAAGTTAGGGGCCATCCTAAGTCGTGACATGGCGACCATGGCAGGAAGGAAGGCTTTCAAATTTTAATTTTGAACCAAAAGACACATTAGGGCCTCTGACTTTCGCGAGGAACTGGGAGGATTGGGAAACCGAAAAGTATTATTTTTCTTTGATGCAAGTGTGAAATTAGGATAGTCGAGAGCAGAGATTGCTACGGTCAAAATTTCGGCTTCGGCTCTTAGCTCCCAGAGCCGGAGCCGAGGCCAAATTTGAAGCTCCGGCTCTTGGCTCCGTGCAAAATTTAAAAAGGCCTCCGGCTCCTTTGGCGAATACCCGATTTGGGGGGTCTTCGATGGTGTTGCTTTCAAATCAAAAAAAATTAAAAAAATTCAAAAAATTACTACCTTACAGTACTACTTCAGGAAAAAATAGATATCAAAAAATGAATGTCATTTTCGAAATCAGCACCCTCGATTATCCTAATTTCAACACTTGCGTCGAAGAAAAATAATACTTTTCAGTTTTCCCAATCGTCCAACTCCGTTTCGAAGTACGGATTTTTTGTTGCATAGAAGCTAAATCGCTAGTACAGACTTATTACTGTATGCAGATATCGACCATTTCTACTGACTACCACAAAAAATTTTGCCGACACTCACCGTGAATGGAGAGACAAATGAGTCGACGCCGAACCGAACCACGCCAGCTTTTTCCGCCAGTACCCCGGTAAAAAAGACGTCTTCAATGTGAATCGCTTTCGCAGTTCTCGCGACTTCCAAAATTCTCCGTACGCCTGTCGTTGACATCAAATACATTGCACCATTACAGTACAATGGGAACTCGTCTGCTGGGAACTCCTCTTTGGACACGTACCTAAGTGAATATGTACAGTGGGGGACCTGATCCAGTGGCAAAAAACGTACCGTTTTTAATCTGGGAAGCATTAAAAGGTATGGCAAAATACCTCCCTCTCCAAGTGAAAAAACTCCGATTTCGCAATTTTTTGTCAAAAGCGCGCCCGCTCTTTTTGTGAGGGAAAGGGCGCGCTCTTCAGAAAGAAGTTTTTTCACTTGGAGAGGAAGGTGGTATTTTGCCACATTTTTGATACTTCCCGGTGCAAAATGGTACGTTTTTCTCACTGTAGTGTTTAGAGGTTGAACCGGACCCAGTGATTATGAGGTTAAAGCCAGACTGCGTATAAGGCCTTCTTTGCAAAGCGCAAGGATTTTTTTAAGTTTTTTAAGCTGATATCAGTTTGTCGGGAAAATAATGGGCACTCTGTCGAAAATCGCATCGCCGAAAACATTACTTGTGCTGCGGCAAAATAAATTGTTTTTCGCCTCGGCGACGCGATCGGCGCAACGACATGGGGCTCATTATTTTTCCGACAAAATGATATGTAAGCCCAGCTTTTTCGCAAAAAATCCATTAGATGCGCTCAAAACATTTCTACGTCCTTTTCTCATCATCAATTTGAATTGTAATAGAACTTACCACTTGTTACCCTGGTCTCGAATCGGATATCCCCTCAACGCCATTCCAAACACCAGATGCGGATAAATCTTTCGTTTCAATTCAAACACCATATCTACGTAGGTTTTCAATCGCCTCAAATCAATCGCCGTGTCGTCGTCGGCCTTCAGCAGATATTTGGCGGTGGGGCAAAATTCCTGCTGCCATTGCATTAGGATGTACGTCTTCACATGCAGATCAGTATAAGAGTCGTTCAGATTGTAGATGATGAGATCATTGTTTTCCTTCTGTTCGTCCATCAACATTGCTTCCAACCTGCTGATTCGGGATGCGGTTTTCTCGGTCGGCACGCCCACAACAAAGCGATAGCCGTAGCCGGGTGGAATTTGCTGAAAGGAAGGGTTAAAAATGGCTGGAATTTTGACACAAAATGAAGCCGTCTTTAGCAACACTTGTATAGTATTATTATTTAGGAAGGGCGTCAAGTTGCATGGCTTAGATTTCCTTAAGCCTTTGCAAAACATTAGACCTGCCACATACAGTGGACGACCTGATCCAGTGGCAAAAAAACGTACCATTTTGCATCCGGGAAGTATTAGAAATGTGGAAAAATGCCTCACTCTTCAAGCGAAAAAACTTCGTTTTGAAGGGCGTTTTTTCCTCACGAATAAAGCGGGCGCGCTTTTGAAGTCTGAGTTTTCAGTTGGAGAGGGAGGTGGTATTTTTCCGCATTTTTGCTACTTCCTGGATGCAAAATGGTACGTTTTTTTGCCACTGAGTCAGGCTCCCCCACTGTACAAATCGCTGAAAGTTTTAGCTCTCGGCTCGCGCTTTGTAGGCGCAACCGAGATATCCAACAATCTTCCCGGATGAGAGAGTGCTGGATACTCGGAGAGAGTGGAGCCATCGACTTTTCAAGCGAAAATTCACGCAAAATGTAACCCTTTCACCAACTTTTAACCCAAAAAATTTCGGTCTCTTCTACGAAGCGCAAGATATCAATAAGTCCTACTTCTTTTGCGAGCCACGAATCTCGTATCTGGTTCCGAAAGTCCAGCCCCATTCCAGTGGGTCTGGATGGTATCAATATCAAAACTTCAACGCCATCACAAGCGTTGGCGGGCGGCCGATGCACATAATACTGCTCAAAGAAGTTGCCAAATGTTATATTCAGACGGCGAACGTCATACTGCCGGATTCCGGGGGTCTGTGTGTAGAGCGTTGTGAAGCCTGGAAAGTAGCGTTAAGATCGGTATTAACAAGGGAAGTACCCCAAGTGCGACGCTCAGATTTTGATGAAACTTGGCACAAATTTAGAATTATTTTTCCTAAAGTATATGGGAGAACTCTAGCTCACGGTTTGCAAAAACAACCGAGATTTTTAGGTCAAAAGTCGGCAAAAAAGTTGACACTTTTTGCCGAGTTTCGACACGAAAAGTTTCATGCCTATTTCTCGGCGGCGCTTGCAAAGCACTAGCTAAAACTTTCAAGAATAGATTCTTAGTTCATGAGCAACGTGTTCGCAAAATTTTAAGAAACTCTGAGTGTCGCATTTGGGGTAGTTCCCTCATAAGCCTAGAAATGGCTCCCAGACCGGGTTGCAGGAAATTTGTAAAGGGCCGAGGCCCAAAAATTGCTCCAATCAACTTACAAAACAACAGTACGCATGCGTAGACGGCGTATACCACCACCGATTTGACAATATAAGCGCCGCGAATGGATATCGGGCGCATTGAAGCAGAGACTGAGTCTGAAATTAACCCTGTTTTTTAAATACCAAATCAGGAGGCATCATAGCCCGCAAGTTGCTTAGATTTCTCGAGAACTTGGTTTACATCAAAGTAAAAGAAGATTTGCAAAGTGTTTCCTGGTCAAACACTTGCAAATGGACGGAGAATCCCATAAAGAAAACGTCATTTCATGCAAGGTTACGTCGTACCCAGCAATTTTACTATAAGGGGGAAATGGAAAAGAACGAATGGTCACAAAACTCCCTAAAAGATTTCCTTTTTCAAAAATCCCCTAAAACCTCTCTATTGCCATAGCAGGAAGATGATTTTTGTGGAAGTTTTCGATTTGACGAGTCCTTTTGTTGCCTCAAGTTGTCGTTATTTTACTGTTTGCATAATGTCAAAACAAAAACACTGTTTTGCAAGGAATGCTTTTTGAAGTTTAAGGTCTGAAAATAAATTTTTGTACCATGACTTATTCATTACGAAACTCAAAAAACATCATTTTAGCTAACAGGGAAAGTACTCCAAGGGCGACGCTCAGATTTTGATGAAATTTGGCACAAATTTAGAATAATTTTCTCTAAGATATAAGCGAGAATTCTAGCTCGCGCTTTGCAGAAACAACCAAGATTTTTAGATCAAAAGTCGGCCAAAATTTAGGACTTTCTGCCGAATTTCGGCTCGAAAAGTTTCGTGACTATTTCAACCGTAAAGGATAATGTTTCTACAAAAAATCAAAATTTTCCGCTCGAAACGGCCAAAGTTACGGCCAAAAAGGTGTTTTCTCTCTGACCGCTCTCCACGTTTAGCGTGCTCTCTCGGCGACAAAAACCGTTCGATATCTCGGCGGCGCCGGCAAAGCTAAAGCTTTCAGGGATTGATATCTAGTCCATGCCCGACGTGTGTGCAAAATTTAAAGAAAATCTGAGCGTCGCACTTGGAGTACTTCCCCTGTAAAATAAAATTTGTAAACCTCTGAAAAATTAAGCGGAATGGGGTTTAAATAGAACTTTAAGTCAACTTCTTACTGATTTTTCACCCTTAAAACCCTAAATTGACCAGCTAATTTTTACATACTCTTAATCAACACAATTTTTCGGATTTTTTGACATATGTATGTCCCGTTGAAAAGTAGGAGCCCCTAAAAATGTACTTTCCTTGTCAATTTGCTTTTCTACTAGTCGCGTCATAAAGTCCTGACACATTTGTCGCGGGTGTCGCGCGAGAAAATTGGAGTGAGCTCCCGCGAAACTTCAAGGGGAATCTCCGCGACAAGTCCGAAAGAAAAACAAAAATGCACTGTGCAAATGTATCAGCAATTTATGGCGCGACTAGTACCTCATTGAGGTGACATTTTTCTACAAAAAAACCAATTTTTTACGTGCAAAATTGGCAGAGATCGAACCACAATCCCCTCTTACAAAAAATGATGAGCCGATGCTCGAGACCTGTAAAAATGTTTGTGATTGAAGAAAAAAATTTGTTCATTTTTTGGCCCGTGTAAAAAGCAAAAATTAGCTGTCCCTGCAAGGCTCAAACCAATAAATTTCCAAATTTCGCCCACGAAAAGCCAATTTACAGTCACTCGAGGTGCTTTTTTTCAATTTTAAGAAGATTGTTTCCCGCATAACTTCATAAATATGCATTGATTGAGGAAGAAGGGAGCGAAATTTTATTAGGACCATCAACAAATGGCTTCATGTGAATTGCATTGGGAAACAGTGAGGAATATGAAAAATGTCAAAACAAATCTCCCATGTAAGCGCGTCAAAAAAAAGGGGGTTTTGTAATTTGCGAACGTGAACCTTTCTGTAAAAAGTTTTCAAATCCCCTTCTTGGTTAATCTCCCATTGATCCCGACGCTCGTCGTCGGGTAACAATCATCGGAAACTTTTCGTAAAAGGACCATTTTTTGCGGGTTCCTTTCCATAGGGAACACCGTTCTGTGATGTATGGATCGCATAGCAGTCAGGCGTTCCAGTGGCATATGTGATGTTTAGCAAAATATGTCACAGTTTTATGGCGAGAAATTGAGATATCAGCCTGTCGGGAAAATAATGAACACTTTGTCGGATCAAAAATCGTGATTATTTCAGTGTCGCGGCAAAATCAAATTGACTTCACTTCAGCGACGATACTGAGCTCATTATTTTTCCGACAGGCTGATACGACTTTTTTGAATAAAAATTTTATAGCGCGAAAAAAGGAATGGAGGATAGGGAGTAATATCACCTCCATGTTTCCCCTGCAGAGCTTCTACATGCAGTATCTCCGCTACCAAGAAAGGCGCCACAGCTACTCGGCGGACCTGACCCATTGGCCAAACACGAACCATTTTGCATTCAAGACATATCAAAATTGCAGCAAAATACCTCTCTCTCCAAGTGAAAAAAAATCCGATTTCAAAAGCTCCCGCTCTTCTTGTCGGGGGAAAAGGGCGCGCTCTTCAAAACGGAGTTTTTTTAGTTGGAGAGCGAGGCATTTTGCCACATTTTTCATACTTCCCGGATGCAAAATGATACGTTTTTTGCCACTGGATCAGGTCCCTCACTGTACTCGGCGGGACAAGGATAGCCCTGAGCCAAGGTTTTTGAAGCCTTCGATCCAAAAATTCGAAGAAAATCCAAGCGACTTGCTTCTAGAAGCCTTCCATACAGTCTCGCTTGAGGATTGTAACGAAAATGATCGCTCTATGCGTCTGTAATGAGTGTCCCGGATCAGAAATCAAGTGACATTTGAAAGTTGCGGTAACATTGGCCAGATTATTCACAATGTCTTGCGGCTTTAATGACGATTGACTGATTCAAGCGAAATCAGAGTTTTGTGAGTCATTTTGATTTTTAAAAATCGTAGCGATGGCATTCCATGTATTAGAAGTTTTGTAATATTATTGAATATACAGGGTGTTCCAAGAATTATGGAAAAAACTATTCGTTAATAACTTTGTGCTCGATGGTCCAATCCGAAAATTTTTTTCTGCATTTTGCAGAAAAACCTTGGAGTTTTTAGAATCAAAAAAAAAATTTTTTGTTTAATCGGCGGAGACTTCCGTAATCCGCCTTGAATTCGGCGGAGTGCTTTTTTCACAAACGAGGTTGTAAAAATGGGTTAATTTTTTCTCCGCCGATTTCTCCGCCGAATTGCTTTTTTTTATTCTCCCAGTGGGCCGAAGGCGTAACAAGTCGTATTTAGGCGCCATGCCACCATGAATACCATACGTTTTGGTCTTGGCCAATTTTGACCCTGCAAAGTCGAAGAAAAACCGTCCGCCGAGGTTAAAAAAAGTCTCCGCCGAATGACAAAAATTTGAAATAAATGTCATATTGTATCTTCTGAATCCTTTCCCGCCCATTTTCTTCACACATACAAGAATTTACAGCCTCATTTGTGAAAAAAACACTCCGCCGAATGCAAGGAAGGTTACCGAAGTCTCTGCCGATCAAAGAAAAAAAATTTTTTTTTTGATTCTGAAAACTCAAATGTTTTCCTGTAAAATGCAAAAGAAATTTTTCGGATTGGACCACCGAGCACAAAGTTATTGATGAATAGTTTTTTCCATAATTCTAGGAACACCCTGTAGTTTACCGTAGGGGACATTATCTAGTGGAAAAACACGTGCCATTGTGCAGCCGGGAAGTATCAAAAATGTGGCAAAATGCTTCCCCTTGATGAAACTCCGATTTCAAAAGCGCGCCCACTCTTTTTGCAAGGGAAACGGCGCGACCATCAAAACGAAATTTTTTCACTTGGAGAAGGAAGCATTTTGCCACATTTTTGATGCTTCCCGGATGCAAAATGGTACGTTTTTTGCCGCTGGATCGGGTCCCCCACTGTAATAACAATTTTGTTTTCAAATTTCAGCACTGACCTTATATGGCCGGTGTAGCATATAAAGAGAAGTTATAAAGTGCATTTTATGACATATACATCATGCACCACCATAGCCAAACCGCTCAATTTTGTAATGAAATTCCCATGTTAAATATATATTTAGTTCTGACCCTCATGAGCTGGGCACTTGCTCAATGTCACGTTACACTGCAAGCTCACAATTCCTTGATGTCACTAAGCCATCAAAATTGCCACAATTAGCATGAAGCAGCGAAACTAATTCGTTTTCCGCAGAAAAACGCATAACTTGTCATGTAATTCCGAGTCAATTTGGTTGTATAAAAGCGGACAAGCACTTGCGGGGATGCGCTTGTTTCAGTGCCATTTCTAATTCCCCGGGTCGTTGCGTAATGGCAAGGATCTACGGCTTTCTGCTGGGTAAGTGGTTGGGGGAATTTTGGAAAATTTTGATACTCAGAAAGTCATCATTTGATTTTACATGGGGATATGTAGAAATGTGGTGCTAATATCTTAATATCAGTCTTTCTGAAAAATAATGATCACTCTGTTGAATCGAAAATTGTATCGCCACCAAGAAAGTGAATTGTGTCGCGGCAAAATCAAAATGCATTTCGATTCAGCGACTCGATTGGCGCAGCGACAGAGCGGGCACTATTTTCCCGACAGACTGATATTTGAATGAACAAATAAAGGCTTACAATAGATATGATCTTTTTCTATCGTGCTTTACAAAAGTCATATAGTATCAGTCTGTCGGGAAAATAATGAACATACTGTCGCTATGCCAATTGTGTCGCTAAAATACAGTGGGGGACCTGATCCAGTGGCAAAAAACGTATCATATTGCAACCGGGAAGTAGTATCAAGAATGTGGCCAAATGCTTCCCTCTCCAAGTAAAAAAAATTCTTTTTGAAGGGCGCGCCCTTTCCCTCACAGAAAGAGCGGGCGCGATTTTGAAATCGGAGTCTTTTCACTTGGAGAGGGAAGCATTTTGCCACATTTTTGATGCTTCCCGGTTGCAAAATGGTACGTTTTTTGCCACTGGGTCAGGTCCCCCACTGTAAAAAGCAATTTGATTTTGTCGCCACAACATTCATTTTCTCGGCGGCGATGCGATTTTCGATGCGACAGAGCGCTCATTATTTTCTAGACAGGCTGATACTACCTTCAGTTATTCCTAGCTTTTTTCTCTCTTGCCGTTTCAGCCGATTTTCTTCAAAGTCTTGCTCTTTCAGCGCTTGCGCTATGCCATGTATTTTTTCTCCAAGTTGATGGCCTTCGTGGTGGGCTGATCCGCGGTCGACGGACAATTGGCGAAGAGTCGGTGGAAATGGAGCGGCCAGAGACGGCTCAGTTCTACACTTGCAATTATCCCGGAGGCAAAGTGGTGATATTCCCAGAAGGACGCAGTTTTTCGACCAACCGGATCGACGAGGAATAGATCGGCATCTTTTTTGGGTCTTGTCGTTTTTTGCAAAGATTATCGACCTTCAGTAGGATCTGATGAACAAATAAGCTCCAACAGATCGTATTCTGTTAAAGGTTACGGCATTTTACTTTACTGTAAAGTATAGCGCACACATATAAAATCATTTTTCTAGAGATCTGATCAATTTCACCTTTTTTGAGAGAAAATTTCCAAGATATTCACAAAGCATTTTTCATTGTAATCATGACGTCATTGCCACTTGTAGAAAGTCCATTACATACTATTTTTCGAACTGTTTTTTTCTGCCCGTCAATTGCCACCAAAAAGATTTAGTTTCAGCCCATTCATACCAGAAGCTCTTTTAAGTATCTGTTTTTATTGTGATATATATTGTAAAACACATACGCATTAATAAACCACAAACTTGTTAGACAAATATCTTCATTTTTGTGTGACCTGTACAAATTTTTACACTCGATTCTTAAGCAAAGACTCGTTTCTTCCACTCCGTATTTGAGATCTCATCCAACGCATTGAACTTCTCGCCATTTAGGAGGCGATAAATGTCGGCTATCGCTTTCTGTGTGTCCTGATTCTCGACCAAGACCGTCCCCATTCCGAGGGCATGGGCCGCCTCCAACACCAACGGACTGTCGTCCACCATAATGGACTCGGATGGGAAGACATTCAGCTTGTCAAGCATGATCTGAAATGGGGGATTTTAAAAGAACGGAGAGTGAAGGGAGGAAACAAAGATACGGATTTTCTTGCTAATCGTTTGTAAAGTTGTTGAAGTTATTTTGGCAAGGCGCACTTTGCAAAAAAAATTATGGTGCGGGCGACAGCCCAAAAAAGCCTATTGCACTGTTCAAAAAGGCAGAAATTCCGCAGTGCTAACAAGGGAAGTACCCCAATTGCGACGCTCAAATTTTCTTAAAATTTTGCACACACGTTGGGCACGAACTAAATATCAATTCCCGAAAGTCTTAGCTCACGCTTTGCAAGCACCGCCGAGATATTGAACCATCTTTGCCCCCGAGAGAGTACGCTAAACGCGGAGAGCGGTCAAAGAGAAAAACACTTTTTGGCCATGACTTTGCCAGTTTCGTGCGGAAAAAATTGATTTTTTCGGAAACATTACCTTTTACGGCACAAATAGGTACGAGACTTTTCGTGCCCAAATTCGGCAAAAAGTGTCAAATTTTCGCCAACTTTCAATCTAAAAATCTCGGTTGTTTCTGCAAAGCGCGAGCTAGGATTTTCGCATAGATTTTAGAAAAAAATATTCTAAAGTTGTCCCAAGTTCTATCAAAATCTGAGCGTTGTACTTGGGGTACTTCCCCTGTGAATTAATTTTTGGCGTTCGCACTGTGCGAAAAAGCCAACGTGCGTGCGACAGCCCAAAAAAGAATACTGCACGGTGCAAAAAGAAAGAAATTGAACATTGCGAAGAAAACGTTTTTCTTCTCATAGTGTGCCGCTGATTTCAGTCCAGCAACTTTCCGGACGGACTAGTACAAAAGCCTGGCTGTAATTCGCAAAAGAACTCTACAAACCTTATAAATCTGCGGTTGAGGTTTCCTGAAGCCGACTCGGCAAGACTCCACGACGGCATCAAATTGGTCTGCTTCGTCGATTATCATCGAACGTTCCCTTTGCCTGGACCAATACCCGTTATTCGTCAGCAATCCGACTTTGTATCCCTGCGCTTGCAGGCATCGCACAGCGTTCAAAATCAGCGTATCCGTTGTTCCCACCTGCTCCTTGAAGTCGGCATTTTCAAAGTCTTGAATTGAACCCTAAAAATAAATTTCATTTTTGCCAAAGATATCTGCTTTCTGGGTATATTCGATTTATATTTTCAAAAGAAAAACATACAGCTTTGTCGAAGACATTATTCGTGACGCTGACGACCTCTTCAAACGAGACTTTCCCCTCGTAAAAGTCGAACATTTTCTGGCGGAGGAAAGGTTGCTGATATGCTGAATAATGGAGGTGTTTATTGAAGACTTCGTATAAAAAAATTGTATCAGTCTGTCGGGAAAATAATGGACGCAATGTCGCGTTGTCGCTGAATTGAAAAGCAATTTGATTTTGCCGCGGCACAATCCATTTTCTCGGTGGCGATGCAATTTTCGACGCGACAGAGTGCTCATTATTTTCCCGACAGACAGATGAACGTCAAAAAAAATTTTTTTTTTTTTTGCGAACTGCCAGAGTTATGGGGTTAGAAAAATTCTCGAAAAAAAAATTTCTCTGGGAAAATTTTGCTTTGTGGCCCGATAATTCGACGGCAGTTCGTCAAAGATCTATGTTGCGGAACTTCACATATCTTTTGAGTTTTTCTTTGCATCTGATATCCCACGGTTTATAATCCGGAAAAAAGATTTCAGTGGAAAAAAAATTTTTTTAAGTTATTTTTTTGTAGGAACCATAGTTTTGCCCCAAATAAAAGGAAAATTAGCCGCTTTATGATTTCCTGTACCGAATTTCCACTGTATTTTTTGCAATGCACATACCTTGAGCAATCAACGCGACGAATTTCTGATGTCTGGCCAACCGCACCGCCACCCCACCCATATCGAATATGACGGCCTTGAAAGTCATAGCTGCAAAAGAGAACACCATCTTGCGTTCGAATCAAGAGAGCAGAATGTTCGAAAATAAACAAAATACTGCAAAAGTGTTAACGATAAACCTGACGCAATCCGGGGGTATTTTCCCAACGGCGCTCTTCACGTGAACATGTTTTTTTTTGGGTTAGAGAAAAGAACCGAGCAATCGGTCACGTTCAAAAGCGCATTTTGTTTAAGTTGCATGATAAAAAAAGAGAAAAGAGAAAGTGATAAAAATTGAAGGGGGTTTACAACGAAAATAAATATCAATTTTTGGAATTGACAAGGAAAGTGCGACGCTGGGGTCATACCAAAAAAGTCTTGACATTTTTACACTGTGCGCTGTCGCTGAAAAAAGCTTGTGGCCCGGCGACGGATAGAATTCAAAATTCAATTCTTGTCCCAAAATTTGGAGAAAATGCCATATTTTGCCAATTTTTGACTTTAAAATCGCTGCTGAGCGCACGCCAGGAGCCTAACGTAAATCATAAATAACATACATAAACTACAACTACATACATAGTTTTGGGGATGCGTTCGCTAAAATCTGAACCCACTGCTTTCCCCCCAGGTACGGCCCGAAAAGGTACCAAAAACCCTCTTAGTTTACAGTAATGTCATCCGCACGCGCCGTTAATTAGTTGAGAAGGTCTCAAAATTCCGAAGAAACCTACCTTTAGTGTTAGTCCGGCGTCCTTACACATTCGGTTCTTCTCATTGTGATCGACGAAAAAATCAAATTAAAACTGAAGTTTTGCTTGAAAAAAAACCCCGAAAAGCCATTGAGAAGGTAATTAGGTATCTACCAAGGGTTTGAAGATACAAAGAGAGTAACAACATAACAGTGGTTCAGCCCATCAAAACGTTTCTTTGGGATTTATGACAAAAAATGTCTACAAAAAGCACCCCTGTTTGACATATCACTTTTGAAATTTCTGTGACAAGCTGTAGATCAGAACCTACCCTAGAATAAAGTCGAGAAGTTCTACTACAGGTGGGCCACTCGAAACTAACAACTTTTTTCTTCGGATTTCTCCGCGGAGACTCCGCCGACTTTCCTAAAATTAATATTTTTCTGGAACTCAAACCCGCCATTAGACTTGGAAAATTGTTGGTTTTTTGGGGAAATCGTGGAGTAAACTTGTTTAAAGCAAGTTGAAAGCCACAAGAGGTTTTTTCGTATTACCATGGGCACAAACTTTCTTTCAAAAAGGTTTAAAAATCCGACGTCAACGGCTATCGAGTCAGGCCTGGGGCGCCTTGAAGCTAAGAGCCCGGCCTGATCGAAGTTATACCATATACACGATACGCAATTCTAATTGCTAATGACCCTCAAGGACACTGCAATTTCAATTCTTTTCATTCGAATTTCATTCTATTATAATTACAGCGTAATCACAAAAATGGCCGACAGGATTGAACCAATAATCCCACAAAATCCGAGGCCACGTCTTTATACATTTTTGAGGCCGTCTTGTACAAATTCTGGGTTTAACTCTTCCTCTGTTTCAGTGGTCGACGGGTATGTAATCGGCGTACAGGAGGCGGCGTAATGGTGGTTGTTCGTTGCAACATCAGCTCCAAGATTTTGTCTTCTTCTTTGGGCTGAGGCATCACTCCGCGGATCTTCATTCTTCGGCTAAACATAATTTTTTTATTGCATTGTGCAGATTAAGGAAGAGACTTACATATCGTCTTTTGGCTGGCCCCTCTCCTGTTTGGGGACCAGCGACGCGACATTAGGCATGGCTCCGTGCCGGGCTTTGCAAAATTTTCCGGCCCGGGCCGGGCCGGCCCGATTTTTTTGAAATCTGGGTTTTGCCCGGAAAAAAAGGAAAAAACAAGCTTTTTCGATATAATTTTTCATTTTTTCAAACACAAGGCTGATAGCAAACGTAAAGTCTTCTTATGTACCTAGGTTTTGCTAAATTTTTCTATTCCTTTTGCAAAAATTTGTCATAATTTTCCTTTCATGTCCGTTTTCTTTATTTCCAGCCTAGTATAAAAATTTTCCGGGACCGAACCGGGCCGGGCTTTCCAAATTTTCCAAGCCCGGGCCTGCGGCCCGCTCAGATTTCCTATAGATTTGTGCCCCCTACTTCTAATGTATTGACTTTCCCCTTCTCGTCTACTCTTTACTTTTCAAACAATTCTACATTACCCAAGATAACTGATGCTATTTCAAACATTGTTTCATCGGTCCGAGAGTGTAATGTCAGAGTGTTCGGCCTGGTACGGGCGTAATTTGGCTCCAAAAAGCCGAACCTTGCGGTTTTGAAATTTCATTCAAATTTTTCAAAGATTATATTATTAAAATAAATGTGAAGAATTATAAATGCGAAGAAATCAGAGACCAATCTTTTGTTTCCATCGACGTGTTCGTCAAACATTTCGGATGTTTAGCGTATTACAGGTTTGCACCAACTTCTGCTTGATGGCTGCTTTTTCTTCAGAGCTCAGATTCTCACCAATGATCTCAAAATCTCCGTCCTGAAAATGAAAAATCTCAATAAAAATCGGCGAAGACATTTTGCAACGTCATTCAAAAAAGAGAAAAATTCACAATTTTGGTAGCAAAGTCTCAAAAAATAGTGCAAGATTTCGCCAAGATTAATCCAAAAAAATAAAATTTTTGATCAAAAAAAATCAAGAATTTCTCTCAAAAATCCAAAGATACAATCAAAAAATTTATAAATCCCACCTGCAAATCCATCCGCTTCACTCTCTCATCGAACCTCAACGTGATTTTCTCACTCTCGCGCTTTGTCCTCGTCTTTGGTTTTTTGACCCGAACTGCCGTCGTTGTGACTTGGTAACCGTCCGCGTCGCCATCCGAAGAGTTCTCCGAGGACAGCTCGTCATCATATTCTTCATGACAGACGAGACGAGGCTTCGGCTTTCGCCGATAAATCACCAATGAGTCAGCGAGAAGGGAGCAAATTAATAGGATGGCGAGGGATCTGAAGAGACCTGTCATTCTGAAAGAGAAAGTTGAAAGAATCGAAGGAGAGATAATTTCAAATACCGCGGAGCGTCTGTAAAACGATTTCTTATTGTTAGGAGCCTATTTTAACGGAGTGTTCCAAATGCGACGATCAGATTTTTGCTTAATTTTCAACATATTTTTGGCACAGGCCACATATCAATTCTTTAGAATATTAGCTTGTGCTTGCCACTGGGATATCTAACGGTTTTGGCTTGGCTGGGAGGGATATGAGGACGGTCAGAGAAAAAAAATTGGCCATAAATTTGCCAGTGTCGTGCGGAAAAAATTGGCTCCTGACAAGGAAAGTACTTTTATGGGGGCTCCTACTTTTTGACGGGACATATTTCAAAAAATCAGAAAAAATGTGCTGATCAAGAATATATAAATCTTAGCTGCCCATTTTAGGTTTTTAGGGGTGAAAATGCCCAAAAACTGACTTAATTTCCGTACAAAAGGCGCAGGCATTCGAAACGATAAAAAGCGCAGTCGGTCTCTTCCTCCGGAATAGAGGTGGCAATCGGGCCGGGCCGGGCCGATTTTTGCGGCCCGGCCCGCGGGCCGAAGTGACCAGGCCGGCCCAGGGCTTTTTCAAATTTGCTCAGGCCCGGCCCGGCCCGGCCCGACGAAAGCCCAGGCCGGCCCGGCCCGGCCCGGTTTGGCCCGCTAATACAGAAAAGTTGGATAAAAGTTTTGCACTTTCTACTGGAAGTTCTTATGCTTTTCAGAAGGTTTTTACGTGTGTCTGCGTGAAATTAAAAAGTCTAGTCGGATAACTGGAACATCCGTACAGGTAGCTAAAACTTACAATTAGCCAAAAAGTTGGATTGTGTTGAATTTTTTAATCCTACCGGAAGTTAGCTATAACACGGTTAGCCAAAAACTGTTTAAACACTTTCATTTACATCAAGGAATCAAAATTACAGTGAAATTTTTAAATTTATCATAAAAAAATTCGAAGAGTTTTGCTCGCCCTTGCATATTTTGGTGGGATTTTACATATACATAATAAGTTACATATACATATACTACATAATTTTAAAAAGTAGTAAAACAGCGTATAAGTCAAAAAAGGTTTTTAATTTAATTTCCATCCATTCTACAAAGCATTCGTGCTTTATTTTGCTGGTTTAGCATTAAAATTTTTTACTTATCTACCTTCCGGGCCGGGCCGGGCCGAAAGTGTCGGCCCGGCCCGCGGGCCGAAGCGGTCAGGCCGGCCCAGGGCTTTTTCAAATCTGCTCAGGCCCGGCCCGGCCCGGCCCAATCACCGGGCTCGGCCGGGCCGGGCCGGGCCGGCCCAGCCCGATTGCCACCTCTACTCCGGAAGAGAGCGGTGTGGCCGAGTGGCTAGTGCCGTAGTCTGAGAATGAAGAGGGGAACGGCGCACGAGTTCGATTTCCCTTTTGGGCTGAATAAACTTTTTTTGAAGTTGAAGGTCGGAAAAATAAATTTTTGGGCCAAGACTGATTTATTACGTCTTAGAAACTCAATAAACATCATTTTAAGCCAAAATAAAAATTGTAAACCTGTGAAAAATTAAGCGAAAAGGGGGTTCATATAGGACTTTAAGTCATCTTCCGATTGAGTTTTCACCCCTAAAAACCTAAAATGGGCAGCTAGGATTTATATATTCTTGATCAGCACATTTTTTCTGATTTTTTGAGATATGTCCCGTCAAAAAGTAGGAGCCCCCATAAAAGTACTTTCCTTGTGAAAATAAACCCTTACTAACCTCTTCGATTGGTTAGGTTCGACTGTACGACGGTTTTTCAACTCGCCTAAAATTGCAAAGTAGAATCCACAGTATTTAATGGTTAAAAATTGCGCAAAATAGAGCGTTGCAAATTTTTCTCACCAAAAAACCCCGCAAAATTTTTGTCAATGGAAAAACCAGGGCAAAGTCTCCGATCATCTGTTATCTTTGTTGTCTTGAGACGGGAAGGTGAGAAATTCCGAAGAGCCGCGATGACTATTGTTTATGATGGACAATCACGAAAATCACCGATCAAATTTTGGCTGCGTTTTCTGCAATTCACTTTCAGCGAAGCGCTGAGAACCCAAACTGCGTTCAAAAGTCAATTTCGAGCTAAATCAAAAAGTCGAGCCCTCGAAAATGGCGGTTGTCTCCATATTGGTACACGGTAAAGAAAAGAAGTTAATCGCCATTATTTCCCCCCAAAAGACCTTTACTGACCACGACTCTGTCCTTTGGATTCTTTCGTAAAAAACCCTAAATCGGATTAGGGCTTGCGCAACTGTCTCGAACAATACCTATTTATTAATAATAACGTCATGTGGCTTTTGTAAAAAGCTTCTCGTCGATTTTTACAGCACAAGGCACGCCTCAGAGGCTCGACGTCAAATTGCATTGGGGGTTTAGTCGTCGATAATAAAAAAACGACTATTTTAGAGCTGCCTCGGGGAGCAGACCTTGAAAAAAGTCATGTTACAAGAGTAGGCTTCCAAATGCGACGCCTAGACTTTCTTTAAACTTTACGTACATGTTGTATAATACACAGGCCTCATATCAATTCCCAAAGATTTTAGCTCGCAATTTCAAGGCACATCTGAGACGTTGAATTTTTATGGCCGAGAGAGTACGAAAAACACGGAAGCGGTCAGAAACAGAAACACTTTTTGGCCACATCTTTGCCAGTTTCGGAAAAAATATTGATTTTTTGTGGGAACATGGCCTTCTACCGCTGAAATAGGCATTACTCTTTTCATGCTAAAATTTGCAAAAGAAATGTACCACATCTTTCCAATTTTTGATAAAACTTGAAATTAACATTCGAACTACTTCCCTGACAGTTAAAAAAATGAGACGAAATTCGGAAAAATCCCATCGGGAGCAAAAACAAACGCTCTTTTTAGCCAGTGAAAAGCGGGAATTTTCGTTTCACCAAACCTTTTTTCGTCGACGAAAAACTTTTGATTGATGGGATTGTCAATAACTGAGTTGTTATAACAGCTTACATTGCACTTAGCAACGTCTTCCGATCGAAAAAGCCCATAAATAATGCTATTTTACGCCACTTTTCCATTGACTACGAGCTTCCACAAAAGTTCAAGGCGAGGACTTTCATCACTGAGCAATGACTTTGTTTAGATTTTTGGTGGCTTAGGAAGAGTGTTCGCTCAATTGGCTTGCAGATTTTTGAAGTGTTAGCCAGTAGTTAAGCGTGTCAAAAAACAAATGTTCAGCGTTTATTCACAAAGTAAAAAGTTTTGCACATATATACAGACAGATGCAACTACACATTCAAGATTACACTTGGTTCATATTTGGTTTCCTGGAGGTATTGCCAACAGCGCTTTAGACCTTGATCTTGCGGGTCTTCTTCAGTCGTCGTCGTCTTCGCATGTCTCCCACATATCCCACCGTGTTCACCGGGGCGCTGCTTTTGGGCACTCCAGCGGCTCCGAAGCCGAGATCCTGAGGCGACGCAGGGCCCTGGTTTTTCAGCTCAGGACCATAGCCGGGTTGTTGGCCGTCCGGCCGTTGCTTCAGCTTGCGGCGAGGCTTCTTGGGGGCCGGAGTTGGGGCTTCGTCGAAATCGACGCTCGACTCAACGACTGGACCCGTTGGGGCTTTGGTTGGGGCGGCCGGAGCAACATAAGCGGGTTGGTCGTAACCTTGAGCTGCCGGAGCGGCCGTCACAGCGGCATAAGGGGCTGGAGCAGAAACTGGCGCTGTTACGGGGGCTGCTGGAGGAGGAACTGGCGATGTGGTGGCTGCTGGAGCCGGTGCGGGAGCTCGTGTTGTGACTGGAGCAACAGGTGCTTGTGTGGCGGCTGTTGATGGAGCATTATTGAACGCCGGGATTGGAGCGGAGGTTGGGAAAGCGCCGAAAGAATTCTGAACTGACGCTGCGGGTAGTGGCGTGGCATCATATCCACCTTGAGCTGAGCCGCTAGCACTAGGCTTGTTAGTAACTGGAGCAGCGCTCACGGGAGCGGCCGGGCCATCATATCCTTGAGCGGCAGCTGGCTGTGGAGGAGCGTTGTAGCCAGTAGCGGCAGCTGGGGCAGCCGGAGCACTAGTTGGAGCTGGCTTTGAAGCAGCCGGAGTAGATGTTGAAGCGACAGGAGCTTCTTGGCTTGCAGGTTTGGCAGCGACCGGCTCGGGTTTCTTCTTTGGTGAGAAGGCCGGAGGAGCTGCAGGCCATGGGTTTGACTTCTCAGGGCATGGACAGTAAGCCGCGTCTTGTCCTGGTCTTCCCTTGATTCCCTCCTCTCCTGGAGTTCCATCTTTACCGGGTGTTCCGGGTTCTCCCTCAGGTCCGGGCTCTCCGTCTTCTCCTGGGGCGCCTTCTGTAACCTCTCCTGGTGGTCCTGGCTCTCCAGCCGGTCCACGATGTCCTGGAGCTCCCTTTGGTCCAGGAATGGCAGGAGCATTCTTATGTCCATCCAGTCCGGGGAATCCGGCGCGGCCTTCCTTGCCTGGCTCGCCGGGCTCTCCTTGATCTCCGGGGGGTCCTCGTGGGCCGGGGAATCCGTCCTCTCCCGGATACCCGGGCAGACCTTTGTAGCCTGGAGGTCCTTTCTCTCCAACTGGTCCGGGTCTACCGGGCTTTCCTGGAGGGCCCGGTGGGCAGGCGATGCAATCTTGAGGCGTCTCCGAAGAAGATTTGATAATTGGCTCTCCAGGGCCGCCGGCTTTGCCATCGACTCCGTTTGGACCGGGCTCTCCTTGGTCTCCTCGCTCTCCTGGTGGTCCTGGCGGGCCCGGAGGGCATTTGCTTTTTTGCGGGGCGCACGAGCATTGCGCGTTACGTTTGGAACGTCCAATCAACTGCTGGAACGTTCTTGGGCGCTCCAATTGCAGGGCGCTGGAGGCTGGTCGTGGCTTGGAAATTGCGATGACTCCGCTCCAGGCCTCGTTTGAAACAACTTTAAATTCTCCCATGTCAGTCATAATGTCACTGTAGAGGTTGTTGATGTCGTTGAAGATGACTACCGCCGAAAACAAGCAGGCCATGATCACTACGGTCGAGCCGACCATAGCGGCCGTTAACACGAACTTGGTCATGCTGAAAGTGAAAAAATAGTGGTTGTTTATGAAAGAACAATTATTTTAAACACTACATTTGTTCAAGGCCCTCTAATCTAGCGCTTCAGTTAGATTAAACCCATTTAAATGCATCTTGCAAACAGTAAATCCAAGTTTTGGACAAAAAGCAGCATAAAAAGAAGGTTGATAAAGGAAAAATCCCTAAAGCTCGTCCCAAGATACCGTAATCCTCAATTACCCCACTAAAAATTCCACCCTCGTAAACCACTCACCTGGACCAGTCCGTTGATCCGCTGACTATGCGACTCCCGTTTCACACTGATCGCATTTATACCCGGGACCCTGGCCTTTGTCTGGATTGGAACGCCGCGTCGAGAGCATTGTTTTAGCCCACCGAAAAAGTATTAAACCCTCAGCGATGGGGAAAGGTGGAAAAAGGTAGTCAGTTGGGTAAGAATGGGTCCGCGGATCCATCAACGACCTCATTTCCCCCCTTCCGTCGCGCACTCGGTGAAGATTAATCGGAGCGTCGAGAACAGCGAAAATCACCTCAGGCTGAAAAGACGGGGCGATTGCTTCTTTTTCGGTGGAAATCATAAATAAGCGCTGATGAGGATCTTTGAGGAACAATCAGTTAGAAAAAGTGGAGACGGGGTAGGGGAACATGGCGCATATTGCAAGTCGATGACAAGCGAGAAATATGGAACCGGGTATGGGGGCTTCAGTTAAAAGGCTTTTTAAGTCTGAGTTTCTTTATTTATTATGTCCAAGGGAGACGTGTTTCGCGTTGAAACGCACGTTTCAGCCAATGAATCATACGTACGCAGTGCATACAAGATACAGTTTATTTAGGCTGTCAAATTTTGAAATTGATCTTATCTAACAGCCCACTTTCAACGACTGTCTCAAAAGAAATCGCAGACAAAGCTTTCTTAAATAATCAAAGATCAGAAAAAAGTGGAGTGCAACAAGTACAGCGAAATCATTCTGCAATGCCTCCAAAAAAAGTCTATTTTCTGTAACACCCATTAAGACTACAAAATTTTGGTAGAGCCAGCCGTATGGGACGTGCAAATATTTACGAGTGACGCCGGGAATTTTTAGCGCCCCTGAAATCTTCTCCGCCTAAATAAACTGACGATGAGTTGTTATCCGTAAGTGCAAAGTTGTGTCCAAAGTTTGCCCAGCTGAAAATTCCGTGTGTATTTTCTGGCCAAGTTTGGGGGGCTTTTTGTTTTTGCTTTTGTCTTGCAAGAACCGGGAATTATCCTTGCGACAAGTCTTTTGCATGGCGACAGTGCAACCACGTCAAAACGTGTTGACCCGCCCGTCAGTTTGTCGGGAAAGTATTGAGCGCAATGCAGCAGTGGCGATCTCGTCGCTGAATTGAAAAGAAATTTGATTTTGCCGAGACAAAATTCATTTCCTCGGCGGCGATGCGATTTTCGATGCAGCGGAGTGCTCATTATTTTCCCGACAGACTGATAATATATGGGAGGTGCTTTATAAATTTCAGCGCACTTGTCTGTTCGACCCCTGCGGATTTCGTCCAAAGTTAACTTTGGACGAAATTCGCCCAATCTCGTCCAAAAATTTCATGGACTTTTTGCCGGATCCAAAGTGTGGACTAAATCTGCCGGTATTAGTCCAGGCAAATTTGTTCCCGTGGACTTTTGCTTTTTCGTCCATCTAGATAGACGAAGTCCACTCCGTGGACTAAGTCCAAAGTTTGGATTTTTTTACATTTTTGGTTGGAAGATCAAAATTTGACTTTTGAAATCTGTGTATGTTGTACTAGGTATTATACATATTTTTTGGGGCGGAGGGGGTGGAAAAAAGTGGTGAGGGGGGACCAAGAACAAATTTTTCCTCTAGGAAGCGAAATTTTTACAGGACTGCCTGTGCATCCTATTTATTATATTGTACTAGGTATTATACAGATTTTTTGGGGCGGAGGGGTGCAAAAAAGTGGTAAAAGGGGACCGAGGCCAAATTTTTGCTGTAAGAAGCGAAATCTTTTACAGAGCTGCCAGTTCAGGCATTTTAGTATATTGTACTAGGTATTTTTACGAGTTATTGGTTGAATTCAGCTAGTTCTCAAGACGAAACCGTCTATTTGATCATACTGATTTATTTTTGACATCCTAAATGTTCTTTAGGATGTCAAAACAGCCAATGTACTCTAGAAAAAACCAACTGCGAGTAAGGGGCCGACAAGAAACAAAAATTAACGATGTAAAACATCGTTGACTCCGCGCATATAGCTAAAAAAACACGTGAAGACTGTAAAATACAGCCGTAATCAAGTTAAAAGCCAGGAGAACAAAGAAATACATGAAGAAAAACTTGGTAACAAAAAATTTTGACAGTGAAATCTGTCAAATCACAGGGCGCAAATTGCGGAGCCTAGCGTAGTCCCGAAAATATGTCAGGATGACACCCGTTTAAAACGCGGCAGTCTATTAAAAACGGTTGTAAATGACTACCAGCACTCCCTAGTGTACTCTGAAAAAGACACCAGGTTCAAAACTTTCGCTCATCCAAACTATGAAGTTTGGATGATGCATTTTCTGAATTTTTTTGGCGGCGAGAAAAATAAATTTTTCGTCACAAATAAGTTTTCTTCATGGGTAATGTTTTTTTTCTGGCTTATAATTATGACCACGGCTGTATTTTACAGTCTTCACGTGTTTTACCTATTTGCGCGGAGTCAACGATGCTTTACATCGTTGATTTTTGTTTCTTGTCGGCCCCTTACTGGCAGTTGGTTTTTTTCTTGAGTTTGCGCTAACATTGGCTACTTTGACATGCTAAAGCACATTTAGGATGTCAAAAATAAATCGGTATGTTCAAATAGACGGTTTCGTCTTGAGAACAAGCTGAATTCGGCCAATGACTCTTTAAAATACCTAGTACAATATAAGAAAATGCCTGAACTGGCAGTTCTGTAAAACATTTCGTTTCTTATAGCAAAAATTTGTCCTTGGTCCCCCCTTACCACTTTTTTCCACCCCTCCGCCCCAAAAATCTCAACAGTAACCTTAAAATGTAAAAATACGGGGTGTGACTTCAAATCCCAGAATATTACTATTTTGGACTAAAAATGGCGGATTTAGTCCAAAGTTAACTTTGGATCGAAAACAGCAAATTCAGTTCAAGTCCATGTGATTAGTCCAAGGGTAGGATAAATTCAATTTATCCAAGGAGAGGGGTCCCAAATGGACTTGGTCCATTTGAGGCCCGAAATTTTGAAAAATTCGTCAAGTGGGTGGATTTTTTGATTTCGTCCAGACAAAAAAAAATTTCGTCCACTCTTAGGACGAGATTGAGCGAATTTCGTCCAAAGTTAGCTTTGGACGAAATCCGCAGGGGTCGAACAGACAAGTGCGCTGAAATTTATAAAGCACCTCCCATATATACGTCGCTAACCGTTTTGGTTCCGGTTTAAAATCTGCAGTTCCAATTCTCTTTCAACAGCAATTTATTTCATTTATTTCAGACATTTAATTCAACACATATTACAAGTCTTTTTGCAAAATCTTTTCTTGTCGTCTGATGTGTAGTATTGACTTGCGCAGTAGCCGTTGCGGTTCCATGAAATGCAACTGTAACAACAGATTTGAGATGGCCTTTTCTCGTGAGATGCCTGAGGATTTTGAGAGCTTGCGCTGTTAATTTAGATGGCCGATATTAGAGTCAAAATCTTGTTATAGAAAGTTGGGATGCGAAATGAAAGGGCATGAAGAACCAGCGAAATAATGGCACGCTCAACACGGTCGGTAGCAGGGATACGTTTTGAAACGCCTTTGGCTTTTTTTTTTTGATCCGTGACAAAACTGTAAATTCTTTTTTGCCGTCGTGTACCCATGGATGTCGGTGTCGCAACACTTACACTTTGCGGGAAGCCGGCATCTTTGATTATAATTACGTAATCTACGTAGTACGATAGAAATTTTACATTGGCAACTCCCTGGTACTGATAAGTACACAAAAATCTATTAAATTTATCCACTGTTTTCAAAGTTATGGGAGTTCGTTTTTAAAAAATGGTAAACAAATGCCTGTATAAGCGTATGATAACTATTCAAGCCACTTATACATCCGGAAACTTAATCCGCAACGTCTAATCGTCAAGCCCATCGTTTGAATCTCCATTTGTAAGCAAATTTTGGCTGATTTCACAACATGTCTGCAGAATCTCTGTGGTTGTTCAAGCTGCCCGCAAAGCATTCAAACAAGCGCTACCAGTATGCCCAGAGAATAACGAGCCGATGTCGCTGCGCCGGTCGCGTCGCTGAAGTGAAAAGCAATTTGATTTTCTCGCAACACAACTAATTTTTTCGGAGGCTATGCGATTTCGAAGCGACAGAGTGCTCATTATTTTCCCGACAGGCTAACTGCATGATTCTCGATTTTGAAAACATAACTCACCTGGGGCTAGCGTCATTGCACAGGTTGCTGCAGGCTTGACAGGTCTGAGCACAATGCTGTTGCATGATCTGTATGTACACGGGATTTGCGCACAGATGCGCCATTTGAGCGCAGTTGGTTGCGGCGTCGGCGCAAGTGCCAGCAGCGCTGCCGGTCGCGCCGGACGCAGCAGCGCCTGCGGTTGTTGCGTCTTCGGTTGTTGTGTCGACAGCTGTGGAGGATGTGGCAGCGTCAGCGGAAATTATCAGGCAGGATATGGTAAACACAATGATTAGAGACATTTTGGAAACGGAAATCCGAAAGAATGGCGTGAATTTTGCAGATTTGGTTCAACCTTTATATCATATGGCCGTGTAGTTTATGGGTCGACGACAAACTCTAACACAAGATTCAAATTTATTTTCGGGTGTTGTGAGTCGTGAAACGTGTGGATCACAGCGCTGGGCTATTTGCACAAACGCTGAGAGCCCCACAAATCCATGAGCAGGTTCCACCGACAGTTTCCGGGAATTGCAAAGCAATTACGCATTCTTTGCACGAGTTGTTTATGGATTTGTGGCCTTGAAAGGTGTGAAATTTTTCCCAAATTTTAGGAAAAATAAGTTCCCGGCTGTTAATAAAAGCGGGACAGAAGGCGCTAAAAAGATAGATTTAGTTATCCCAATTTTTTTTGTTTTTGCAAAAACAAAGTTTTATTTTGCCAAAACACTTGTAACTACAAGGTAATATGGAAAGAGAAATAGGTTCTGATCAAAGTCTCGAGAAATGGTTTGCTGAATGGGTTAACGGGCAGTTTCATGTGAGAAAATAGCTTGTCATTCGACTGACAATGGTACAACCGAGGCGGATTACTGGGCTTGATGCGTCTGACTGGTCTGGGATTGGCGTTGGTTGAGGGTGGCGCGCTCCTAAAGATAAGTTTATACATTATGTTTTTGACCCTTCATAGAAGGGGCTATGAGTCTGTCGGGAAAATAATGAGCATAATTTCGCTTGCATCGCTACAGCGAAAAGCAACTTGATTTTGCCGCAACACAACTCATTTTCTTGGCGGCTATGCAATTTTCGCTGCGGCAGAATGCTCATTATTTTCCCGACAGACTGATAGCCACTTCTATTTCTTGTTTTGCCAAAAATTTCCCACCTCTCCTTGCGCGTTATACAAGATGGTTTGGATGTTGGCGCCAACGCCGAAGGTGTCTTCTCCATCGAAGATGAGTTGAGCGGGAGGGTTGTGGATGCCGCCCTGGTTGCGGGCCCAGATCTTCACACTTCTTCCGGGAAGAAGCACAAAGTCCTTGGGGAAGGTGTACACAATCTCTCGTTTGCCGTCAATCTTTCTCTTCAGCTTCCATTCGCTGACATTCTCCTCCTTGCTGCGATGGGTGTTCTCCACGATGACGAACTTTCCGTCGGGCGAAGTCTCCTGAATCGAGACGTTGCCTTTGGCGGCTCTGGAGTAGGACTGATGACTGCTCGTCTCGCCCTTCACCACGCGCATAGTCTCGGTGTCGGCGACTTCGTTAATGCCGGTGGTCCTGACCACTTGTTCGACGAGTTGACGAAGGCCTGGCCCATCGCCCTCTCCTTCCAGCATCTTACGGTAGATTGCGATTTCAGCGTCAAGGGTTTGCTTAGCATCCAAGAGCATTTGCAACTCCACCATCAAGGCTTGACACTCTTCTCGGAGCTTCCTCAACTCGTTGTCCTTGGCGTTAAGAGCGTCTTCGTATCCTCGTTGATCGTCCTCGATCTGGTTGTTCAGATCTTCCAACTGCTTTTGCAAGAAGGCATTGCGGCCTTCCGCATCCGCGATTTTGTTTCTCAAATCATTCAACTGTTGCTTCAGCCGCTTCAACTCATCCTTGAGATGTCCTTGCTCCATGTCGTTGCGAGCGGCTTGAGTTTCGAACTCTTGGATCGTCTTGCGATACCACGAATCCATATCGTTCTTGAAGGCGTTGTCAGCGTCCTCAATTTCCTTGCGAATGTCGCGGATCGCGTTGGCCAACTCATTTCCAAAGTAGGCGCGATTCTCGTTCGTGGTATCCCTTCCGATCTGGTCTTGCAGGTCCTTAATTTCCTGCTCATTCGCGCGGCGCAGATACTCGATCTCCTCGAGCAGAGTCTTCACCTTGTTCTGGTAGTCCAGCTTGGTCAGGCGCTCCTGATCGATCTTGGTTTGAACGCGGCGGATCTCGTTTTGTAGCCGTTGGTTCTCGGCGCGAAGACGTTTCAGCTCGTCCTCAAGCAGGGCGATACGACGCTTCAGGAGGTTGATTTCGGCCTCCAAGTTGGACAGCTCGACCAACAGATCGTCGATCTTTTGTCTGTCGGCGGCCCGATCCCTAACGGCTTGCTCGAACTTGCGACGCAGCTCGTTGACTTGGTCTTGAAGTCGGCGCAAGTCCTCTTCGGTATGACGCTTCTCGTTGCCAGCATCGTCGATGATTTTTTGAGCGGACTGCAAAGGAGGGAAATTTTTTTTTTTTTTTTGCAACTAGTTTTTGATGATTTTTTGAGGATTTTCATTCAACTTTTGATCAAAAAATCTCCATATCTTCTACAAACAGCAAGTTATCAGTTTGTCGGAAAAATAATGGGCACTCTGTCGCATCAAAAATCGCATCAAAACAAGTTTTGTAGAGCCAAAATCAAGTTTCTTTTCAACTCAGCGACGAGATTGGCACAGCGAAATAATAGAGCTCATTATTTTCCCGACAGACTCAAAATCTCTGAGATGTCGCATTCACAAAAAATGCGGCTGAAGTTGCACAAAATTGCGGCAACCCCAAATCAGAAAGCCTGGAGTATTTTGGCGTTAAATTTTTTGCAAAAAAAAGCCTCATAATTCGAAAATTTTGTTGGCATAAATAAATATTATAATATATAATACAATTTCCCCCTTCATTTATTTTTATTTCTCCTTCACTACCAAAAAAGAATTTTGGGGTTCAATTAGAAGCTTTTGCAATTAACGGAAATGTTACATGGCGCTTTAATTAGACAGAAGAAAACGAGTTTTTTTTTGTGGAGCGGAAGTTTTCGGAATTTTGTAAGGAATTTGGAGTAGTTTTGGGATGAGTAGTTAAATTTGTAATTAACCAAAAAACAGGGAATCAACCTGAGAGCCCAAATTTTAATACAGGGTGGGGCATCTTTGCGGCCCGACTTGAATTGACTATAACTTCTTTAGTTTTTGGTCAAATCCAATAACTGCGGATGACACTTACCTATGTATAACATATTTGGTATCAAACAAAATGGGGTTGTCTGAGGATTCAGGGAAAAAAAGAATTTTAAGATTTAGCCAAAACTAAAGAAGTTATAGCCAATTCAAATCGGGCCACAAATGCCCCACCCTGTAGTTAAAATTTTGATCGCATGTCTCTGCAGAGGCCAAATTTTCATTATCCAAGGCTTTATCAGTCTGTCGGGAAAATAATAAGCATACTGTTGCAACGAAAATCGCACCTCCGCCGAGAAAATGAGCTGTGTCGCGGCAAAATCAAATTGATTTTTGCTTCAGCGATGCGATCGGCACAGCGAAATCATGATCATTATTTTCCCGACAGACTGGTAACTTGCGGTTTGCGAGCTACTAAAATATTATATGATGACTTGAAAATATCAAAGATGACGTTTGCCAGCAATAGGCTATGAAAAATAGAATGTAAACATAACAGATAAGCTTTGTGGCCGCATCTTTGCAAATTTCGCCATTGAAAAAATGATATTTAGTATAAAAAATGTTCCCCGTATAAACGATAATATCAGACTGTCGGGAAAATTATGAGTGCAAGTCGCATCAAAAATCGCATCACCGCCGAAAAAATGAATTGTATCGCCGCAAAATCAAATTGCTTTTCACTTCAGCGACGCGATCAACGGACCGACATTATGCTCATTATTTTCCCGACAGACCGAATTTTTTCAAGGGTTGAAAAAAATATCAAAAAAACGATATCAAATTTTTAAATTTTGAGTTAGAAATGTCGTGGGTTTCTGCCCCGAACTTACTCTAATCTCGACCTCATACATGGTCTTGATGGTGGTTGGTCCTCGATTTGCGATCTTCTTGATGTTCTCAATATCCATTCCCAACTTGCGGTTCTGCGCCTCCAAGAAGCGGACCTTCTCGATGTAGCTGGCCAACAAGTCATTGAGCTCGCTCAACTGTTTCCTCTCCCTTTCCTTATTCTCGCGTACGGCCGACGCCGGCCCCGACCCCAGCGAGGAAACGCCGCTGCCAATATTCTTGGTGACGGTCTCGGTGACGACGCGAATTGTGCGATTCCCCGACGCTACAAGAAACCATTTAGACTTGGGCATCGCGGCTTACCCGGTCCCAGGTTGATGTCGCTCCCGAACTGGCCGGAGGCGCGGTTGAAGGAGGCGCGCGGGGTTATTGTGCTCCGGTACTCGTATTCTTCCGTCGTCATTCTGCAAATAACGGCTGCGTATATAAACGAGAGGCGGTGGTAAACACATATTATCGTTGTTCAATATGTTAATAATAGGTCGTAAATTGCAACAAGATAAAAAAGTTTCGTAAAAAATTTTATTGACTTGGCCAAGGAAATGATGACAAATCGTATTTTGAGAAAGATCGAGTAAAATACGAAGAGAATAGTCCATCAAGGCGTATTATAATGGTGTATGCAACCGTAAAAAGGGCTGATTTTGAAATAAAATGGTCTCGAAAAATACCAACGACCATAAACCCATATTGCTGAAGGGGCAGAAGAGAGACACCCATATTTTCTTTAAATTAACACCCACTTATCAATTGCTGAAAATTTCAGATAGCGCTTTGCAGGAGCAACCAAAATATTCAACGATTTTTACGGCCGAGAGGGTACGCGAAACAGCGAGGGCGGTCAGAGATAAAATTCTTTCCTATCTTCATTTTCCTATGGAAAAAAATGATTTTTTTATGGTAACAAAGCCCGCTACGGTTGAAATAAACATGCAAACTTTCAGATTGAAATTTGCAGAAAATTGAAACCTTTTTTCAACTTAAAAATCTCGGTCATTTCTTAGCGCCAGCTAGGAATTATAGACAGAATTTATGACAATTTAGCTTCATCAAAGAACTCGGGCTACTTCTCTTGTAAGATCTCTTTGTTGTCATTCAAAAAAAATTGCAAAAGCAAGCAATTCTCTGATACTTTTGCAAAATAATGCTCCAAAACTACAAACAGCTTCTTGGAAATCTTGTTTTCCCTTTCTACTTGCATCTCCAATTAGAATTCCATCGCATCCCCGCTTCCTTTCCCCCGATTCGTTCGATGCCTCCGACCTCCACCGTTCCGTTGATGACTAAACCCGAAAGTTGGCAATAAAATAAAAACAAAACCCTATGTAAGCCACCGCCCGCAGATCTAGACAACGCGAAGGGGAAAGGAGAAAATTCCATCACATTAAACGCCCTGACGTCGAATTAGGAATGGGATTCTGGGCGTTTTCCTATCATTAGTTGGAGAAAAGAGAAGGGGGCCGCGCAGAGGCGAATAAACCGTTTCGTCTTCGAATCTCGCCTGCGGGGTGGGGAAATGTGTTAATGAAGGTCGCGGGAGGGGTTTTAAACCCGTCGATGGGAGATGATTTGTTTCCGTCGGGAACGATTTTTCGATAGAATTGGGAAAAAATCAATTCGAAAAAGGGCAACGTAAGGCTTTTTTGTGGCAAAAAGGTGATCGAAAATCCTCGTAAAGAACTGAAAAGACAATGAAAAAAGGTACTCAAGGAAAAGAAGGACAAATTTTGAAAAAAAATTTAAAATTTTATCAGTCTGTCGGGAAAGTAATGAGCAGTCTGACGCTTCAAAAATCGCGAGAAAATTAATTGTGTCGCGACAGAATCAGATTGCTTTTCACTTCAGCGACGCGATTAGCGCAGCTACAGTGTGCTCATTATTTTCCCGACAGACTGATAGGATAAATAGAGAGTAAAGTGCTGCAAGAAATCTTCAAAACTTTTCACGCGCAACAGAAAAACTCATTTTTATGTTCCTGGCTTCACTTCCTCATGGCACGTCAAACTTGAGATAAGCTAAAACAGTCAGATGAATGGATTGGCAACTGGCCAAAAAAGACGCGAAAAAACGTTTTGTCGACGATGAAGTGGGGAATTTTTGGGGCGAGAGAGTACGCTTTTGCGCGTCTTTTCTCTGTCTTCTCTGCGAAATCAAGACAAAGTGTTAAAAACCGATAGCGAAGGGTCTATTTCGGTCACCGGGCTCCTCAGTTTGACGTGCATAGATCGACGAATATCTCGGCCGTGTCTCCTCAGCAAGGACTAAAATCTCAATGAATTGAAGACACATCAAGAAGGCAGAGAACCATATTTGAAGCTTGGTTCTCGAGGACTGCTCTTTGTAAAAAACAAAAAAAACTTCAAACTTTGCCAATTTTTTTGGTCGAAGAGATCGTCCAAATAAAGAACTAGCCCTGTAAATTCCAGGGCGTACTCCGTATTTTCAAAATTCCCTTCGTTACACCCCACCCAACTCTCTTTTTTTTGGCTTGTTGACAGCGGTTTGCTGTAAAGTTGTTCCTAATGGAAGTAATGCGGGGAAAAAATTGATCTCATCAACAAATGAATCACGTCGACATTGTGTTGATGGATTGGAGCGGGGCGACACTCTCGTAAAAACTTGATAAAAGTCATCAAAAATTCATTAGCAATATGATTTTTTGAGCAACAACAATGTGTTTATTTCAATTAAATTTGAAGTATTGTCTCAAAGCAATAATATGGAGAGTTCTCAAGGTGTAGCATACTGATTTTTTGCAAATTTTTAGTGTTTTTTCTATATAGTGCAACGTGAAAATTTGACAAAATTTTAGTTCGCGGTTTGCAGGCGCAGCAGAAGATATTCAGCGATCTTTGGCGACGACAGAGCCTGAAAAATGAGGAGAGGCAGCATGATTAATGCAACCGTTTTTATTTCCCTGTCTCTACTCATTTTTCGATGGCCTTAGTGCGCAAAGATAGCAGAATATTTTGGCGCTACCACTTTTCGAGTCAGCAACAGTTCGGGTCAGCAATATTATGGATCGTGTCGTCGTTATATGCATAAGGGAGGCTAAGAGAAGGCTTAGTTAGTAGAAATAACAAGATTGATCGGTCCTAGGATAGCTTATCACCTATTTTGCGGTATTTTACATGTACTCTGGCATCAATAATATTTATCGATAAAAGTTAAGGATCTTCGTTTTTTGATGCAAATTTTGGTCTTTTATATGTTACTCAGAGTAAAGAAAACTAACGTCAGTAATAGCTAAAATTAGAAACAGTGCACGGCAACCCGAAGTGTTTCCTGTCTCCTTTCGACGCTTCGCCCATTTTGTATCGGTTGAAATCAAACAAAATGTCACAAGAGAATTTTTCGTGGGATTTTCCGACCGAAAATTTTTTTCTCGGAATTATTTATTTCATTTGTCAATTTTGGCATTTCGTTTGGACGAAGCTCAAAACTGGGCGGGAAAAAAGTTTCTTCTATTTCGGGTTGCCGTGCAGTGGTCATTTCGCAACTCTTCGCCAAGTCTCCGCCGAGCTTCCGCAGAGCGTCCGCCGACCATCCAACGGATTTGCCAGGCTTGGTAGGCACTTTCTACAACTTTTTTGGGTATCCACCTGCCCTGCGCCCCGTATCGATCGATTTTGTATTGACCCGAACTATCGCTGACAATGAGCCGAAAAGTCGGGATTGAAATGAGGATAATTGTGAAGCTGCCCCCAAAATAATACCATTCTGCCCCCAAATTCTCCCATTCTGCCCCCAAACACATGCCCCCAAATAGGAGGTTGGAAGGTGCCCCCAAAATATTCCCATTATGCCCCCAAATACAAAAATTAGTGTAGGGTTATATTTTATGGTGGTAGTCACACCTCGGGCTAAAAAATTTGAAAATTCGTAGTGGCGATTGCGTAATAAGTAAAATTTCTAAGACTATGACTAAATGTCTGATGTAGGGGTAATCGGTGGCGCTGATTTCGAAAATGATATTCATTTTTTATGATTCTTACAATTTCGCTTAAGTAGTACTGTAAAGTAGTAATTTTTTATTTTTTCATCGAATAGTGGACTTATAGGTAGTTGATGGCGCTGATTTCGAATATTATATTTATTTTTATGATTCTTACAATTTCGCTTAAGTAGTACTGTAAAGTAGTAATTTTTTATTTTTTCATCGAATAGTGGACTTATAGGTAGTTGATGGCGCTGATTTCGAAAATGATATTCATTTTTTATGATTCTTACAATTTCGCTTAAGTAGTACTGTAAAGTAGTAATTTTTTTTTTTTTTCATCGAATAGTGGACTTATAGGTAGTTGATGGCGCTGATTTCGAATATTATATTTATTTTTATGATTCTTACAATTTTGGTTAAGTAGTACTGTAAAGTAGTAATTTTTTATTTTTTCATCGAATAGTGGACTTATAGGTAGTTGATGGCGCTTATTTCGAAAATGATATTCATTTTTAATGATTCTTACAATTTTGCTTAAGTAGTACTGTAAAGTAGTAATTTTTGAAAATTTTAGATGAGATGTCGAGTTATAGGTAATCGAGGATGCTGATTTTGAAAATTATATTCATCTTTCATGGTTTTAACTTTTTTCTTAAGTAGTAGTGTAAAGTAGTAATTTTTGAAAATTTTAGCTGAGATGTCGAGTTATAGGTAATCGAGGATGCTGATTTTGAAAATGATATTCATTTTTCATGATTATAACTTTTTTCTTAAAACGCGTTTTGCCACACTTTGGAGTTTAGCCTAACAGAGGGCGGACATTGTTAAAATCGGTATCTCAGAATTTAATCAAAATCGGTCAACTTGATCATCATGGCAGGTAAAATATTCGCTTTCTTTCTTTTTGCCCAAAATTACCGTATGACGGCATACTGTAGCATTTTAAAAAAAAAGGAGATATGGCCTAATCAAGAAAACGAAGCTCTATTTTAGCACAAATCGAGTTCAGGTGTATGTTTTCGACCATGTAGAACATTTTTGTAATTATGGCCAAAAGCTCAGAATTACATCTAAGCAATGTTTCGCTTGCGGTAACATACCATTTCGGGCATAAAATTGGCTACTGTAACCAGATGCACTTTTAAATACGGTAAAAAGAAACTTCAACCTTCATCCAATAACCCATAAAAATTTCAAAACAATCAAATATACAACTTTTGAGAAAATGGGCATTCAGAACCCCGAAAAACTGGCATTCTTGGGATTTGAGGTTGTAGCACTTTTTGATAGCCTCTAATCTTTATTCGGCCTCAGAATGTATTAGAAACTCTGAAAAAGTGCATCCCGTTGGAATCCCAAGAATGCCAGATTTTTTCGACGTTCTGATGACCTAAAATAAGGTATTTTGGTCAATTTCTCGAAAGTTGTATATTTTTTCTCCTGAAACTTGCCATATAATCTTTAATCAGCCTCAGAATGTATTAGAAGCTCTGAAAAAGTGCATCCCGTTGGAATCCCAAGAATGCCAGATTTTTTCGACGTTCTGATGACCTAAAATAAGGTATTTTGGTCAATTTCTCGAAAGTTGTATATTTTTTTCTCCTGAAACTTGCCATATAATCTTTAATCAGCCTCAGAATGTATTAGAAACTCTGAAAAAGTGCATCCCGTTGGAATCCCAAGAATGCCAGATTTTTTCGACGTTCTGATGACCTAAAATAAGGTATTTTGGTCAATTTCTAGAAAGTTGTATATTTTTTCTCCTGAAACTTGCCATATAATCTTTAATCAGCCTCAGAATGTATTAGAAGCTCTGAAAAAGTGCATCCCGTTGGAATCCCAAGAATGCCAGATTTTTTCGACGTTCTGATGACCTAAAATAAGGTATTTTGGTCAATTTCTCGAAAGTTGTATATTTTTTTCTCCTGAAACTTGCCATATAATCTTTAATCAGCCTCAGAATGTATTAGAAGCTCTGAAAAAGTGCATCCCGTTGGAATCCCAAGAATGCCAGATTTTTTCGACGTTCTGATGACCTAAAATAAGGTATTTTGGTCAATTTCTCGAAAGTTGTATATTTTTTTCTCCTGAAACTTGCCATATAATCTTTAATCAGCCTCAGAATGTATTAGAAACTCTGAAAAAGTGCATCCCGTTGGAATCCCAAGAATGCCAGATTTTTTCGGGCCCAGATGACCTTGTACATGAGACATTGAATGCCCATTTTCTCAAAAGTTGTATATTTGATTTTTTTGAAATTTTTGTGGGTTATTGGATGAAGGTTGAAGTTTCTTTTTACCGTATTTAAAAGTGCATCTGGTTACAGTAGCCAATTTTATGCCCGAAATGGTATGTTACCGCAAGCGAAACATTGCTTAGATGTAATTCTGAGCTTTTGGCCATAATTACAAAAATGTTCTACATGGTCGAAAACATAAAGTGGTGGTTCGGTCTCACTAAAATACCGCACCATATCTGCAGAAAAGGCAACTCTTTTCTCAGAAAGAAAGTTACAGTAATCCACCATATAACGACTATGGGCAAAAAAAAATCAAGCGATTGCTCCATACCGATTGGTGATTCGGTTAACCAATTTTGGTTGAATTCTGAGACATCGACTCAACAATGTCCGGGCCAATCTACGATTTGTAGTAAAACGCGTTTTAAGTAGTAGTGTAAAGTAGTAACTTTTGAAAATTTTAGAGGAGATGTCGATTTATTAATCGACACCGCGGATTTCGAAAAAAATACCAGTTTTTTTATGATTGTAACTTTTTTCTTAAATAGTACTGTAAAGAAGTAATTTTTGAGATTTTTTGAATTGGTAGGGTTTATGGATGCTGAATCCAGAATAAAATTCCTGATGAGTTGTGCTGTAAAGTTGTGACTTCTTTGTTTTTATTTTATTTTTTTGATGAATAGTTAGTTAAGGTACGTGTTATTGTTGATTCAAAAACTGTGTTCATCTTCTGTAGTTTTTATTCATCTGCAATCTGTTGGCAGAAGAATTTTTGCTCAGAATTTTCTGTCAAACCTGGCATAGCGGCAGGCTATCCCAAGCCAAACAAATTTTATAGCAGAAAAATTTCTGTCAAACCCCGCCCATTTTGGCGCGCTCGATGAAGGGCAGAAGCAATACCGTTGATGACTCGAAGTAATAATCGCATGAGAAACAATCCTGTTGGATAATAACAGGACGTTGCACAAAGAACTTAAATTACCACAAAAACTTTTTGAAATATAAAAATACTTCTCTTTAGACAACATAGTTATATTTCAAAAATTTTTTGTCATAAAAAGAAAAAAAAAACAACCGTACTATTTTGTGACGTTGTCCGTACAAGAATAGGTTAAATTTACGCAAGTTATTTGCTGTTTCAACGTTTTCTCTATCGATTTATTGCAATTAGGCAGATATTGTTTTAGGTGATATCACACGGGCCTGAAGGAGTTGAAAATATTTGCAAAATATTTTAAATTTTTTTTGTGATAAATGCTAGACTGAACAATTATCCAACAGGGTTGTTTCTCATGCGATTATTATTACTTCGAGTCATCAACGGTATTGCTTCTGATCTTCATCGAGCGCGCCAAAATGGGCGGGGTTTGACAGAAATTTTCTGCTATAAAATTTGTTTGGCTTGGGATAGCCTGCCGCTATGCCAGGTTTGACAGAAAATTCTGAGCAAAAATTCTTCTGCCAACAGATTGTAGATGAATAAAAACTACAGAAGATGAACACAGTTTTTGAATCAACAATAACACGTACCTTGCACTTAACTAACTATTCATCAAAAAATAATAAAATAAAAACAAAAAAATCACAACTTTACAGCACAACTCATCAGGAATCTTATTCTGGAATCGGCACCCATAAACCCTACCAATTCAAAAAATCTCAAAAATTACTACTTTACAGTACTATTTAAGAAAAAAGTTATAATCATAAAAAAACTGGTACTGTTTTCGAAATCCGCGGTGTCGATTAATAAATCGACATCTCATCTAAAATTTTCAAAAAATTACTACTTTACACTACTACTTAAGAAAAAAGTTAAAATCATGAAAAATGAATATCATTTTCAAAATCAGCATCCTCGATTACCTATAACTCGACATCTCATCTAAAATTTTCAAAAATTACTACTTTACAGTACTACTTAAGCAAAATTGTAAGAATCATTAAAAATGAATATCATTTTCGAAATAAGCGCCATCAACTACCTATACGTCCACTATTCGATGAAAAAAATCAAAAATTACTACTTTACAGTACTACTTAACCGAAATTGTAAGAATCATAAAAATAAATATAATATTCGAAATCAGCGCCATCAACTACCTATAAGTCCACTATTCGATGAAAAAATAAAAAATTACTACTTTACAGTACTACTTAAGCGAAATTGTAAGAATCATAAAAAATGAATATCATTTTCGAAATCAGCGCCACCGATTACCCCTACATCAGACATTTAGTCATAATCTTAGAATTTTTACTTATTACGCAATCGCCACCACTACGAATTTTCTAATTTTTTAGCCCGAGGTGTGACTACCACCATAAAATATAACCCTACACTAATTTTTGTATTTGGGGGCATAATGGGAATATTTTGGGGGCACCTTCCAACCTCCTATTTGGGGGCATGTGTTTGGGGGCAGAATGGGAGAATTTGGGGGCAGAATGGTATTAATTTAGGGGCAGCCATTGCGTTGTCCTTGAAATGATCAAATTTTAACCAAAATCTAACCGCTTCACTTTGAGAATTCTCCCATTGAAAAGTCAACAAATCAAATAAAAAGTTCGCTCAAAGATTTGACCACCTCCTTGACCAGTTCTCTCAATGCGAACCCTTTCTTCGTGGACGCCGGCTCCAGCTGCCAAGTGCTTTGAATTGCCTTCAAATGGTCCGCCTCGCTGATTGGGAGAACGCGTCGGCCGCGGCGCGTCTTCTGACTGCTCCAATTCACAATTCCGTAGATATAAAAGTAGTAGTAAAGGTTGATCCAGTAGTGTCCAAACAACACGATCAGCTGGTAATCCGCATCCGTACAGGACCTGGTGTTGGTGTAGGGCGACCACACAATAAACCAGACCTGGCCCAGTCCCACACACACCAAATAACCCGCCATTACGATGTACAGTGTGCGAACGGTGGACATGTTGTGGTTGATTTGGAATTTCACGTCCAATGTGTAGGTGTAGTTGTGGTGGACGCGGCGCTTTCCCCAGACATAAATCCCGGCGAAAGCCTGAAAACGCAAAAAAAATTGTTTCGTATCTTGGCTATTGTTCGACTACTGTAGTATTAATTATTACAGGACCAGTGCGCTACCTAAAAGTTTGCTGAAAAGGCTAGGGCGCAGCTCGTAAAATAAACTTGCGGAGTTCGTCGAAGCTATGTCTCAGCTTGGTTTCGAGCTGCGCCCGAGCTGCTCGCTGAGCCCACTCAATGATTTGGCTATTTTCCGAGCTGCGCCCTATCATTTTCAGCTAACTTTCGGTTGGCGTATTGGCCCCAGGCATCTGAAAAACTCATTCTTTGCCGCCGAAAGAGTATGCGAAATGCGGAGAGTGGTTAGAGATAGAAAGACTTTTTGGCGGTATCTTCGCTAGTTTCGAATAGAAAAAATTGAGTTTTTGTAGGAACTTTAAAATTCTACGGTAAAAAAACCGTTAAACTGTTAATCAGTCTGTCGGGAAAATAATAAGCGCAATATCGCTGCGCCAATTGCCCCTTGCTGAAGTGAAAAGCAATTTGATTTTGCCGCGACATTCCAAACTTTTTTCGCCGCCGATCGGTGTCCAAAAAATGAAAAAATAAAAAGTGGTTATCACGTTTTTGTACGTGTACGGCTAACCAGAAGATATACCGGCAAAAAGAGTAACCAATTTCCTTTCAGAATATATAAATTTTGTCACCAGAATGCTCGCTACCGTTAAGAAAATCGCGATGCGATTCTCCCTGCGACAGAGTGCTCATTATTTTCCCGACAAACTGATAAAGAAACAAGTAATAAAGCTTCCACTTACAATGCATCCCATAATACAACAGATGATTCCCTTTTGGAAACCAAATCGAAATTCCGAGGCATCGGCCTCCATCAGCGGCCGGATCCGGCATTCCTTCGAAATCGTATGATACTGATACCATGCCAAAAAGTAGCTATGCCCATTGGCGGCGACAACGTCGAAAACAGCAAGCAGAATTCCGAAGGTCGGCTTCTGCGCGGAGTAGTTGCGGTCCGCAAAGTAGGTCGCAACGATTCGCTCTAGTCCCAAGACAACTCCCGTCAGCACGGCCATGTCCAGCCCGCTGATGTGAATGGATTTCACCCACATTGGAAGCCCATAGCCCACGTCCAGCGCCGGATCGTAGATGATCAATCCGTTCTGGATTTTGAGGTACACGAAGAGGTAGAGTAGACGAAAAGTGTCGTCGATGTTGAGCTGAACGCCAAGGATCGTCTGGAAATTGGGGTTGTATACATGTTAGAGGGTTCGGCAAGTCGCTGGAGTGATTTTTGCGACATGCACTGGGCGAAAACTAATGTTTATTTTGCACTGTGCAATTTATGAATACATTCCCTTTTTGGGCTGTCGCTCGCACCCTGGTTTTTTTAGCACAGTGCAAGCGCCAAAAATCCCAACTTTACCGACGAACTATATATATTTTGCATCTCAGAAGTATGAAAAAACGTAGCAAAATGCCTCCCTCCAACTAAAAAAAATTCTGTTTTAAAGGGCCCGCGCGCCCTTCCCCTCACAAAAAGAGGGACCCGCTTTCTAAACCGGAGTTTTTTCACCTTGAGAGGGAGGTATTTTGCAACGTCCTTTGATACTTCCCGGATGCAAAATGATACGTTTTTTGCCGCTTGATCAGGTCCGTCACTGTAGTTGCATTTTCTTCGAGACATTTGAAGCCTTGGTGAAGAAATTTGATCATTACTACACACCAAATTCTGGAACTTTTAGCTCAAACGTTACCAAATTTCGTGGCAGATGTTCAACGATCTTTCCTGACGAAATTTTTTATCAAAAAATAAAATTTTTTGTAGAAAAATTTCTCTGCTCGGTAGAAATAAGCAAGTTTAAACATTCTCATTTATTTTCCTTACAAAGGCTCGGCAAAACCTCGTCCCCTGGTTTCTTCTTGAAACATATACCACTTGAAAGAGCGCAGAAAACTGGTCTAGGATCACCTTCAATTAGCTGCTAAGATTCACTTACGTGCTAGCTAGCGAACTTTTTTTAAAAATTCCCAATTAGACTTTGGGAACCTTTTCTTCTGAGATGCCAACGAGATCGAATAATCACTTTTCATACAAATATTAGTCACCTATGAAATTGGAGGCTTCAATCAAGATCAAAAAACATAAAGTTTTTTCCGAGCTTGAAACTCTCAGGTCGATGCCCTCAACGAGTGATTAGGCGATGTTTTAGGTCTTGTCACCCGAGACATACTAGGAGGTTTCAAACATGTATACCGTTTTCAGGCTCGTTTTTCACGTACTGTCCGTACATGGGCATTCCTGGCAAAAAATATTAAAGCCGTTGAAAGTTTCAACCATCTTGGATACCGACTGCAGGGTCAAAGACACCTATATCACAAAAAATTTAAAAACCTGTCGATTTTTCTAGTAAAAAAAATCTAGGGTACCCCAAAAATCAAATTAAAATCAAAGACTACATGCTAGCCTTCTTCATTCCATAATAGCCAAAAAAATCCAAAAATTCAAAAGAGGATTCGAACCTGGCCCGCAGGCCCTCCTTGTAGAGCGCCTTACCCCACTAGGCCACCGAACCACTGCTTCGCCGTGCTTTTGAAATCGATTCCTTTTGTTTCCTTGAAAGAAGGGTGAGACTGGCTTAGAACTAAAAAAAGTTCGCTAGCTAGCACGTAAGTGAATCTTAGCAGCTAATTGAAAGTGATCCTAGACCAGTTTTTTGCGCTCTTTCAAATGGTATATGTTTCAAGAAGAAACCACGGGACGAGGTTTTGCCGAGCCCTTGTTATACGAAAAAATTGATTTTTGAAGCGCTTCCCCTTATTACTAAACTTGCTCTTTTTTCAATTTTAAAAACTGTAATTTTGCTCTAAATAAGCCCCCTCAAAAATCGACTTACCAACAATATTTTATAATTGACATGGAACAGCTTGGATTTCCAAACGAACGGCATGAACACAAAGAATATGTAGATCCATGCGCAAATGCAGAGAACGGCCTCAAACTCCACCAGAAAGATGTAGAGCTGCTCCAGTGTCGGCCAAGCCATAAAAAAAGAATGCAGAATAGGCTTTTAACATACTGCTGGGAGCATAATGCTTTAATAGGGTATAAGTCATACCGAGTGCACTCTTTATTGCGCCATTAGTGGTGGAGCGTTGAACATAATAGGTGTACTTGCTTCGGAGAATGGGATCTGATGGGACCGCGATTAAAATTAACAAGGAAGGTGTCACAAGTGCGATCCCACGGATTTCCGCGAAATTTTGGGCATACGTTGAGGGTGGGCTGGAAATTAATTTACGAAAATCTTTGCTCGCGCTTTGCTGGAGCAGAAGCGATATTTTGAACGATTTTTGCCGGCGAGAGAGTACGCAAAACGCGGAGAGCGGTCAGAAAGAAAAAGAGTTTGACTACAGGGTCTTACAAAAAACGTGAAGGAAAGCGGAAGGCTATAACTTCCGGCGGAGGCGGCGCAGAAACTTCGTATTTGAAATATGTATTTTCAAAAGACATTAGTTTTTGTCTACAAAGTAACAAGCTTTTAAAGTGCAAACTGAGGTCGCTACGACCTTCTCAAGTAGAGGCATCTCTACCCCGAAAACCAGGTTTTTTCGGTTGAAAATGATCGAGAAATTTCGGACTTTTTCGGTTGAAAATCACCAGTTATAGCCTTCCGCTTTCCTTCACGTTTTTTGTAAGACCCTGTATATGCCTAATTTTGGTTTGTAGGGGTGAAAAAACCACTCAGAACTCTTCTCGCAACACCGCGCAAATGCCTTTTTGACCACGTTTTTGCCAAATCGAACGCTTTATTTTGAGCTAAAGGAAACCCTGGTATATTGACAAGCCATACAAATATCAAATTTGATTAATACTACACCTTAATTAGTATTACAATATAAAATAAAGGCATTTGCGTGATGTTCCGAAAAAACTTCTGAGGGTTTTTTCACCCTAACAGACCAAAATTAGGCAGCTAACTTTTACATATTCTGAATCAGAAAAATTTTGCGGTTTTTTTTGATGTCTCGAGCTGTAACTCCATACCCCATAGAAGTACTTAGAAAAATCTATCGGAAAGTAAAGACTAGGATAAAAATAAATATATCCCCAGAAAGACGAAGAGGATGGTATCTTTTCAATCTGGAAAACATTCAAACTCATAATTTTGGCAAGAATACAAAAGTCATGACAATTATAACAGCAAGTGGCCAGCTAGATGACCCGAAATACAAAAATACAAGACCTAGGCGCTCAAACTACATCTCCATCAGAGAGATGGAGACCTTTCTAAAGCTTCTTTTGCAGAAACATAACAACTAAAACGTTGCAAACTCGATTGTTAAAAATTTTATGTATGTGTGATAAAATGTCCAACACTTTTGATGCAAATGTTATTTTAAGTGTTCTCATTTGTATTGTAAGTAAAGGGCGACCGTTGTGTACGTCTTTTACCTCTTATGCATAAAAAATGTGTATTGTTGTGTACTGTTGTGGAGTAGTGTAGTACTCGGCGCTAAAGGTCCTCACACGTCAATCCAGCCAATGTTGAAGATATTCACTGACAAAGGTTTAACCAAAGTGGCGTTTCCTCACATGATGAACTTTAGAGAAAATCTTTGGCTGTTTTTTCGAGGCTAGTCGAGGCAAACCCTTGCTGGCCGGAAGACAACGTTCCAAATTTTTCTTGAGTTCTTCTCTCGGCCACAAAGATCGTTGCATATCTCAGCTTCGCCTTCAAAGCGCAAGCCAAAACTTTGAGGAAATAATATATAGTCTACATCCGCAAAATTTAAAGTATTTTGATGACATGATGATATCCTGGACTGTCAAAGACCTCTTATTCCCTCCCCCTCACAATTTCCAGCTCTTGCAACCCCCATCATTTAACGTAACGTTTATTAGACTCAAAGAACACAGAGTCGCTAAAAATGACAACGTCGGCGACCCCCTTGGGACCCACGCCACATGACCGTCAGTATCAACGAGTATTTCCTGCACTATGGGTCTAAAGCAGAAGGTATGCTGGATCCTCTCGGGGATAGTATGTAACTATGTAGAATAGAACACAAATTTCCGGGGGTCTGGCATTTTTGCAGGATGATGCAATGATGAGTAAAGCAAAATTGGGAGATTACATACGTAAGTGATCAAGTTTTGACGTTGTTTCCGCTTTCGTCTCCAAAGCATGCGACCGAGGGATGGACTTGACTCGAGAACGGACTGGAAAAAAGCTCATGAGAAACAAGGGAATTAAGGCTGAGATCCCACACTATATAGTCCGTTTGTAGGGTATACTATAGTCCGTCTTTAAGGTCCCTGGATTTATTTTTGGCGTTTGCATTATGCTGAAAAAGGCAAGGTGTGAGGCCAAACAGCCTATTGCACGATGAAGAGTAATCTTTTTTCGGGCAATGAAATCACTCCAGTGACTTTGAAAACGAACTAGTACATCAAAAGACACTATTTACCACCAAGAAAATAATTTATTTGCGCAATTCTTCCAAAAAACTCAGTAAAATAACACCAGCCATGAAATAAATTAAAGATTGATCTGCTTCCTTATTGGTCATCAGAGCGAATGCAACCGCTCTTGTCAGTGATCTCGGTGGGGCAGGGCACTCTCTTGAAGGTCATGCCTGGGTTGTCGGCGTTCTGGAACCAGTCGAAGCGCCAGTTGCAGCCGGGCTGCAGAGCCTCCGGAAGTGAAGAGCAGTCGGATGCGGAGCTCACACCACCGTAGCGCTGTCCCCATCCGTCGGCGGGCGACTTCCATTGGGCTTGGCAGCCGTTGAAGATGCCGACACCGCCGCCGGGGATCATCAAGTCGAAGTGGTTGGAGCCCAAGTCGCCGCCGGTGTTGGTGGCCTGCACGACGAACTTTTTGCCGGCAACGGGCCCGTCGGTGAAGGTCAGTTCGTAGCAGGCGCAACACCAGTCCGACTCTTGGCCTCCTTGCAGCTTCACGGCCGCGAATCCGTAGCTGAGACTGTCGTTGACGGCCCAAGGCTGGTCCGTGGAGCAGGCGTACGCGCTGCCACCGTTGCAGCCGGACTGAGTGTTGCCATCATCGGCCAACGGCTTGTCATTCACGTCGCAGTACTTGCTGGGGCCTTGTTTGAGTTGGGCCTTTCCGGGCCATGCGCACGAAGGCTTACAACAATCCCAATATCTGGTCGTTTTGCCGGTATCGTCGGCCAACGCCAAACCCAAGAGGCAGAGAAGAACAAAATACTTCATTGTTGAGAAGATGAAGACACTGATGCTGTAACAAAGACTTCCGTGGGTTAAATAGTAGCGAGGTTTTGTTTAATCAGAAGGCCTTGCTTTGGAACACCCAACAGAAACGTGTTACAGCTATTTGAACAGCCGCAAAAAACTTCAATCTTTTTTAAGCCGCCTAGGAAACTATTGTGAGTGTTTTAATTGGGGTTGCGTTGGTTGTTCAGCTTGAAAACTTCAAAATCCAGCTGTTACATGAACATTAAAGTGACCTATTTGATCCATTCAAAGTGCATTTTTTGTACTGCGTTAGTAGCTAGAGGTTGAAGATTTCAACAAAAATTTCTATCATACACTGAAAGAAAAAACATCATATATTTTTGATGTTTTTCATCAGTCTATTAGATTTTGATGAAAACATCAAAAAAAGTTTTTTGATGTTTCGTTTCATCAAAAAGAAAAAAAAATACGATATTATTTTTTTGATGTGGGGCACATCAAAAATTTTTGGAAAATCAAATATTTGTGATGGATAATTTATCAAAAACACAAATACTACTATTTACACAATTTATTCGAATAAACCGTTTGTAAAAACACAATTTAGGTAAAATAGCAGTCATAGCAAACCTTTGACTGCTTTTAACTCCATGGAACGGCCGTTTCTTGCGCTGATCCAAGACGACGATTGGAAGAAAAGGTCGGGTTGATTGCGTCGAGGTGGAACAAGTCATTACCACCATCATTACCGTCGGGCATCCGCATCGCATGGCCTAAAAATCAAACCTACTACAATATAGATAACTCACCTGTTTGATGAATTCTGGCTTCTGATCGCTCAAATACTGTCTTTCCATTGGTGATCCAGCTTCTGGACGGCCCAGCTCTACAAATAAACAACATTATTTTGACTATCACCAAGCGCAACTCACCTTACCGAAAAAACATCACTTCAACTCTTCGACTATTGGCTGTTAGTACTGATGATGAAGATCGTCACGGGGTGATGAAGCAGGTCTTTGGCGGAAAAGTCGACATCCACCTGCTTTTCTTCGCAAAACATGGGACACCGGGAGCTAAATTTACATTTTAGACTCCAAATTGGACGCTTTTGTAAACATTTTATTTTCTCACCATCACCAAGATACCAAGACGATTCCCAAAATATTTAAAGATCTAATCGAAACTGGATCAGGGAGCTCCATAGACCGTATTTAAGGCGGGCGCACACTTGCGGGCAACCACTTTGCGGGCAACCAGTTTGCGGGCAAATTTTTTGCGGGCAGCCACTTTGCGGGCAGCCGACATTTGCGGCCAGCACCGGCATTTGCGGGCAGCCTGGGACATTTGCGGGCAGGGTCGACAGTTGCGGGCAGCCTGGAAGATTTGCGGGCAGCCGACATTTGCGGGCAACCGACACCTGATTATGGAGGTAACAGGGTAGACGTGGAAAAACTACTATGATATTGTGGAAATTTGCCGACATTTGCGGGCAGCCGACATTTGCGGGCAACCGGCACTTGGGGATAACAAGGTGGAGGTGGAAAAATTACTGCGATATTTTGGAAGTTTTCCGACATTTGCGGGCAACCGACACTTGCGGGCAGCCGACATTTGCGGGCAACAGTTCTAAAAGTTCCAATACACTCTGTGTGATTGTTTTTTCCTGTTGCCCGCAAATGTCGGCTGCCCGCAAGTGTCGGTTGCCCGCAAATGTCGGCAAATTTCCAAAATATCATAGTAATATTTCCACCTCCACCCTGTTACCCTCAGGTGCCGGTTGCCCGCAAATGTCGGCTGCCCGCAAGTGTCGGTTGCCCGCAAGTGTCCCAGGCTGCCCGCAAGTGTCTCAGCTGCCCGCAAATGTTTCAGCTGCCCGCAAATGTGACCCTCCAAATTTTGCCCGCAAAGTGGCTGCCCGCAAAAAATTTGCCCGCAAACTGGTTGCCCGCAAAGTGGTTGCCCGCAAGTGTCGCGACGCCGTATTTAAAAAATCTTTGGACAAAATTTCAGAAAATTTTGCGAATTTTCGAAATTTTCCATCACGTATGCCCAAACATCTAGTACAATATAAAAAAACTCACAATTTAGGTCCGATTAACGCTTGGTTCCTCCGGTATGACTATTTTGTTGTCAAAAACGCTTTTGCGGACTGGATAAATGTACGGGAAGGCGGTATGCTCTTCGTCCAGCATACACAAAGCTCAGGTCCAAGCCAGCGAAGGCGGATAAGCATAACATGTCCAGCAATATGAAAAAAAAATAATCTGAATTCCAAAGAATTAAATAATTCAGAGACCAAGCTTACCTCAGTCTTCGTTGCGATTTAGAGCATCTGTTTATCATTGTCGCCCAAATAAGTGATCTAAAAATAAAAGAAAACAACAGCAAAACTCGCTTACCTGATCTATGTACAATCCTGACAATCACGACCTTTACAAGAAATCGACAATTTATGAGGCATCTTATCATGTAACAACCGACTTTATGAAAATTCGACAGAGTGAAATTCGACTGATTTCCTTTTTCTCTGTTGTGCGTACGCACATGTGTGCCCTTCCTTTTGAGTTCAATTGGCAAATTGGAATTTGATAAACCCAAACATCAAAAAAGTTTTTTTGATGAAAACATCAAAATCTCCAGCTTTTGATGTCGTGGACATCATAAATGCGTGATGTTTTATTTTGATGAATTTGAATTTGATGTTTTTTCTTTCAGTGTACTACGTCGATTAGAAAATTGTAGTTCTAGTCGGTTAATGTCGGCAGCAAACTTGAGCCCTAGGCCGCTAAAAAGTAGGCTCGGCCCATTTTCAAACTTCCCAGAGCCCGGCCCGGGAACCATGTTTGTGTGTAAGCAAGTCGCTGAACTCTTACTCTCGATGATAAATGTTTATTATAGGCCACATGAAAGGCTTGCTTCCTCCAATTACATGTAAATAATAATCAACCTCTTCAACCCCACTCTATTCTTCAGCGAAACTCTTATTGAACTCAAAGAACACAAAGTCGCTCAAAATGATAATGCCAGTCATCCTCTAGGGACCCATGCAACATGACTAGGCTACAGCGTATACTGTCTACACTATTGATTCTAAGTAAAGTGTAGGTGTAGTTTTCACGGTGATGTTACAGGAATACGAGCTTTGAAAATCAAAGATCTATGTCGACGGGAAAGTGGGCGCAACAAATTGCGAATTTTGGCCAACTTACGAGCAAGAAATCATCAGGTATTTCGACAAAAGAAACACAAATATCAGTCTGTCGGGAAAATATTGACAGGTCTTTGCAGCAAAACGCTTCACCTCGTCGAAAAACGGGCAGTCGCGTGTCAAATTCTGCGGCTACCGTCACAAAGCAATGATGGGCGATTCACTATTTCTCATATCAGTCTGTCGGGAAAATAATGAAAGAAATTTTGCTGCACCGGTCGCATCGCTAGTGAAAAGCAGCTGGCTTTGCCGCGGCACAATTCATTTTCTATGCGATGCGATTTTCGATGCAAAAAAATGTTCATTATTTTCCCTACAGACTGATACAGTGACTGACCTTGTCCAGCCGCAAAAAACGTACCATTTTGCATCCGGGAAGCATCAAAAATGTGGCAAAATGCTTTCCCTCTCCAAGCGGAAAAAACTCCGATTTCAAAACGCTTTTTTGTAAGGGAAAGGGCGCGCCTTTCAAAAACGCAGCTTTTTCACTTGATTAGAACTATTTGGCCCATTTTCAGAGAAAAAATTTGTGTTTCTGTTAATGTAATTGTGATGCTTATGTCTGACAATGCTTTTTTCGTGCTTTCTTGGTAGAATTCAGTTCTTTCTACCCGCAAATCATAAGGATGAAAGTCTTCAGGACGCAAGGAAGGAGTAGGAGGAGAAATTAGCGTGAAGTTCGGCATTTTTAGAAAGTTTTTTTCAAATTTTAGGTAACAAATCAACTAAATTAATGTCGGAAGCCGCGAATTTCTGTGAATGCCTCGAATTATTCAATCTAAAGGTGGAACACACAAGTAAAAGGAACTTATCAACAATTTTCTTCGGTTTCGATATTAAACTAGGTCTTTCAAGGATCTGTCTCAAATTCTCCTGTAAAAATCAATTTAAAAATCAATGAAACAAATTCACACACGAATAGTTTATCTTCAGCAGGATAAACCGGATAGAACCGCAACAATACTATCAAAATTCTAATCAAAATCAATGGAATTCACGAAAAAGTGATATCAGCCAAGGTAATCAACGAAAAAATTGCCCAAATCAACGAGATAATCAGCAAATAAACAAGAAACAGACTCTGCTATTCTAACCGGCAGGAACGGGCACTGTATCTCAAAACAACGGGGCACAAAAACGCGCAATATAACGCAAAGTTCGTCAAGTATTACCTAAATTAATACCCAAAAATCCGTAAACTCTTCAAATAGTTCGGAACTTCTCAAATACACCTTTGCGATTCAATCTATTCGCTAAAACAGGTTCACTAATCGGCAATTGAGATAAACAACAGGATGAAGACACAATTTCCTTCGAAAATCAAGTATAATATCCGGATCGAATTTTACTTGAAAAAATCGGGATTTCCTTGAACAAAAGGCTCCGATATGGCAAGAATATGCGATAAATATTCTCTTTGACGTGGAGAATCCTTCAGAGGGATAAGGAATTCAACACAATTTCGGGGACTCGATAAATTCCCAGAAAAACAAGCACGATAGCGCTTCAAATCGACGATCGGTCACTTTCCAAGAGAGGACAGCCGATGGTCGCTGGAACTCTTCGATAGAGGTTCTCAGAGGAAATTCGAAACGATCAAATAGAGTTTCTCAGAAGAAATCCGAAACGATCAATAGAAGTTCGGAGTTCCTACAAGCTATCAATAGAAGCTCGCAAATCGATTTGAACTGTCAATAGAGGTTCAAATATCTTTCGAACTGTCAAGAGAAGTTCGTACCTAAAATTCAAGAGAAAAATAGGGGAAAATCACCTCAAAATCCAACGCAAAACCGAATCGAACGTCGCCGAAGATTGTGGAGTGCACGTGGTCGCCAATTAGAACTATTTGGGGTAGTTCGTGAGGATATGAGATCCGAGGATCTCCTAGAAACGACTCGCCAAACACGTATAATTGACAGATTTATCCAAACTAAACGATACAATTGGGGAAAATACGAGCAACGGTAAATAAGTCAACAATAAACCAAGACCAAACTGTAACAAACAGATAGTACTCGGGCTCACGCCCTCGCGCGTCCTTCTTCTGTCCTCCTTCTGGCCGTCTCCAACCTCTGACCAATTCCTGTCCTATATTTCCATCTATCCTTTTGTCTAATATCTCAATTCCTTCTTCTTCGTGGATCCTATTGTAGTTGCTGCAGAATGCCAATAAGTGTTTCCGAGGTGAGACCATTTCCGGGTATCCATGCGAGTTGCTCTTGAGGTTCCGCTGGCTCCAAAGGTGTTGACGGGCTCCAAATGTGTTTGAACTTGTGATTGTTGGTCATGGTGCTGGCCTAGGTCCTACTCTTGGAGAGGGAAGCATTTTGCCACATTTTTAATACTTCCGGGATGCAAAGTGGTACTTTTTTTGCGACTGGACCAGGTCCGCCACTGTATGTAAGTCTTTTCATCAAAAAACGTTGAAGTTTTTGACCTTTGAAATTTGAATAACTCAAAATAAATTTCGCAAAAATCAACAAAAATCGCATTTTTTCAAATTCAAATTTGCATAACCAAAACAAAAAACCGCTCCTCTCTCTTCCAATTTCCATTTCTCGTGCAAGCCATGTGGTCGGTCGAGCAGCTCCCCCGTCACTACTACGGCAGACACAATACGGTCGCCAAATACGACTATCTACTGTCATTGCGAGCCTACCTGCTCTTTATCGAAGTTTTCTACGCTCTGATCGCGTGGAAAATGACACGCAGAAGCCGCACTTATGCTTGTATCCCCGATTGGTTGGAGTATTTGACAATCTTCTGGAACGGAATGAACGCCTCACTCGCATTTTATGTCGTCGTTTTGATGCTTCCCGAATTCCAAGAGGCTCTGGGGAATGGTAAGCGAAAACTATCTTAGAGGGGAAGTACCTCAAATGCGATGCTCAGATTTTGATGAAACTTATCATAAATTTAGAATAATTTTTTCTAGGATATATGCGAGAATCCTAGTTCGCGCTTTGCAGAAACAACCGAGATTTTTAGATCGAAAGTCGCCGAAAATTTGACACTTTTTGCCGAATTCCGGCATGAAAAGCTTAATGCCTCTTTCTACTACAGAGGGTAATGTTTCCACAAAAAATCATTTTTTTTCCATACGAAACTAGCGAAGTTATGGCCAAAAGTGTTTTTCTCTCTGTTTAGTGTGCTCTCTCGACGGCAAAAATCGTTGAATATCTCGGCGGCGCCCGCAAAGCGCGAGCTAAAACTTTCAGGAATTGATACTTAGTACATGCCCGACTTGTTTGCAAAATTTTTAAAAAATCTGAGCGTCGCTACTTGGGATACTTCCCTTGTTAATTTGACAGTGTTTCGATATCAGTGCGTCGGGAAAATAATGAGCATAATGTCGCTGCGCTGATTGCATCGCTGACAAAATGAAAGGCAATTTGATTTTGCCGCGACACAATTCATTTTCTCGGGGGCGATGCGACTTTCAATGCGACAGCTCATTATTTTCCCGACAGACGTTAATTCTGCCATATTTTTTTTTCATTTTCAGGTTGGTACTTCACGGTCTGCAAGGTTGGGAACCTCTACACAGACAAGTTCAGTGGCTATGGAATCTATGTCTACTGCATTTCGAGCATATTCAGAATGGGAGATGTTGTCTTAATGTCCGCGAGAGGGACGAGACCCACAATTCTTCACCATCTTTATCGCATGGTGCTACCTTTATGGGGACTTTACAGTTTTTATACGGCTGGTGAGCAGAATTTTTTTTTTTTTTTTTTTTGCTTGTTGAATTCTCAAGATGATTTTGAGAGAATTAGCCAACGATTAGTGTTAGGATTCTTAAAGTTTTATCAAAATTCTTTATGTCACATTTTTGATGGGCCACGAAGATTTCTAGGCCCAAAAAAAAACAAGCTAAAATTTTTTGAAATTATAAAGTGAACTAAACTAACGTCACGTAAAAAATTTCATTAAAATCCGAGCGCCTATCTTTGAGAAATTTGATTTTTAGTTTTGATGACCCTAGGTTCTAGTACAACATTGATTTTTTCAACTTTTTAGGCTCAATTTTCCGGATTTCCCCCTTCCTCAACAGCATCACAAATTTCTTGATGCACGCCTACCACAGCACGACGGATATTTGGCCGCCAGCACGTGCGGCTGGACGATATGTGGCCGCCCTTCAAATCATTCAATGCATTATCGTCTTGGGCAGTATGACCAGTCTGTTTGCGTACATTGCGGATGAAATGCCGTGTGAAACCAACCTCTACGCCCTGCCAGTTCATTTTGCCCTCGTTTGCGGGTTCTTGGCCTTGGCGGCGAAACTTTTTGCCGAGAAATACGTGAATTTCGGAGGGAGGAATAAAAACAAGGTCAAAGGATGTTAATAAAGTTTTGGAATAAAGATTTTTTATGCATTGCTTGGCTCTACAAAGCTTTAGAAAATTAGTGCAAATCGTTTTTGTCGACAACTGCAGTTTTGACGAGCGGTTTTACAACGAAAACAATGAATGCCAAAAATTCTTGGCATTTTGTTTTAGCTCGAAAAAATATTTTGCAAATGAATTTCTAGAAAGTTTTAGCAATGTTCTTGATGTTTCTCGCTTTTCAAGTTCAATTTAGCCCATAAACATGTTATCTCGCAGACTTTTTATTCAATCCAGAGCTTCCAGGTAGGCTAAGGCAATATAATTGCTTTATCTAAAAAATTTTTTTCAAAATTTAGTGTTTCCACTAAATTCTCGTGGGACGAGGTCCGAGATTACTACAAACACAAGTATCACAATGGAACATCCGAGAGGAATGGCAAAGGAGAGGTCTTTAAAATGGTTCTACCTCCGCCGAATGTGACCGGTGTCCTTCACATTGGCCATGCGCTTACCGTAACCGTCGAAGATGCGATCTGCAGGTTTCAGCGGCTGAACGACCGGAATGTGGAGTGGATCCCGGGATTCGATCATGCTGGAATTGCGACTCAAACGGCGGTGGAGAAAATGTTGTGGAAGACCAGGAGGGTTCGACGGCATGAGCTGAGTAGTGACGATTTTCTGGAGCATTGCTTGGATTGGAAGGAAGTGTGAGTTAATTTGAGTTGCTTTCTTGGTGTTTAGGTTGGTTGCGACGTGGCTCAGAGAGAGTTTGAGCGATTCTGACCTGATCTTAATTTAGACGTCATGGATAACACTTTTGCCAATCTTTGTCTCTAAAACTTGATTTTCTGTCGGAAAGTTTCCTTTATTGGGTAGATTGGTTTATGTTTCTTCTAATCAGTCAGATGGCAATCTGTTTTTGCGCTATTTTCATGTAGTGCTGTCTATTATTATTTTAGGCATCTATAGGTTGCGGCAAAATATTTATAACCTTTTGAAACAAACTGCAAAATTCATGAGCATTTATTTCAGCAGAGAAAAGGAAATTTCCAACCAATTACGACAGTTAGGCACCACCTTGGATTGGTCACGCCCCTTCTACACCATGAATAACAAGTTCAAGACTGCAGTCAACACAGCCTTTGTTCAGTTGGAAAAAGATGGTCTAATTTATCGAGACAAGCGGATTATAAACTGGTGTCCATCGTTGAGGTCGGCCATATCAAATGAAGAGGTGGATTTGACGCCGGTTGGGGGTAGCGTGACAATCCCGAATCCAAAAGGCGGAATGAGGAAGGTGAAGGTCGGAGTGATGTATAAAGTCCGATATAAGCTGGTGGATCGAAGACATGGGTGAGTTTTGAGCATAAACTAGAAAGTTTGCGCTGATTTCGAACTATTTTTTTATGTTATAGCAAAAATTTTGCAGATATCTACTACAATATAAATTTTTTTCATTTCTTGTTTTTAGTGATCCAGAATATCTGGAAGTGGCTACCACACGGCCTGAAAGCGTATTTGCTGACACTGCCTTGGCTGTGAACCCAAAAGACCCGCGATTTTTCGGTTTTATCGGCAGATTTGTCAAAAATCCAATGTCCGAGGAGCAAATTCCCGTGATCCCCAGCGAATTAGTCGATCCAGACCTCGGAACGGGCGTCCTAAAAGTTACACCGGCCTGTAGTCCGGTTGACTACCGGATTTACTCCGATTCGGCGGAGGAATTCAAGAGAAAAATGAGGCTAATCCCGGTGACCGACGATGCCGGGAATTTGACAAAATTTGCTGGCAAGTTCGAAGGATTGGATCGATTTGACGCCAAAGAGAAGGTCGTCAAATTCCTGACTCGAATTGAGGCGTTCGGCGGAGAGGAAAAGGTGGAAAAGACCGTGTTGCCGATTTGTAGCAGATCCGGCGATCTTTGTGAGGGCCGGTTGATGGACCAATGGTTCCTGCGCACGAAGGAGCTGAATACGAATGTTCTGGAGAGGCTAGAGAAGGGAGAGGTAATTTTGAAAATTCCGATAAAGTTGTTTACTACGGTGGGAGAGCTGATCTGTTGGCAAAGAACGTACCATTTTGCATCCGGGAAGTATGAAAAATGTGGCAAAATGCTTCCCTCTCCAAGTGAAAAAACTCCGATTTCAAAAGCCCGCTCTTTTTGTGAAGGGAAGGGGCGCCCTTCAAAACGAAGTTTTTTCACTTGGAGAGGGAAGCATTTTGCCACATTTTTGATACTTCCCGGTGCAAAATGGTACGTTTTTTGCTAATGGATAAGGTCCCCCACTGTAAAAAAACTCCGGTTTCAAGAGTTTCGCTCACAAGAAGCGATTTTGAATTTGAGTTTTTTAACTTGAAGACGGAGGTATTCTGCTACGTTTGTAATACTTTCCGGATGCAAAGTGGTACGTTTTTCGGGGTGTCGGACACTTCGCGGACATCTCTATTCGCGGACACCCAACTCGCGGACACGGGTTGCCCTATTCGCGGACGCCCAACTCGCGGACACCCTATTCGCGGACATAAATATTTAGATGGACTGTTCGCGGACATAAAAATTCCAGGTGTATGTTGTTCGGACATTTAGATAAATCTCTGTTTGGAATGGTTGACACAACTTGGGCTGAAAATTTTGAAAATTCATAGCCGCAATTACGTAATAAGTAACGTTTTCAAATTTTGAGTGTACATCGGACACAGGGGTAAGCGATGGTGTTTTCTGTGCTTTCTGGTGGTATTTTTATACTTTTCATGACCTGATTGAGACCTTAGAAAGTTTAGACAGTAGGTCTTCGTGCAATAAATCACTTTTTACATTTCTGCCGACATCAACATAACTAAAAAACAAAGAAAATTATTTTAAACGAATTAAAAGCGGGAGAAATGGATCAATCCATATATCACCTGAATCAGAAGAATTTTTTCAACGTTTTGAGACCATACTTGTGTCTCACCTCCATCTGAAACTTCAGAAATTACCTAAAACAATATCCGGCTAGCATCAGGGGCCTGTTTCACGAACGCAAAATAAAGAAAATAGAAATATGAGTGAGCGAGGGAACAGAGGAAATGCATGCGAAACGGGAGAGACGGCAGGAAAATGAGGATTGCGCCAATTCTCAATCGGAGTGACTTTTTACGTCCAAAATTACGGGTTGGCGGTAGTATTTGAGCCATAACTTTCCTCTACTTGGGCCTACAAGCACCCTCCAAAAATTCAAATAATGCTGAGACTTCGGGCTATGTAGATCTATAAAAATTTTTGCTCTACCGCCAATGACAAAGTTTCCATAGGCGTTGTAGTGTTGAATTCTTCTACTTTATAACGCTAAAAGGCCTTTTTTCGCGTTAATTGAAACAGTAAAAAATTCTAATTTATGTCAGTCGATAGACAATTTAATTCTCTACAAAACATTTTTAGAGGGCCAACTGTAAGTAATTTTTTGGCTGAGTAATAACTGATTTACTTTGACAATCCCTCGATTTTCATCACAAAAAATCTTTCGAAAGAGCCCTCAAATCAAAACAAGAGAGAAGTTTTACGGTAAAAAATGGGATGCGGCTGGACTAAATCATCCATAACTTTATCAGTTGGTGAGATATAGACGCCCCTCTAAAAAAATGAGGTAGCCAAGACAATTTTCTTTACAATTATATAAAATTTTATACTAATATTTTATTATTTGGAACAAAAACCTATTTTTATTCTGAAAAAATGGAAAAATGTTGCAAACTGCTGCACTACTATAAATTTGTTCGTGCCGTAGATCGCCAAACATCCTAAAAAATTGCATTACTGTAAACCGCGGACTCAGGTCTACATGATTTTTTTTAAATGGTGTCGATCCGACAATTTTGGGCGATGTTATGAGGGAATTAAGCTAGAATTGCAAAAATTTTATAGAAAATAGAAATATGCTCATTCCTACTGCTATTTTCGAGCGAGTTTTTGCAACAATGCAACGAAACTTGCACACATGACAGTCCAAACAGTTAGCATTATTCGAAATTTTGAAGGGTGATTCTACGCCCATGGAGGGAAAAGTTATGACCGAAACACTGCCGCCAACCCTGATTTTGGACGTAAAAAGTCACTCCGATTGAGAAGTGGCGAAATCCTCATTTTTCTGCCGTCTCTCCCGTTTCACATGCATTTCCTTTGTTCCCTCGCTCACTCATATTTCTATTTTCTTTAGAAATATGAGTTTTTGCGTTCGTGAAACAGGCCCCAGAAAATCCAAATAAAATCAGTAAAACCTGAAACTTTGTGGCATAAATTATACATATTCTGATTCAGAAATTTCCAGACAAAATTTGAGATGCAAAATCAAAAAATACGATTTTTTGAAATTTATGACAAAAATTTGTAAAATATGACATTGATGACATAGAGCCCTGAAATTTTGCACAAACATGTCGTATCACATGCCAAACGAGTGTAGAAAATTTCAGACCTTTACATACAATCCCTCAAAAGTTATGAGCCGTTTTCTGTTCCAAAAACTCCGATTTCCAACTCCAAAAAACGGACTTTTATTGCTATAGTGTTTACTGAACCCTTTCTGGGAACCATAACTTTGGCCAGAAACGACCAAATTTTGATTTTTAAAAAGTAAATCTCCTAATTTGACCCTTGCGATCCTCGTGATTTTGTTAGTTTGCTAAAAAACCTTCGAAGAAAGCCGGAAAATCGTTCCAATATTTCGTTGACATTTCGTCCAGAAAGCCGATATTATTTTTACATTTCGTTCAGTAAGAAAGTTTTGGCTTATATACTGCGAATATGAGTAAAGCAATAAGTCGACGAGACGCGCAAGTTTCGATTTAGCAGAAATAATTTTTAAAAATCAAAATTTGGTGGTTTCTGGCGAAAGTTATGGTTCCCAGAAAGGGTTCAGTAAACACTAGCAATAAAAGTCCGGTTTTTGGAGTTGGAAATCAGGGGCCTGTTTCATCAACGAAAAATAAATAAAATAAACGAAAGAGAAAGCGAGAGAACACCCAAAACACGTTTCGAAGCGAGAGAGTCGCGACGGATTAGTAGAGACCCATCTATAGAGCGGCGCATTTATCAGAGCGATCGGAGTGACTTTTTACGTCCAAAACGGGGGGTTCTCTACAGTAATCAGTGGATAACTCGGCTCTCGGTGGTCGTAGAATCACCCTTCAAAAAACCAAATAAAGCTATTTCCTAGAGCTACGCGATATCCAAATTTCATATTTATACTTCAAAAAATGAACTCAGTAGACACCTAGTAGATCGTGGTATTCAACTTTTTTGACGTTTTTTTCTGAAAAACGTTATTTTTTCAGTCAATTTTTAACATAATGAGATAAAATTGGTACCAGTCGATAGCCAAACGTTTAGTCTACAAAACTTTTTTAGAGCGGCGGTTTACTTCAAAAAATAAACTCGGTAGACACCTAGTAGATCACAGTATTTACGCTTTTTTTACGTTTTTCTTGGGAAACACCTTTGTTTTTCACTCAGTCTTTAACATAATGGGATAAAATTAGTACCAGTCGATAGCCCAACGTCTAATCTATAAAAATTTTTTAGAGGGGCGGCTTCCTTTGCCCTGTGGCCTGCGAAACATCTATGTTTACTGTCATGAACCACCGTTTTTGACACAAAAAACCATCGCGTTTCGAGGGCGCTTTTCCTCTCTTTTGGTTTTTTCGGAAACGATCGAAGGACTTTTTACGCAAATAGAAGACATCGTCTCACGAAATTGAACGTTTCGCAGGCCACAGGGCAAAAGAAGCCGCCCCTCTAAAAATTTTTTATAGATTAGACGTTGGGCTATCGACTGGTACTAATTTTATCCCATTATGTTAAAGACTGAGTGAAAAACAAAGGTTTTTCCCGAAAAAACGTAAAAAAAGCGTAAATACTGTGATCTACTAGGTGTCTACCGAGTTCATTTTTTGAAGTAAACCGCCCCTCTAAAAAAGTTTTGTAGAGTAAACGTTTGGCTATCGACTGGTACCAATTTTATCCCATTATGTTAAAAATTGACTAAAAAATAACGTTTTTCAGAAAAAAACGTCAAAAAAGTTGAATACCACGATCTACTAGGTGTCTACTGAGTTCATTTTTTAAAGTACAAATATGAAATTTGGATATCACGTAGCTCTAGGAAATAGCTTTATTTGGTTTTTGGAAGGGCGACTCTAAGACCACCGAGAGCCGAGTTATCCACTGATTACTGCTGAGAACCCCCCGTTTTGGACGTAAAAAGTCACTCCGATCGCTGTGATAAATGCGCCGCTCTATAGATGGTCTCTACTAATCTGTCGCGACTCTCTCGCTTCGGAACGTGTTTTGGGTGTTCTCTCGCTTTCCCTTTCGTTTATTTTATTTATTTTTCGTTGATGAAACAGGCCCCAGAGTTTTTGGAACAGAAAACGGCTCATAACTTTTGAGGGACTGTAGGTACAGCTCTGAAATTTTCTATTGTCGTTTGGCATGTGGTACGATATGTTTGTGCAAAATTTCAGGGCTCTGTGTCATCAATGTCATATTTTACAAATTTTTGTCATAAATTTCAAAAAATCGTATTTTTTGATTTTGCATCTCAAATTTTGTCTGGAAATTTCTGAATCAGAATATGTATAATTTATGCCACAAAGTTTCAGGTTTTACTGATTTTATTTGGATTTTCTGATGCTAGCCGGATATTGTTTTAGGTAATTTCTGAAGGTTCAGATGGAGCTGAGACATAAATATGGCCTCAAAACGTTGAAAAAATTCTTCTCATTCGGATGATATATGGATTGATCGCTTTCTCCAGCTTTTAATGCGTTTAAAATAATTTTCTTTGTTTTTTAGTTATTTTGATGTCGGCAGAAATGGAAAAAGTGGTCTATTGCACGAAAACCTGCTATCTAAACGGTCTAAGGTCTCAATAAGGTCATGAAAAGTATAAAAATACCACCAGAAAGCACAGAAAACACCACGAACTCTATGTATCACATTAAAATTATATTATCCATGACATCTGATAAAAAATTTCTTCCATTCATTTTTTTATAAAACACTGCACATCGAAAGAATTCAAAAACTAAGTACTACACGGTACTACGTAAGAAATAACTAACGACGAAATAAAAATGGATATGATTTTCGAAATCAGCACTATCGATTACCCCTATGTAAGATATTTACTCAAAATTTTTGAAATTTACTTATTACGTAATTGTCACTACGAATTTTCAAAACTATTAGCCTGAGGTTTGACTAAAACCCTAAATACAGGGCCTATTTTATATATTTATAAAAACGTCCGCGAATAGGGCGTCCGCGAACAGGGTGTCCGCGAACTGGGAATGTCCGCGAATAGGGTGTCCGCGAGTTGGGAATGTCCGCGAACTGGGTGTCCGCGAATAGAGATGTCCGCGAATAGGGTATCACTCGTTTTTCGCCATTTGATCAGGTCCAAAAAACGTATCATTTTGCATTCGGGAAGTATCAAAAATGTGGCAAAATACCTCCCTCTTCAACTACAGTGGGGGACTTGATCCAGTGGCAAAAAACGTACCATTTTGCCTCCGGGAAGTATAAAAAATGTGGCAAAATACTTCCCTCTCCAAGTGAAAAAAAAAACTTTCAAAAGCGCACCCGCTCTTTTCGCGAGGGAAAGCGCCCTTCAAAACGAAGTTTTTTCACTTGGAGAGGGAAGCATTTTGCCACATTTTTGATACTTCCTGGATGCAAAATGGTACGTTTTTTGCCACTGGATCAAAAATGTGCACAGTGCAATCCGCTTTTTTGAGGTTTGCACGGTGCGAAAAGGGAAAAATGCACTGTGCGTTTGCGACAAAAATTCAAGTGCATTTTGTGCGATAATTTGGAAAAAAACAATTTGCACCGTGCATCGCCCCAAAAGTCAGCGAAAACAGCGCTTGCACTGTGCAATTTTTTCGATCCATTAACATTTTTTTGTTCAATTTCAGATAAAGATAGACCCGGATTATGGTCGATTTGCCCTGTCGGATTGGCTCGAAAATCATGAACCTTGGTGCCTAAGTCGTCAGCTTGTCTGGGGCCACCGAATTCCGGCTTATTTTGACGATTCCGGCAACTATTTTTCGGCCATTGACCTGGATGAAGCGGAAGAAAAAAGCGGAATCCCGAAGGAAAAGCTGACCCAAGATCCGGACGTCCTGGACACATGGTTCAGTTCGGCCCTAATTCCCATCGTAGTGGGCGCAAATTGGCCAAAAACAAGAGCTGTGGGCCAGAAACCCCCAATCGATTTGATGGAGACGGGCCATGACATAACCGGATTTTGGGTGGCGCGAATGCTCATTTTATGCTATGGATTGACTGGAAAGCTTCCGTTTGACAAAATCAGCCTGCATGGAATGATCAGAGACTCGGAAGGACGCAAAATGAGCAAATCCAGGGGCAATGTGATCGATCCGTTGTTTTTGATCAATGGCGCAAGCTTAAATTATATGATTAAGGATCTAAAAGAGTCAAATCTGCCGGAAGAAGAGTTGGGTAAGCTCGAAAATGAAGTGGATGAGATTTTTGAGGGAGTTGGGAAATGAGGAGAAATGAAAAAGAGAGATTTTTGGGCTCTGGAAGGGTCAGCTACCTAGTGTAATATAAAAAGTAATCAAAAAAAATTTTTTTTGGATTTGATTCTTTATGTTTGCGGTGTTACACAAGATTTCGGTGTAGTTTGCCGTGGAAGGCAAAAAAAAAATTAAAAGCAGGAAAAAAATTATATTGCACTTGATGATCTGAAAAAAAATTTTTGTTTGCGCTTTTTTTTATAAAAAGTATTTCAAATGGCCTCCTTTTACTTAATGAAGCCCTTTCACTAAATTTGACTTTGATTTGAAGCAAAAAATTTCAGCATCCGCCATCAAGTTGATCTCCAAAGATTACCCAAAGGGAATCCAAAAATATGGCCCGGATGTCCTTCGATTTGTACTGTTGAGAAGAGACGTTCAAGCCAAGGATGTTCCAGTCGACTTGATTCCACTGGCCGAGGAAGGCTTTAAATTTGGAAATAAATTGGCCAACATGACCAAGTATGTTGATTTGGTTTGTACGGCCAATGCGGAAAGGTCGAAACCCAAGTGGAAGATTGAGGTGAGTGAATGGAATTTTGGGGTTTTTAGGGCTTGGTTAGCGAAGGAATGGGATGAATTAAAACAAATTTTTTTTGGATTTTTTTTTTTTTTTTTTTTTTTTTTTTTTTTTTTGAAATTTTTTTTCGAAAAAATCCAATTTTTTTGAATTTTTTTTCAATAATAAAAAATTTTGAGGACAAATGGATAAAATCTCGCCTGAAAAGAACCGCCCAAATCTTTTACAACAACATGTCTGAAGCCAAAACCCACCCCGCATTCGAAGCCGTCTTCCAATTCATTCTCAACGATATTTGTGACACTTATTTGGTAAGACCCTCTATTTATTTTGATGGCAACCCTCTTTTCTTTAGGAATCCACCAAAAAAGCCCTGTGGCAAAAAGATCCGGCGAGATTGGCGGCGATCAGGTCGACTCTAGTGGAATGTGTGGAAATCTCGCTGAAAATGTGGTCAACTTTCATGCCAATGGTCTCAAATTATCTATTGGATCACTCGAAAAACCTGGAAAATAGAGCGGCAATTGAGGTGAGGAAAAAAAATTTTTTTTTTTTTGTTTTTTTTTTAGTTTGAAGAAATCGTCTCCGATTTTGATGCCGCTGCTTCTAATTCGCTGGATCGTAACGTTCGAACCGCTCAGAACATCATCACCGCCCTTCGGGCGGTCAGAGCGAGACTAGGCTTCTCGGAAAAGACCCCTCTTTCGGCAACTGTAATGTCGAGAACGTTGGATAAAAAGTTCATCGAAGACTTGGGAGAATTCGTCGAAAATACTGGAAATATTAGATTAAGGAAGATGGAGACGGAGAAAGATGTCAGCGAGAACATAAATGTGGTTACAGTACCCGGAACGGACATTATTTTGGTCTTGGATCTGGATAATGAGGTAGGTGAAGATGAAGATTTTTTGAAAAAAAAATTGTGACTGCAGATTATGAATTAGTATGCCAAATACCCTCCAAAATTCTGATTGGTCTATTTTGAATATCAATTTTTTGTTTGAATCCCCCGAATTTGAAAAAAATAGACTGCACAGTGCGATTTTTAGATTTTTGCACTGTGCGGAAATAAGATTGAAAAATTTGGAAATTTTAAGTGGTAAGATGATATAAGGTTTAAAATACGTAATTTATCGTTTCTGGGCTTCTTGAAATGCCGATTTTTTATCAGAAATCCTCGAAGTTGGCGAAAAAATTGGACTGCACAGTGCGATTTTTGGATTTTTGCACTGTGCGGAAATAAGACTGAAAAATTTGGAAATTTTAAGTGGTAAGATGATATAAGGTTTAAAATACGTAATTTATCGTTTCTGGGCTTCTTGGAATACCGATTTTTTATCAGAAATCCCCGAAATTTGCGAAAAAACTTGACTGCACAGTGCGATTTTTAGATTTTTGCACTGTGCGGAGCTGAGACTGAAAAATTTGAAGTGGTAGATGATATAGTGTTTAAAATACGTAATTTATCGTTTCTCGGCTTCCTGAAATGCCGATTTTTTGTCAGAAATCCCCGAAATTTGCTAAAAAATTGGACTGCACAGTGCGATTTTTGGATTTTTGCACTGTGCGGAAATAAGACTGAAAATTTTGGAAATTTGAAGTGGCAGGATGATATAGTGTTTAAAATACGTAATTTATTGTTTTTGGGCTTCCTGAAATGCCGATTTTTTATCAGAAATCCCCGGAATTTGCGAAAAAATTGGACTGCACAGTGCGATTTTTGGATTTTTGCACTGTGCGGAAAACAGACTGAAAAATTTGAAGTGCTAAGATGATATAATGTTTAAAATACGTAATTTATTGTTTTTGGGCTTCTTGGAATACCGATTTTCTTGTTAGAAATCCCCGAAGTTTGCGAAAAAATTGGGCTGCACAGTGCGATTTTTGGATTTTTGTACTGTGCGGAAATAAGATTGAAAAATTTGGAAATTTGAAGTGGTAGATGATATAGTGTTTAAAATACGTAATTTATCGTTTCTGGGCTTCCTGAAATGCCGATTTTTTTGTTGATTTTCCTCGGAATTTGCGAAAAAATTGGACTGCACAGTGCGATTTTTAGATTTTTGCACCCGAAAAATGACCAAATATTTTGCACATGCAATATTTTAGGACCCAGAAATCAGCGCCAAGATTCGAAATCAGCTTCACGAACGCCTCCGGAGCTCGAAAAAACGCATCGAACAACTGCAGGCACTAATAAAAAAGTACAGCAACTATGCGAACCACCTGAAAGAAAGGGAAAATTTGACGAAGGGAGAGGAAAACCAACTCAAAAAACATGAAGGAAAAGTCAAACAATCGGAAAGAGCCCTACAATCACAATTGTTGGAATTGGAAAAATTGGAAGGGATTTTGAAGAGCTTGAGGAAGGAAAATGAAGAGGATTAAAGTACGCGCGACGCCATAACTAGGGATACACTTGGCCAATTATAAAATAATTCCCGCCGGGACCCAAAGCAAATTTGAAATTATTCGTGTGTACGGTAGAAAAATATTTTTTGTTGGAGGACGAGACATTTTCTTGTTTTGTTGATAGTACTGCAAGGTATTTGGTAAGTCGAGTGTGTGTATTTTGTTTGATTTTGTTGATTTTTGTGTAATAAAGATATAACTTTGTCCATTTATTGTTTATGTGCCGCATTACGGTTTCAAGGCCGAATTATTACCTTTCTGGCGGCTCCGGTTTTAGCTATCGCAACACGGAAGATAATCTCTGCCCAATCGTTGGTCCGGAACAAAGAGGTATGTTGTTTTTGCTAATTTTGAGGTGTGTTTTTGGTTTTAGAACAAAAAGTTACCTGTTTTTCTCTGAAATCTTTGGGAGAATCACTTTTCGGTCAATAAGGGCCTAATTTTTTGTTGTTTTTAATACTAAGGGTGCTTTTCAGTGGATTTCACTGTACCAACCAACGAAGAACAGCATGGTTAACACAGAGAAGGATGGTCCACTGGCAGATGAGGCGTCAGAAAGAAAGGAGAAGGCCCTCAAAACATGCGAAACTAATAGAATAGCCATTGTGAAAAAAGGAAAAGTGATGTAGGCTGTAAAACGCTGGTTAATGATACAGAAATGGGGAATTCGGTGGACGACATTTTTAACATGGATAAGATGGAAAATGTATTTGGCTCCAATTTTATTTTTAATATTGAGACTGAAAAACAGTAAATTTGTTGTTATTTGTTCTATTTTTGTTATAAACACGTTGATTTAAATGAATTGAAAGTTTTAATCTTGATTTCCAGTAGCTTGACGTGTTATCTTTGTGAACACAAAAAATTTTTGGAAACACCTCTTATTTGACTTATAATCCAATACTGCCAAACGTAAAACATCGGCGGCCAAAATGGGGTAAAGGAAACTAACACGGCCCAGAAAATCAGCGTTAGAACAAGAGACCTGTTCGTCGTAAACCATCAAAGGACAATTAATTAAACCAAGAGAGCATTCAAGTTCATTACGATAAATGAAATTCAGATATACATTTACATAATTTGATATTATCAAAAACTCCCCAATTTGCTAAAATGAAAAATATTCAACGTGCACTTTTTTTCGAGACTTTTTTTTTGTCAACTGGTGCAGGGATTCGATGACTTTTGGCATCAGCACTTAGTTGGAATTTTCATCCTGGCGGGAATTGCGAGCGTTTGAAAATGGGATTTTTTGATTTTGGATCGGCTGTAACTTTTCACATTTTTCGAGTCGCCCTTAGCTTTTCTACATTTTTTCTTATCGACTGGGGCCAAAAGCGCGCGAATTTTCGAATTTTTCACATATATGCCCTGAGGGTACCTGGTGTTAACGCTATCCAGCGGGACGAAGCTGAGTTCCATCATTATCTACGCAAAATTTTAAGCCTTTTGGGCTAAAGGTCGTGAGTGTGGGATCGACCGGTCGAAAGTTATAAGCGATTTTCGACATTTTTCGGTTTTTTCCAGATTTCACCATCAAGATGACGGAATTTCTGAATTTTGACAACGGATTCTGTATCAGCATGCCTGACATGCCCTAGAACCATGTATTGCGTCACCGTGTCGTATTTCGTATTTTAGCTATTCGAGATTTTCTGAAATTTCCCAAAAAAGTCCAAATTTTCCGGAAAGTATTCCGGAAAAACTAGATCGAAATTCAAAAAAAGGGCTGCGGCATTGTCTCGGCAATAGACTGAAGTTACTCTGTGCTTATTTTCGGCTTCTGATACGGTGCCGGAATGCTCATCGAACGCACCGTAGCGAATTTTCGGGATTTTTTGCAGAAAAACGGCCTTGAGGGCTCAGACTTCAAATTTTTCGGATTTTCGAGATGAGCCCCGTAATCAGCACATCAAACTGCCCTAGAAACAGCTTTCACTTCCCAACATACGACCATCTTACCCCGCCCGCCTAGCGACAAAGGCAAAAAGTTGAAATTTTCTGGATCCGCCCTTCCAGAACTCGGCTGCCAGTGGAGCTATCGACACGATCTTGGTACCAGTTGACGCAGAATCAAATTTTGGGTAATATTCATGTGCGCAACTCCGACTTTACGTAAAATACGACCGTCCAGACCAAAATAAAAATTTTTCAGCGAACTAAATGCGCCCCGAGGGCAAAAGTGCAAAATTCAAAATTCGGCTCGGGTCAATTTTCGACAAATTCCATAAGCTTCCATCGTGCCAAATTTCAGCCCAATCGCTTTCGAATTCAGTGAGCACCGGCCGAATTTCGGCCAAGAGTGGGCATTTCGGCCGAAAATCAACCATACGGCCGCTAAATTCAAATTTCGTGAATCGAGACTTGGACCATCGTGATCAGCGTGAAAAAACGGTCCAGAAACCACTTTCATTTCCTAAAATACGACTCGGCGAGGCCGAAGGCCGAGCCAAACTGACTTTTTTTGGAAGCTTCGGCGGCCGAAGGCCGCCGTCGGTCACGGAACCTACTGCATATTGTTGTAGAGTGCTGCAGCGCACTGTGCCGAGGCCGAAGGCCGAGGCAAAGTTCAATAACGATGGAGTAAGACAAAAAAAATGATTTTGCGAGGCCGAAGGCCGAGCCAAACCGACTTTTTTTGGAAGCTTCGGCGGCCGAAGGCCGCCGTGGGTTACGGAACCTTCTAAATGTTGCTGTAGAGCGCTGTAGCGCACTGTGCCGAGGCCGAAGGCCGAGGCAAGGTTCAATAACGATGGGGTAAGACAAAAAAAAATGATTTTGCGAGGCCGAAGGCCGAGCCAAACCGACTTTTTTTGGAAGCTTCGGCGGCCGAAGGCCGCCGTGGGTTACGGAACCTTCTGAATGTTGCTGTAGAGTGTTGTAGCGCACTGTGCCGAGGCCGAAGGCCGAGGCAAAGTCCTAAGAACAGTTGATTGGTCAAAGTTAGTTGATGAAACGTAGAGCTAGCGCGCGGCCTTTTGTTGACGGGAGGTGTAGCGCTGGCGCCCGGCCTTTAGCTGATGAAAGGTAGCGCTGGCGCGCGGCCCTTAGCTAACAGAAGTGCCGGGCTTGAGGCAGTATAACGCGCGTCAGCGCGTTGTTGGCCACGCGAAGCGTGGCCTGGACGATCAACTGTAGTGCATGCGATCAAGTCAACTTCACGTTGGGCAACCTTTGCGCGCACAGCGGCGTCAAGGCCCGCGTCAGCGGGGCTTGTCCTGATATTGCGGATCTATGACCGCGAATACCCATTCCAGTTTTTTGATGGCATTTCCTTTGTTCACAATGGCTATTCCATTAGTTTCGCATGTTTTGAGGGCCTTCTCCTTTCTTTCTGACGCCTCATCTGCCAGTGGACCATCCTTCTCTGTGTTAACCATGCTGTTCTTCGTTGGTTGGTACAGTGAAATCCACTGAAAAGCACCCTTAGTATTAAAAACAACAAAAAATTAGGCCCTTATTGACCGAAAAGTGATTCTCCCAAAGATTTCAGAGAAAAACAGGTAACTTTTTGTTCTAAAACCAAAAACACACCTCAAAATTAGCAAAAACAACATACCTCTTTGTTCCGGACCAACGATTGGGCAGAGATTATCTTCCGTGTTGCGATAGCTAAAACCGGAGCCGCCAGAAAGGTAATAATTCGGCCTTGAAACCGTAATGCGGCACATAAACAATAAATGGACAAAGTTATATCTTTATTACACAAAAATCAACAAAATCAAACAAAATACACACACTCGACTTACCAAATACCTTGCAGTACTATCAACAAAACAAGAAAATGTCTCGTCCTCCAACAAAAAATATTTTTCTACCGTACACACGAATAATTTCAAATTTGCTTTGAGTCCCGGCGGGAATTATTTTATAATTGGCCAAGTGTATCCCTAGTTATGGCGTCGCGCGTACTTTAAGGATGAAGGCTATGGAAATGAGGGTGGTTTTGATTCCGGAGAGCTTCGAGAAGCTCCATTGGTTTGTTGAAAGGACAAATTAGGACTGTTTGTATATTATACTTGTTAGGTTTTTATTATTTTTGTTATAAATTGTTGATGGAAATGGAGAAAATTTATGATTTTTGAGTTGAAAGATCGAATAATTTGCTATGACAGGGTCACAAATTAAGATTACCGTCATTTTAAATATTTTTTATACCTATTAGGTTTAGAAGTATGACTTTGTCGTTTTTTGCGGCTCATAATTTAAACCAAAACAAAAAACTTTACACTAAAGCTTATTTAGTTACTATTACCACTACTGACTATGACATTTTCCAACAATTTGAGCAATTTTTGAACGCCATCAGTGAAAACGTTTTTTGTTTTGAGGCGATTTAGTCAACGGGCCAATTTTTGACATTTTTGTATTCAGCGAAGCGTTGCGGCCTCAGATCGGGTGCCATCGATCGAAACAAGTGTTAGTCTGAAAGTATGGTGTCCGGAGAGTATAGCGGGTGCGGGAACACCTCCCACCTCAGCGGTTCTAGGGTGTTTTCGACCGGTTTTTCAACATGGGGTTTGACGTCATCATGCGGCAAAATAAAAAAAAATTTTCCGACCGCTTTAATCATAGCTATTCCTTCAGTTGCATCAGCTATTGTTGATAACGGATGCCAGTAACCGTTCTACCGGTTTTCAAGAGCTCTCAGTAAAGAGCATCTTGTTTATGTCATGTTATACAGAGAAAAGCTTTCTTCTCGATAATGTTGGACAACGCGGTCGCTTGCGCTTCGTGTTGTCAAAATCGATTGATTGTTCGTCTCGGATCACTAAATGACACAGAAATGACTTTCTTCCCGTCTCTCTGTCAAAATTTCGCAAATTCTACATGTTGCGTTAGGTCAACCCATATGAGACTCAAGTCCCTTCTATTTGGATCATCCCCAGTTGATGTAAACTGAGTGAAACTCCTTTCTGCGTCACGTTAAGCCTTTCGGCTAACTTTTACTGCATCTGGCCGTCGGCTCTAACCAATATTCTCCATCTTCCAACTTTTTAGGTGGGTTTGGAAATCTCCGGGTTTCAACCGTTGATGCCATTCCCAACCGATTTTTTTAAACAAAGCGCGATTAACGTAAGCTATCATGAGTGTTCGATGCGTCATCGACGTTTTTCCTCAAATTACACGTGCAGAATAAAGTTCCCCGCAAACGGCACTTTCTTAAGGCGAAGTTGGTCATCTTGGAAGTTTTATAAAAGTCGTGATATAAAGCCCTACCATATGAGATATATATCAGTAGATAGCGTTTTCAGCGTTCTTTCAGATGCTCTAAACAGAAATTGCGAAATTGTATCTCAACCTGTGAAAACCGCGAAATAAAAAAACGACAAAGTCATACTTCTAGACCTAATAAAATAATATAAAAATTCCAGAATAAACGAAAAAAATTAAAAAAATCCACTCCAAAATTACGATTACTTTGATTTATTACGGTTTTTTTTAACAACAAGGTCGAATCATTACAAAAATCCACTAATACTGGGATGGGATTAGCGGTTAGTTGAGAAAACGAATGCGCAAACAACCCGAACTGTACACACGTTGTGCTTTGGTCGAAATGACAAAAAAAAAGAGAGAGATTCCAGCAGCAAAAACAATGGGTAAAGGCCACGAGAGGGAGAAGAGAAAGTTACATGAGTTCACTGGCTCGAGAATTTTTGTAGGAGCGACATCAGAGGTGGGTGGGGGGAAGGGAGAGTTTCGGGGAGAAATCCAAGTGAAATTGGGCGGGGGATTACGGCGGCGGACCTGATCCAGCGGCAAAAAACGTAGCATTTTGCATCCGGGAAGTATCAAAAATGTGGCAAAATACCTCCCTCTTCAAGTTAAAAAACTCAAATTTCAAAAGTGCACCCGCTCTTTTTGTGAGCGAAGCTCTTGAAAGCGGAGTTTTTTACAGTGGGGGACCTGATCCAGTGGCAAAAAAACGTACCATTTTACATCCAGGAAGTATAAAAATGTGGCAAAATGCATCCCTCTCCAAGTGAAAAAACTCCGATTATGAAAGGCGCGAACCTTCACCCACAAAAAGAGCGGGTGCACCTTTCAAAACGGAAGTTTCTTCACTTGGAGAGGGAGGCATTTTGCGACATTTTTTATACTTCCCGGATGCAAAATGGCACGTTTTTTGCCTCTGGAGCAGGTCCCCCACTGTAAAAAAAACTCCGGTTTTAAGAGTTTCGCTCACAAAAAGAGCGGGTGCACTTTTGAAACCAGGGTTTTTCACTTGAAGAAGGAGGTATTTTGCTACATTTTTTGATACTTCCGGGATGCAAAATGGTACGTTTTTCGCCATTGGATCAGATCCGCCACTGTACGTTGTAACTGATAAGGAGAACGAAGAAATCGAGATACGTTTTGAAAAAGGGCGGATTAAGGCAAAATACGGTGGGGTTTTGGTGATGGATATGCAAGTTATATATGTTTGCATCAAATGCAATATGACAACAAAAACAGATCGACAAAAACATCAAATATTTATCCATTTTGGGACATCTGACCGGCCATTTGGGCAACATCGGCAGTGAGAAGTTCGAGTTGTTTGTCCACGAACGTGCCCAACATTTTGACGCCCACTTGAAGGCCGGGCGTTCCGAAGCCGTGGGTCAGCATAGAGTATATCGACAGAGGGTCTTGGATATGCGCCGGGAGGATTGGGGTGGGCTTCTGAAATTGGAAAAGGTTAAATTGAAAAATTGAGCTTGAAACGTCATTAAAGTGCAATTTTTTGGTCCCATCTTGTCATAGCCTCAAAAAATCATCAATTTCCATTTTAATTCGGAAATTTTATTGTCTCTTCTATATTCCAACCCAAGAAGATAATTAATTTACCTTTGAAAATCTCGGTTCCCACCTTATTTTACATTATACTCTATTAAAATCAAAAAATTTTATGTCACCTTTCCACATCCAAAAAATCCAATGAATTTTGGAAAAAATATCCTAAATTAGAGTATAATCTCTCTCATAATCCAAGAGACAACCAAATCAGCAGTTGTAAAATCCATTTCCCACCTTATTTTACCTTATACCCTATGAAAATCAGAAAATCTTATGTCACCTTTCAACACCAAAAAAAATCCAATGAATTTCTGATCTATTATAATCCATATAGTTCAGTAAACATAGAGAGGTTTCAATCTCCTCTTTAAAAACCAATTTCCCATCTAATTTTACCTTCCCCTATCCTTAAACTCCCAAAACTTCCCAAAAAACCGCATTTCAACTCACCATGTCTCTGATTTCCGACCGATCCATCTTCAACAGCCCCAAGAACTCGGTGAGCACCTTCTTGGTCACATTCAGCTCCACCGCTCGCATCCTGAGACTGTCCAAGTTCTTCTGACAGGTCTGTTGATAGCTGTACTCCACAAACTCTTGAACCGGGAACTTCTCCTCACTCACTCGCCCAAAATCATTGACCAACTGCTCGGACTCGGCTTCGGTGAGGGCGGAGAGCAGGGAGACGGTGATATTTCGCCGGCGTCCGCGCGGGATGGAGAGACCAACTTTTTGGAGATCATCGAATAAAGCTTGCGACTTTTCGGGCATCTTGGCTCGGCGAAGGAGGGCGCCGAGAAGTGAGAAGTTGAAGGCTTCGGGGCCGAGAACGCGCCGGCGAACTTCTGCGACAGTCATCTGAAAAGATCGAGAATAAAAAAGAGAATTTTTTTTGTTGCACCGCGGTGCACCGTGCAAATCAACCTCATAAAATTCCGCACCGTGCAAAACAATTCCAAAAAATTCCACACTGTGCAAATCAAAAGCAAAAAAATCCGCACCGTGCAAATCAAAACCAAAAATTCCGCACCGTGCAAATCAAAGCCAAAAAATTCTGCACCGTGCAAACCAAAGCCAAAAAAATCCGCACTGTGCAAATGAAGACCAAAAAATTCTGCACCGTGCAAATCAAAGCCAAAAAATTCCGCACAGTGCAATTCAAAGCCAAAAAAATCCGCACGGTGCAAATCAAGCCCAAAAAATTCCGCACTGTGCAAATCAAACCGCACCGTGCAAAAAAAACCTTTAAAATCTCAAAATCCGAACTCTGAAAACAACCAACACCTTACCTTATGTTTAGTAACATTGCTCAGCAATGATAGACGACCAGGGACTTCCGAGAAAATTTCGTCATGAGGTATGTCTCGAGCCATGGGGCTTTCATAAACCACGCCGGTATTCCAATTCGACGGGATATCTTGACAGCCATACACATCGTACTTCTTCTCGGTGCTGGTTGACTCATTTAGATCGTGATCATGGCCAAAAAGCGATGCCAACAGACCGGTTGTGTTCAGGTCTTCTGGCTTCGGTTTAGGTTCATCGTGTTTGGACGCGGTGGACGAGGTGGTTTCTGTATCGTCTTCGGGGACTGCGGTTTTGTTGAAGACTTCTGACCAGTGCTCTGGAGGAGAGGATTCGCAATCAGACTGAAAAATGGGAAAGTTAGAGAGAAAAATAAAGTTGTTGGTAATTTTGATATTATCCATTGCAAAAAAGCCTCAATTCTGATCGAATTTGATCGTCAAACAAACTCCAGGGCAATAGAAAACATATTCAAGAAGAATTAAGATCATTCATAAAGTTTCAGTCCAGTTATGAGCAAAAATATTATTTTAGATACCTAAAACAAGATAAATATTCGCTTACTCCCTCCTTCTTCAATTCCAATCGGCGTTTTTTGTTGTTCAACAACTCCATGATGGCTGCAGGTCGTTTTCTGTCGCCATGCTCGCCCTCTTTCGGGATTTCATTCTCCATGTCCAACGGACTCACAGGTCCCGAATGGGTGTCGGCCGGACTCGTCGAGGACGTGTGAACGCCCTCATCCACAGAGGTCGTGGAAGACAAGGGCTGGAAATGATGGTCCTGATCCACGGTCACCTTCAGCGACCCCAACGACTTCTGATCTTGCGCTTGCGCGCTGGCCACATCTGCCAGTTGGTTCAGGCCCTGAAGCCGCGAATAATCGACCGGCGGCTGGTTCTCCTTGACCAAACTCTTCCGTTTCGGCGTCTTCACCTGGCGCGGACTGCTCTGCACGGTTTTCGGGGGCTCCGGAAGCTGCACGTTCTGTTGTTGCGACATGGCCGCCAAAAGGTGGCGGCCCATCGGGTTTTGCAGAAGCTGCGCCAGCGAGCTGGTGTACGCTTGCTGCGACTGCGACGCCTGCTGCTGCTGTTGCTGCAGCATCTGTAGGAGCTGGACCTGCGGCGGCACGCCGCTCATGAGGAGCTGTTTTAGGTCGGTGGATCCGGTGTTATCCATGATGGTGGAGAAGAGTCGACAACGACTGAAAACAAACGGAATACATGAATTGAAAATGGAAATAGGGAAATGAAGCGCGCGAAAGCAATGCCACGGGCAAAAACGACCAAAAAATTGCGAAAAACACCCAAATTTGCATAAAAAATAGAATCATGGGAAAATGGACAAAAAACGAAAATTCCCCGCAGGACACAAGAGAAATGTTCGAAAAAAAATTATTGACCGCAGGCAAATAGCCTAAGGGCGAGTTTTGAATCCTTTTCGATCGAAAAAACTCTTCAAAACCTGCGGTTTTTCCGATTTACGTCAAAATCCATAAACGAGGAAAAATCATGCATAAAATTTAACGCTTTTTTGTAGGATAATGGGTTTACCGTAATTTCAGCGGTGAAAAAACTTGACAGGGCTGTCCGAGGACTCTTGTTTGGTAAGATACGAGATTTTTTGTCTTTTTTATTTACGTTTTTGTCCATAAAACTCAAAAATTTTATAAAATTTGACGTTTTTTTTTGCTAACCTTCAGACTTCCAATTACAAGTCCTAATGAAAAATCTTCTTTTTTTTGCGTATTCTGATCGGATGCGGGAAACGAGGCGCCTTCGGCACCCGAACGACCTTCGGCTCGTTCTTTCCGGCAGTTGTTTTCAAGGCCAATGGCGACGAACGAGAGAGAAAGTATACGCAGAAAAAACGAAAATGCGGGAAATTACACGGTGGGCTCTGGAGGGCTAATAAAGGCCTCGGAACGGCGGGGCGCTCGGGGCTACGGTATGGTGATTTCAAAAGAAACGGGGGTATCAACAATCGAGAGAATAAAAAGTAATGGAAAATTGGGGGAAATCTCGATTTTTGTGATGGTCGAGTTTTTCGAATTTGGCTGAAAATCCTCGGGCAAGACTTTGATGATCTGAAAGTCTCTGGGAAAAAATTGGAGTCCAACGCAACCCTCTAACACAAGGATATCCATCAAACATGACCTAGTGTCAAGTACAATATAATATCTTTCGCCAGACGCCTCTAAAGCAAAATAATTTTCTGTCCATCGCCCGCAGACAATATCTCTGTCTTATCAACGCGCCTGAATCCAAATTCCCTCCAAGATTGCCCTCGAGGCATCGAAATCCCGCTCTTTTCTTCGATGGCGTCTATAGGGACCCCGAGGTGGACTGCCTTATGGTTTTTGGCGATCGATAGAAAAAAACGACGCTCCATCGAAATGCGCTTTTGGCATTGCCTCATTCGTCCAATGGCATTGCCCGTAATTTGCATACGCCCATTCGCGGCGGTTTGGAAATGCGCGGTGCGCGTTATGACTTGGCTGGGGTGGAAGAAAAGTGATTTGAAAATGGAAAAGACGAAGAATAAGGGTTGTATTTAGATTGCCAGAGAACTTACGATAGAATAAGGGATATTTTATTGTGCCTATAGCAAAGAAAAAATATAGAAATCAAGAAAATTTTGAGGGCATTTTAACCTTGAAGCAATATGACTTTAGATGGTCAGTACTCAAAATAAGGCCTTCTGATGGCCTTCGAAATTCGCACAGATCAAGCTTATGACTCTCTGAAGCATAAGGTATATAAATTTTAATTTGAAAATTGCCTTATGTTTAAGACTTTTCAAAATTTCCAAGGCAGAGCTGATGTTTTTTGAGTCCAATTTTCCAACAAAAAATCGGTCCAAAGAGGATAGAGTTGCCTGGAAAAATCGTTGAATATCTCGGGTATCTCAGTAAAACTTTTTGTTTAACAGCGAAAACTTTTTATGTAGCTAATTGTAAGAAATTTCAAATCTGCCTATCGAATTTTGAGAATTTCCCCATTCCTTCCAAAAATGATGATTAAACTACAACTTCTTCCTCTGTCCAAAACTGACCCTTTATCCTACCATATCCCCCCGGAGCTCCTTCCAAAAAAACGCATACCCAAACAGCGCGGAAAAGTAGTCTCGCTCGGAGCGCCCGATCGCCACTCCCTCGCCCGAAAAATCTCGCGCGATATTGCCATAAGGCCGGAATGGGAGGGCGAGCGAAGCGCAGGCTCCCCCATTGCACCATCGGGGGCGTTGTGTTGTTTTTTGTGCCGCCCACTCGCTTCTTTGGCATTTTAGCCTCCTCCGGCAACGCTCTCTCTCTCCCACTCACCCCGACCGCAAGGGTACCCTGGGCAATTCGGGTTTTTCCATCCGAACGCCTATGTTTTTTGGCAACGCAAAAAACAGACGGGGATGGATGGCGGTTGTGGAGGGGGGACGGCGGAACGTTCAAGGGCCCCCGAGAGTCGCGCCAAATGCCGCCGATCCACGGAGCCGCCGAAAAAACATATTACAGGACGGGGTGAAAGTGTCCGAGTCATCGGACCTTTCACTCCTTGTGGCCAGAGCGACAAAAAAAAACATTCGGCGTTTTGTAAAAGGAACGGTTGAATCGACGATGAGAAAAGCGAGAGCGCGCGGATATTACGGTAAAAATTTTCCGCAAAAAGATAAAAAAGACCACAGAACGGAATATGATTAAGATTGGAAGCGGAGAGGGCTGCGGGGTCTGGGAAGGTACCCTGGGCAAAGAATTATGGCCATCACAATGGATGGAGGTTTTTTTTGATCGTCTATTGCTGAAGGTGTATGTAAATGAAATTTTTTAGGGAAATTTGGCCTGAGGCACACCGATAAGCTCGATGAGGTCAGAAGATAGCCGAATTATTCCACAGGCATCTTGAGGGGTACTAATTGCAACAAAGTCCAATAGAAATTAGCTGAGGAAGCCAGGAATCCCATAAACGGCGATGGAAGTCCGATATCGCCCAATAACTTTCTCCTTTTCATTTTTAGAGGGCCAGTATGGCCTTTTCCTGGTTGTATTGCCTACATCTTCATCATGAGACCTCTGTAGCATCCGAAACTGAGGATATCTCCTCTAGTCGTCGATTTATTCATTTTTCTCGTCGAACAAATCGAACAACTATCCTTAGGAGAGCTTTATAGGGCCAAAACTACCTCTTCTCAAATCCACATCACTCTTATCCCCTCTAGCCATTTCCATTTAGCCCTTAAAACACGGTATCCCTTCCCTAGCCCCCCAATTCCTTCCTAGTTGCCATCGAAAAATGGGCGCATAAAAAAGTGCCTATTGTTCTTGAAGCGGCGACAGGAAGAGTCGCAATGAGTCAAGTCGCGGCCCACAGTCCGATACTCCCCTGAAGCGTCCCCTGTCAGCTCCAACCCCAGCCCTCCGTCGACAGACAAATGGGCTAGGACGGCGGGGGAAATGGGCGCGCGAGTGTCGCAATCCCCCAACCCATTTCGGTTCTTTGCCTGAAGCGACAGCTGTGCGCGGCTCGGAGAACGTTACCGGCGGCGACGAAAAGCCATCGAAATGAAAATTGAATGTGTACAGGGAATGGGGGTTGGAAGATGGAATCGATTCGAGGTCTTTTGTCAGCGAAAGCAGGACTATGTCAACGGGACCAGATGCGCCCGAATCTGCCGTTGGCAATGACTACAGGGCGATGGGAATGCGGCGATTGGATGGGAGGGTAATTTTTGGGTGTCCTGGAGAGGGATGGGGTATTTTCTATCAGATAAAAAATAAGGAGACTATGTAAAAGATCATAGCAATAGAAAAACAAAATCTTCTATCAGTAGGGAAAATGATGACTATTTTCCCGACTGATTGATATAGTAATCAGCTCAAAAACTGCCTTGCATTCTACTGTAAGAAACTTTCTCTAACGGTGAAAGTTCCATGGCCATTTTTGAAGCCAGAACAATGCAAATCGCGCCCTTCCACACCGAAGATGTCAAAAAAAAACTATGGCCTCCCGAACAATGCCCAGATCAAGAGTCCCAAGGCCCGGCAACCTCTCAGTTTTCTGACATTCGCGATGGAATGAGCGCGACTTGGCCCCCTCTGCCGCCCCCTCTACACATTCATTCTTCGCTTCGAGGCCAGGGTTGGGGAGAGTGGGGGGCGCCGGGGCAGTGTGATCGTTTCTGTTTTTGGCAATCCCTCTTGGGCGCTTCTTTCGCCGATCGCTCCGAGGTCGGGGGTCGGCGGGCAGCGGCGCTGGGGCGAATTATGAGATGTTTGCGGTGGAAAAATGGTTGCAGGCTGAAAGGGAAAGGCGCTTGAGCGGGAGTGCCAAAGTAATTGGCGCCCCATGGGTCGATGAGTCAGGCGTTGGCAGGGCCTTGACTTGGAGTTGGAGGCTTGATGAGAATGGGGGGATGTTGAGGGTGAGATCGAAATTCCCCGAGGTCATACGAAGTGATATTAAAGAATTTGATGATTTTAGCAATCAGAGGCCCCGGAAAAAATTTAGAAAAATTGCAAAATGCCCTAGGGCTTTCAGACATTACAAGGTATAGAGATATACGCCCTGGGGCGATTTTTGAGACTCTTCACTTCTTAATGCTTCAAAGAAAATTTTTACATTACAAAAATGCCCTGGAGCATCGAAAAATCCAAGATTTAAGCAATTATGCCCTTAGGGGAAAGTCTTCTATATTTCACTCCAAACACACCAAAATGACCCAAAATTCACCAAAATCGAAATCCCAAGCCCTCGGGCCACCGCCATTCCCATAGAACTTCCAAATCTGATGATCACGCGGATAAAGTTCCCGCAAATTTTGTCGCAAGACCCCATAAAGCCGAATCGCCGCCGGGCCCAAATCACTGTTTTCCCAACCGGATATGCGACGAAAAAAAGGTCCGAAAACAGATCGCAACGACCTTCCGGACCCTAATCGGGGTAATTAACAGGCCCCAGGAATGGGAGGAGGGCAACGGTCGGCATGCGATTTTCGCAGCGCAAAAGAAGAGGTGATAGAAAAGGAAAAGGTGAGAATTGGAAAGTTGATGACTTGGAGAGGCAACAATTGGCGATCTCGGTGATGGAAGACATGTTTTTGGAGTAATTTTTGGAGGAAAGTTGGCAAAAATTGAAAAAAATATTTTGAAAAGTAAAAAAATACTGTTTTTCTCAAAAAATAAGACTTTTTTTGCTTTTTAGACTGTAATTTGCTGTTGAGAAGGCATGAAGAAAAAGAAAATGCAAGAAAATTGCAGGAAATTGATACTTTTTTGAAAATTTTACCTATAACTTGAAGAAGACATCAAAAATTTTATAGCAAAGCCATTTTTACCTAAACAAGTTACGTTTATTTTGCCTCGGGCATTGTAATTTAGCTAACTGAAGTCTTGAAAAAGAAGAAAAATATCAGAGATATCAAAAAATCCCGGTTTGAACATTAACTTTACGCATAAGATGAAAAAATCAAAAAAAAAAAAAAAAAATTGCGAAAAATTTCAAAAAATCCTCATTTTTCGATAAAATCGTAAATTAATTTTGACTGTTGAAGCATCAACTTAGCCCTAGCACTTTCTGCAAATCCAGTAAAAATCAAAAACTCTCGAAAAATCTCGCTTTTCGCCCCAACTTTCCCCCCATTTTCCCCTACTCTCCCCCCATTTTTCGACCGTATGAAATCGAGAGTATTGCATGGACAAAAAAAAAAACAAAAAATTCGACCTCGAGGCTCTTGATCCACGAAAAAATCCCCTCGCCATTCAGTTCCTCAAATTGTTTTGCGCACAACTTGTTGCCGGCGGCTGTTTGCCGGCGGCCCTCCGCCTTTTATGAGTTATTTTTCGCAATCGCGGGACGCGGAAAATTGAGAAAATCGTTTTATAGGCCGGCCCGAATATAATCCACTTTTCTCGTCGGAAAATAAACATTCAACCCGGAGGGGTTGATTTTAGGTGACGGTTTTGAAGGTCTGGAAAAATTTTGAAGAAAAGATTTTGAAAAATTGAAAAAAAAATTAAATTTAAATTTGAAATTTTGATGCAACTTGGGGCTAAATTAGACCACAACTTTCTAAGACATATACCAAAATTTTAGGTTGTTTTTTACTTGTAATTCTGAGAATTTTAAAAAAATTTTTTTTTTTTACATTTCTGTCTTAAAAAACAGAAATGTAAAAAAAATTTCGATTTTCAGTGTCAAAATTTTTCCTAAAAAATCATCATGGTATAACCAAACTTTTTTCAATGACCTTTCATTTCACATACACCAAAAATCATGGAATTTTAAAAACTCTATTTTCAAAACAAAGGCTAAAATTTTCAGCAATTAAACTAAGCCCTACACAGATAACAACTGCAAAAGATCAAGGCAATTTGATCGCCGGGATCTCGAGATCCGGCCTTTTGAATCTAAACCTCCACCAGCACCTCTAGCCGTTTGCGGCAAAAAAATAAAAGAAAAATAAAAAAAACGAAGAAGTAAAGAGTTTTTGAAAATTACAGTAATCTATTAGTCCACTACCAAAAGAATAGGCCGGCTTTTTTAGCTCCTCACCCTTTACTATCTTGCCTATCGTCCATACTCCCTCAAAATTCCGATTATCCGCCTCTTCCAGCCCAATTCTCCCTCACTTTCCCACTGAGCGAACGTTCCGCGCAACTTTCAACTTACATTGTTCAACCCATCATCATAGCCTCGGGGCAACCGTGGGGCTGGGAAGCGGCGGCGCCTCGGCAAGGAGAACACACCGAAAAAACAGCCGGAAAATCGGAGGAGGAGGAGGAGGCAGGGACGCGCGCCAACCGAGGAGGTACCCCCCAAAAACAGCGATCGACCCTCAGGTTGAAGGCCGTTTTAAGGCCGTCTGCGCTTTTACCTGCGGCGTTTTTCCCCCCTTTTCCTTTCAGCCACCCCACCCGAAAAAAAGTCGTTTTTTGAGTGAGAGGGCGAGTGATTGTTCCAGCAAAGGTGAAGAGTTCCTTTCCGAACTCTTTATGAGGCAATGCAGTCGGCAAGATGACGATGCAAGACATTGAGAGTTGGAAAACACAAACAGAAGGGGATCAATGAACTCAAAATTAAAAAAAAACGAAATCAAGTGAAGCAAAGGGTTCAAAATTAGCTTGGCAAGGATACGGTCAAGGGAACTTTCGAATTAGCGCATTGCCCGAAAAGAAATCGTCATTCCGCGTGGTCTGAGGATACCTTGATCAGCTCGCATTACAAATTGTCTAGGGTTTGCCAAACCTTTTTTCAAGTTGCTTTACAAACATACGCATTACAGCAAAGACATGACATTTATATACACATAGTTTGATATTCAGATCTCGATGAAATTTGGCAAAAACTTAGATTAATTTTTGCTAACACATATGCGACTCCTAGCGCGAGCGTTTGCGGAGACGATCAAGATTTTTATATAGAAAATTGGAAGGAATGTGGCAAATTTTTGCAAATTTCGGCACGAAAAATATCTTGCCTATTTCTACTGCAGAGAGTTTAATTTTCGCATAAAAAATCAATTTTTTCCGGACAACACTAGTAAAGTTATGGCAAAAAAGTGTTTTCTCTCTGATCGCTCTCCACCTTTAGCGTACTATCTTGGTCGCAATGATTGCTGAATATCTCGGCTGCGTTTGCAAAGCGCGAGCTAAAATTTTCAGGAATTGATATGTAGACTACGCCCAAAATGTGTGTAAAATTTGAACAAAACCTAGGCATCGTACTTGTCAGAACACCGCAAGTTTCACCTACGGCCGGTAACAATTTCAAGCAAAAAACTCGTGCCTCTGTTGCCTTTGAAACAATTTTTGATCCCTAAAATCCGTTCGTCGGGGACCCTTCCCCTGCTAGGCCCATTAAATATTCGTCGCTGATTACTTGAAAGTGCATATTGAAAGCATTCATGGCGCCTCTGCAAGCGGGCCAGCGGACAAAAACCCCTCTCCCAAAAATCGGCGGGGCGCTCTTCAGCCACATGTCGCGCATTGGCATCGGGGGCTATAATTTCCCCGAAGGACCTTTCCCATTATTAAGAAGACAGCAGGACATCTCTCTCCTGCAACTCTTGATAGTGACATTTATGCGATCTAGCAGGAGTTTTTTCCTGTTGCACACATAAATCCGATGCGCGGATCAATGCCGGGTTTGGCGCTGTGGCAGAGAGGATTAATGGGGTGAAAGTTGGGGGGAGTAATTGGAGGAGAAAGTTGAGGAGAGGAATGAAGGATCAGATTCTTGAAAAAATGTGTTTTCTCGGTCTGTCGGGAAAATAATAAGCACAATGTCGCTAAGGTCGCTGAAGTGAAAAAAAAAATTGATTTTGCCGCGACAATATTAATTTTCTCGGCGACGATGCGACAGAATGCTCATTATTTTCCCGACAGACTGACAGTTGAAGCGCTGTATCTAAAAGAAATACAAGTTTGAAAATCCCAGAGATGACACACTTATAAAATTTCCGTTCTACGGTAGCCCCAAGCCATCCTGGATGGGCAAGTGCTCCAATCTGAGCGAAATGACGCTCAGATTTTGATGAAACTTGGCACAAAATGAGAAGACTTCTGGCTTAGAGATATACGAGATTCCAAGCTCGCGCTTTGCAGGAACCACCGCAATTTCAAAGTGAAAATTTTTGTACCTGTTTCTACCATAGTAAGCAACGTTTCGGCAAAAAATCACCTTTTTCCACCCGGAACTGACAAAGATACAGCCAAAAAAGGCTTTTTGCTGATTTTTCACTTTGCCACTCTCCGCTTTTTTCGTGCTCTCTCGGCTGTAAAGACCGTTGAATATCTCGGCCGCCCATGCAAAGCGTGAACTAGAATTTTCAGGAGTTTATATCTGTCTTATGACCGACATATGAGCAAAATTTGAGTGAAATCTGAACGTCAAACTTGAGAACCTCTCAAATTTTGTGAGCTCCAAAAAGAGTTCAACAAAAATTTCATTGCAATATTCATCCTACAGTACTCCCTAGACAATTCTAAATTGATGACTCACTACATTGCCTATTATACTCTCCTATACTCTCCATCCACTTTGCTTGTAAACAGTTTTCTGTAGAAAATGAAGCTGGCCATTTTTCGGGTGAAAAGCGACAAATGGAAATGCCGGAGCTATGTGTAATCGGCGTCCCAGGCGAAAGTGTTCCTCCTTTCCATCGTTTTTTCTGTTTTTATTTGAATCAAAGGTACCCTGAGCAAGCTGTTTGGGGACATTCTGGCCAGCGGAGATGAGAAATAAATGTGGGAAAAATTGAAAAAAAGCAAAAATAAAGCATCTAGGGCACTTTTTTCTTCAATTTTTTCTATTTTCAGGCAAATTTTGAATACAACAATAGATCGTAAGAACCTCTACAGCCTTTTTTCCACTATTTCTATGGCATTTCCCATATTATTTGCCTTCTTTTTTTGAGTTTTTTCTTATTTTTGCACTTTGTCCCCTGCATCTCGATCCATCAGCGGCGAGTGCCTAAAGATCACTTCCTGCGCGCCGTTTTCTCCTCGCTTGGCCCCTCGAGTGACCCCCACAGACTCCGCAAACACTGACCATCCAAATCGGGACCTCCAACCCGACCTCTGGGACCCCGGCATTGTTTGTGCGCGGCGCAAAAAAACGGCACTCGGGGAGATAATAAAAATGTAGGTCAAGCCATGATCGAGACAACGCAGGTACTTAATGCCTAATAGGAGTTTGAACAGAGTCTTGATGAGGCATAAAATGGCATGGCAAAGAATGCCGGTCTGTCGGGAAAATAATGACCAATGTCGATGTGCCGTCGCTGAAGTGAAAAGAAAAATGATTTTGTTCCGAAAAAGTTAATTTTCAGCGATGTGTTTCTTAATGCGATGTTGTGATCATTATTTTCCCGACAGACTGATAAGATGACAATAAGATGACAACTCTTTCAACCGCAGTAAAAAATGTTTCGGCAAAGAAAATCATAATCTTTTCCACCCGGAAATGAAAAAGACGCAGCCCAAAAGAGTTGGTAGATATAGCTGTTAGAATTTCTCAAAGTTCAATGTTGAGATTTTATTCAAATTTTTCATAGGTAATCTGAATTTTCCACACATCAATCTCTGAAAATATGAGCAGAAACCTTTCAGTGGCACCCGAGATATTCAGCGGCTCTCTTGCCCATCTTTTGAGGTGTCAATATTGATGATTTTTTGCAACGTAAGGAGCTAAAGTTTCACATAAAGCCGTAGAAATCACCAGCCACTATATCATATGTTCACTTCAACTTCATTTGAAATTGCTGCAATTCCTTCCTCACTCATCAAATCCCAAGCGACAAGCCGCTCTCCAACATCTCTTCACCTAATTCTCACTCAAAACTCCGTAAAAGTCCCATTATCCGCTCCGCAAGCCGGCAAATCTTCAAAGTCTTTGTTTTATGTAAATTTGGAGGCAAATGGATCCTCTTGGCCCTTTCATCATCCCTCGCTGCCCATCAGTTTTTCCGGTATGAGCAAAATTTGTCGCCCTTTTATTGCGCCGCTCATGCCGCTGCTGACTTTCGGTTGAAGGCGATTTTTTGGGGAAATGAAAGGGATACCCTGGATTAAAGTGAAAAGAAGGGCTTGAAAAAGGTCTGCAAAGGCAGTATCAGCCATGTGATGGATTAGTGTTGAATGAAAATTGACTTTAGGTAATTTTCAAGCTAAAAGAATGAAATTCTCAAAGTGCAGCGCTTAGATGTTGATGAAACCAGGCAAAAAAATGAAATTACAAGCCTCAAGAGCATATGCAAGATTTTTAGCTCTCGCTTTGCTGTAAATACTAATGTTTTCGGGCTAAAAATTGTTGAAAATTCAATTTTTTTTTCTTATATAATCGAGAGCTTTTTTGAGCCCTGTAGAATGCAATTTTCCAACTGAAAATTGTGTTTTTACTCCCAAAAACTAAAGAAACCATAGTAAAATTATACTTTTCTCTGACCGTCTCTTCATTTTCTATAGTCTCTCATCCAACTTGATTGTTGAATATCTTGGCTTCTCTTGAACATCGGAAGGTAAAATTTTTACAAGCTGACATCCACTACAAGTAAATTAAACAAGTAAAATTTGAAGGCTATTGAAGTGTCCTACATTGAGAAATTTTTGAAAATCGGGATTGCTGTCAGCCAAAATGCGATTTTTTCGTTTTTCCCTATTTCTAGGCGGGCTAAAAAGTCTTCACATGTCTGCACAGTGCGAAAACATATCAAGACTTTTTCGTAAGCCTCTCAGTCTGTCTGGAAAATAACGACGTGTTGTCGCGTTGAAATCGCTCATCATCGCTTTGCGACGACTGCCGAGGCTAAAAATTTGGCACTCGACTTTTTCGACGAGGCGTGAAATTTTGCTGCGACAATCCGCCGTTATTTTTCCGACAGACTGATATTTTACTGACAGATTGATAGTCAAAAATCTATTCAATTTCCAACAAAAAATCAAAAAAAAATTATTCAGCATCCAAATAAATGCCAATTCCTCCCAAAACCTCTATAACTCAAAATCCGACCCCCAAATTACAACCCCATTCCCACTATAACAATATATTAGTCATCTGCGTCAATAAACTTCAACTCCGACCTCAAATTTCGCGAAACAACCCGAACAGCGTGCTTGAAACGATCGCCCGTGGCCCAATCACAATGAACACAAAAAAAAATTTTACTTTGCCTCCGGGCTTTGCGCTCTCACGTCTGTAAACAAACAGTCGTTCGAAATTTCGCGTCTGATCCGAAAAAAGGGGGGCAAAGTGGAGGAACGGGCCCTCCCTACACTGCCAAGTGTATGAGAACAATAAAGGTCATTCGCAAAAAGTGCAATTAGCTAAGACAGCAGACCGGCTTCAGAGAGCTGTTTTTGAGATTCTTGAAAGGAACTTTGGGAGTTTGGGAAGGGTTAAAGTAGCGAGGTAAAAATAAGTTGGGAAATTAAGGGCTTCTGTATGATCGACTTTCATACAAAAAAATCAACGGAAAATTTTGATATTATTTCATCAGTCTGTCGAGAAAATAATGACAGAATGTCGCTGACAAGGGAAGTCGTTCAGATCGCAAATGAGTTGAGCTACGGGACCGGTATATTCTGATTCTCCATATTCGAAAACGGTAAGAGCTGAAACAATTTTTCCGTCTGGGCTCTGGTTTTCGAGAAAATCGACCGTAAAGTTTGACCGGAAAAAGCCCCGCTAAATAGTCCTCGCTCCGAAAGACCTTTGGATCAAGACCCAAATGGCGGAGAGCGAGTGAAAACGCTCTCAAAACTCTTTTGCCCGGGATGCCGGGGAAGGTTCGAGTCCTGCTAGGAGCAAACCCTAATTCATAATGGTTGCAAAGCAAACAAAGTTATTTTTTCTTTTACATACTTTGGATAAAATATTGAAATGCATGTCAAATAGGCATATTTCTGGTGTTTATTCCTAAAAAACTATTTTATCTGAAATTCTTGGGGTACACTTCACCAAAAAAAACCAAAAATTTTTTATTTTTAATCATTTTCAATATCAAAGCTCTTTGAACATGGGTGAGCCTAGCGGGACTCGAACCTTCCCCGGCATCCCGGACAAAAGAATTTTGAGAGCGTTTTCACTCGCCCTCGGCCATTTGGCTCTTGATCCAAAGGTCTTTCGGAGCGAGGACTATTTAGCGGGGTTTCCGGTCAAACTTCACGGTCGATTTTCTCGAAAACCAGGGCCCAGACGGAAAAATTGTTTCAGCTCTTACCGTTTTCGAATATGGAGAATCAGAATATACCGGTCCCGTAGCTCAACTCATTTGCGATCTGAACGACTTCCCTTGTGAGCCAATCGCATGCTGAAGTGAGAAGAAATTTAATTTTGTCGCGACACAATTCATGTTCTCGGCGATTTTTGATGCGATAGAATGCTCATTATTTTTCCGACAGGCTGATACTCGAGTCAAAAGTTTTGAAAATTTATCATTGATGTCGCGCGCAAAAATTTGGGTTGCCGTGAGGAAAAATGCCCGTCGCTGGTGCAAAAATGGGAAAAAGTCGCGTAACCACAAAAAATTGGAGAGAAATGTACAGTAGGGACGATTAACTTTTACGAAATTTTGTTAATTTTACAATTATAATAGAAAGAAACTTATTTCTTAAGAAAAACTAATTTTTTCTCCGCCCTGGTTACAATTTGACATGCCTACAATGATTGTTCAAAATCTCGACGTTCTCTGCAGAGCAAGAGCTAAAAATTTCTAAGAATTAATAAGTGGCAATGACAGACTCAAGAGACAAATTTTTTTAAATAAAATCAGCGATGTGCTGTGAGCGGCTGCAACCCCAAAAAAGGGCGTTTTCTGGGGGCTTCTTGTCAAAAAAGTGGATTTTTTTAGAAAATCGGGTTGTTGAATTTAGCAAAATAACGACAAACTATCCCTAACAGGCTCATGCACAACCTCAAAATCGAAAAATAAATGCGTTTCATCCCAGAAAATGCGAACTACAGTACAAATATTATCATCAAAAAAAAAAACAGCTCGCGGACCCGGAACTCGCAAAAAAAAAATAAAACGAAAGAAGCGATTGAATATCCCAACAACAACGGCTCTTTATATCACCCACGGTTGTCTGATGTTGTTGTTTTCGGATACCCTTTTAGCTGCCAGATGCGCGTGTTTGTTGACTTTTCGGCGGTCGTTAGGTCGTTTATTGTGGCCTATAGCAAAAAACAAATACGAAATTTTCAAATGTAAACACACACCCCAGCTCCTGACCCGCTGCACTTACCGTGCACAACAGAGATCAAGGCCCCCGTGGCGCGGTGGAATTGAGGTTTCCGTCGGCGGCCTCGAGGAGGGCGAAAACGACGAAACCCTTCGACCTTGGCTCCATTTTTTCGATTTTTCCCAATTTTTCGGATAAACCAGAATCCGCAAGGCCTTTTTTCCGCGCCACCCTACCCTCTCGAGGGCAAAAAAAAACGAGGAAAGTCTCCTCAGCGACCTTGAGGTCGCTTTCTCTTCCCTATTATGCAATGTCCTGCCCTTGAGCGATCTGTCTTGATTTATGGGGGTTTCATTGCGAACAAGTGCTGGATGGAAAATTGTTAGGCCGAAGAAGTCTTTGAAAAACAAGAAACATCAAAGATCAAAGTAAAAAAACGCTGATTTTTGATTTTATACATCACATTATATTGAACTAGACATTAAAAAACAAAATGATTCAAAATGGCATATAATGCTCTATATTTTTTTAAATTTTATTCTTAAACAACGTTTCAGAATGCAGTGCGTGTTTAACAATCTGTTAAACAACATGAATTTTACTATTTAATTTTCGTCCCACCACGAAAACAAAGAATGCCAATTTTTCTTGGCATTCTGTTTTAAAAGCGCGCCAAAAGCTGTTTCCGAAAACAATTTTCCTCAATCTTCTTGAACATCAAATTCCACTCTTCCGTAACGTTCCACATCTGTGCATAGTGTAAAGACTCATCATCTTCACCATGTCAGCTCACTGGTCACGGCCGAAGGTGCCAAATGAGGTTTTGGAAGATAAATCTATGGATTTGGCCTTTCAAATGATTGATGTGGATTATATTCAAGGTAATTCTGTTTTTTTGAAGTGTATTATTTTGGTTTTTAGAAGAGGAAGGTGTGAGAATTCGACTTTTTGGAACAACTACCGATGGTCAGTCAATTTGTTTGTCGGCCAAGACGTATGTGCCCTATTTTTACATGGAAGCCCCAAAGAATCACAAGACGTCCAATCTGAGTATCTACGTGAACGCATTGAACGAAAGGTTAATGGCAAGTTGCTTTTAATTTTGGTTTTTTCTTTGTTCTTGACATCTGCCGATGCCTTGATCGAAAATTTGTTGGGTCTTCTGATGTTGGAATTTTTTGCAGCAATTAGGCGAATCACAACGTCGCCAATACGCTCCTGCTGGTGTGACAAAGTTTGTTTTGAGTGTGGAAGAAGTCAGAGGAAAGAACTTGATGCATTTCCAAAAAGAAGATCAGACCTTGTTGAAGATCAATGTGATTAGTCCGAAGGTTATTACTGCTTGTAAGTTTTCTTTTGATATTGTTTCTTATGATTTTAGATCCGTAATTATGTGGGTTATTTCAATTTGAAGCACGAACTAGAAGTTTTGCTATCAATTTATATTGTTCTAGGTCGATCGGCCTTTTGTCAAGCAACGAATTCAAGTTTAACCTGTTTCGAAGCCAACATTGACTTTGAAACCCGATTTATGGCGGATCTGAATATGGTTGGCTGCTGTTGGATTCAAGTTCTGGCCAAGAAATATAGAATTGTTCACCTCAGCAAGAAAGAGACCTTATGTCAAATTGAGGCAAGTTCAAGCTAAAATGCACGTTTTTCATTGTAAAATACGACTTGACCAGCTTTAATCCTTAATTTTCAGGCAGCCACATCAATTGAAAACATGATTGTTCATCCGCCAGAGGATCCATGGGATGGAATTGCTCCACTAAGAACAATGTCTTTTGATATTGAAGTTGCTGGTCGTCCCGGGATTTTTCCTGAAGCGAAACAAGATCCAGTGATCCAAATTGCCTGTGTCTCTAAAGCCGAGGGAGCTGCAGAGCCTTTTTCGAGGATTTGTTTTGTTCTTGGAGGTTGTAATCCTGTGAAAGGAAGGGAAATTGTTAGTTGTAAAACCGAGGAAGAGCTGTTGAAAAAGTAAGTTTTGGAGTATAAATTTTCTTTTCCGAACCTCTAAGCAATTAAAAATGCGGATAAGCTTGATCTATGACCTTATTTTAGGTTTTCGGACTACTTCCGGACGGTGGATCCGGATATTGTGACCGGTTACAACGTTCAAAACTTTGACATTCCGTATGTTTTGGACCGGGCGAAGATATTGAAGGTCGAACAATATGTGTCAAAGTTTGGAAGAGTCCGGGATCAGATCTCAAAAGTTCGCGAAGCAACTCTGTCGTCAGCTCAAATGGGGACAAGAACTAATAAAATTACAACGATTGATGGGAGAATCGTCTTTGATGTTTTCCAGGTGAGCAGAACATGTTGCCACGGGATTGTGGTTAGCATTTGAGGGGGTTTTGTCGTTTTATTGAGGTTCAAATGAGATTTTTTTACATCTGGAGGCAAGTACAATATAAAATTTGTCGATTTTTTTGGGTTATTGATAATTTATTGACAGGAATGGTCGAGCTATTGAAGATGATGTAATTTCAAGCCTTTTTCCAGGTGATTCAACGGGAATACAAGCTCCGGAGTTACACCTTGAACAATGTGAGCTATCACTTTCTAGGCGAACAAAAGGAAGATGTCGCCCATCAGATGATCACCGGACTTTTTGTGAGTTATTTTCCTTCCATTTTCTGTGTTTAGCCGCAATGTCGAGAAAATACAGCCATCCTGCGACGAGATATTACCGTATATTACTTTAGAACGGCTCAGATCAAGATCGTCGAAGACTGGCGGTGTATTGCTTGAAAGACGCAGATCTGCCTCTGAGGTTGATGGAGAAGCTCATGTTGATCATTAATTACATTGAAATGGCCAGAGTAACCGGGGTGCCGATCAACTTTTTGATCGAAAGAGGTCAACAAGTCAAAATTTTGTCGCAACTTCTGAGAAAGGTGAGAAGTTGGCTGTTCTAGGACGTAAATAATAAATTAGAGGGTAAAATACGTTATTACAACTCATTATATTTGGAAAGATGTAGATACACACGCCGTTTACATGGAAAAAATGACGTGTTACTGGTCTTTCCTAGAGAAAAATTGGCAAATTCGATAATCATAATAGAGAAAATGGAAGTCTATTGTGGACAGAAAATTTGCTACACTGCTATGAAGCTAAAAGATGAGAAGTTTTTTGTTTGCGGAATAAAATATTACAAGGAAAATACTTCTATAAAACTTGAAGGACCTAAATAACGTTATCACCTCAAACTTCGGTCCAAAATTTACCGAAACATCCAATTTTATTAGAAAATTGACAAAACTCACATGGATAATATAATTTTTTACAAGGAAAGTACTTCTATGGGGTATGGAGTTACAGGTCGAGACATGTATCAAAACATCGCAAAATTTTTCTGATTTAGAATATGTAAAAATTAGCTGCCCAATTTTGGCTTGTAAGGGTGAAAAAATCTTCAGAATTTTCCTCCAACACCACGCAGATGCCTTTTTGACCAAGTTTTTACCAATTCAGAAGGTATTTGTTTGGAGCTAAAGTAAATCCTGACATCTTTGATAAGCCTTGAAATTTCAAATTTGATTCGGGTAGTGTTAATCAAATTTGATATTTCAAGGCTTGTCAACATGTCAGGATTTACTTTAGCCCAAAACAAAGCTTTTGATTTGGTAAAAACTTGGCCAAAAGGGCATTTGCGTGGTGTTGCGAGAGAAGTTCAGAGGATTTTTTCACCCTTACAAGCCAAAATTGGGCAGCTATTTTTTTACATATTCTGAATCAGAAAAGTTTTGCGATTTTTTTGATATATGTCTCAACCTGTAACTCCATACCCCATTGAAGTGCTTTCCTTGTAAAAAAAATATATTATCCATGTGAGTTTTGTCAATTTTCTAATAAAATCGGATGTTTTTGGTAAATTTTGGACGGAAGTTTGAGGTGATAACGTTATATAGGCCCTTCAAATTTAATTAAACCTACTTTTCAGACCAAAACAACCGGTTATTTTATCCCCGTGATCGATAAATCCGGCGGCGGCGATGACGCCGGCTACAAAGGAGCCACTGTCCTCGACCCAATCGAAGGATTCTACAATCAGCCAATCGCCACGCTCGACTTTGCCTCCCTGTATCCGTCGATTATGATCGCGCACAACCTGTGCTATTCCACGCTAATTCAAAAACCCATCCCGGCCGACTTTAAGATTGATGAAGATTATATAGTCTCCCCGACGAACAATATGTTTGTCACAAAGAAACAGTGCAAAGGATTGCTGCCAATGATCCTGGAGGACCTGTTGGGAGCAAGGAAGAAGGCCAAAAAGGACCTGAAGGAAGCGACGGACCCGTTGAAGTAAGAAGAAGGTGATTTGGAAGGAGAATTTTTTTTGATTTTTTTTGGGAAATGGAAATTATTGTGTGATATTGGAGGCTTTGAGAGGTAAAATACGAGCTTTTGAACTTTTTGCCGGTGATTTCTTTTATAGATTGTTATAAAAATTTTAAAAAAATGATTTCTCTTTGACCATGTGTAATGTGTAAAATCAAAAAATCTCGGCTGTGAATGGAAAACGAGAGTAAATTTTTTTAGTAATTGATACATGGACTATCTACAGTATTTGGGCGGGGTTTAGAGAAAATTGAGAAATTTAAAAAAATCGAGATTTTTTTGGTTAAAGTACCTAAAATAAGGTAATTTTAGTAAAAAAAAATCTTTGGTTTTGGACAAGAAATGGTCTGTTTGCAATGAAAAATGATGTGTTGTCGGAAAAGCCAATTTTATTTTTGCAATTTTGTCGGAAAAGCCAATTTTATTTTTTGCAATTTTAGGAAAATGGTCCTGAACGGACGTCAGCTGGCTCTGAAAATTTCGGCCAACTCAGTTTACGGATTCACCGGAGCGACGAACGGAAAACTTCCATGTGTCGAGATCTCACAATCGGTGACGTCATTTGGCCGACAGATGATCGACACCACCAAGGATGCGGTGGAAGGTAAAATAGGAAATTTTTTAAGCCGACTTTTGTGATTTGTGGAAAAATTGACGTCAAATTTTAGCTTGGATTACTGTTATTTTTTAATTTTTTTTTACTTTTTGTTGTTTTTTTGGAGGTAATTTTGTATTGAGTTTTTCTCTTTTTTTTTGATTTTTATTTTTTTTTACAAGGAAAGTACTTCTATGGGGTGTGGAGTTACAGGTCGAGATATATATCAAAAAATTCGCAAAAATTTTTCTGATTTAGAATATGTAAAAATTAGCTGCCCAATTTTGGCTTGTAAGGGTGAAATTTTGCCACACTAGAACCCATTTTTTACATTGGAACTACTTCTAAGGTGTAGTTGTAATCTAATTTGATATTTTAAGGCTTGTCAAGGCCTCAGAATTTATTTTAGCACAAAACAAAAATTTTTTATTGGTAAAAACACGGTCAAAAAGACACTTGCATGGTGTCGCGAGAAAACTTCTGAGGACAAAAACATGTCATCAGACCAAAATTAGGCAGCTAATTTTTATATATTCTGAATCAGAAAATTTTTGCGAATTTTTTGATATATATCTCGACCTGTAACTCCACACCCCATAGAAGTACTTTCCTTGTTAGAAATTTACAAAAAGGGAGAATATGGAGCCCCGGCGAACGCTCAAGTCATTTACGGAGACACGGACTCAGTTATGGTCGAATTTGGCTGCACCGAGATTGCTGAAGCTATGAGGCTTGGACAACATGCGGCAGAACTGATCTCTAAAAAATTTCCAAGCCCGATCAAGCTTGAATTTGAAAAAGTAAAACTCCATTTTATCTGTACAATATTTCATAAGGAAAGTGCTTCGATGGGGTATGAAGTTACAGGTCATGACATGTATCAAAAAATTGCAAAATTTTTCTGATTTAGAATATGTAAAAATTAGCTGCCCAATTTTGACTTGTAAGGGCGAAAAACCCTTCTGAACTTTTCTCGCAACACCACGCAAATGCCTTTTTGACCAAGCTTTTACCAAATCAGAAGCTTTGTTTGAAGCTAAAGTAAATCCTGGCATCCTGACAAGTCTTAAAATATCAAATTTGATTAATACTACGTAAATGCCTCTTTATTACGTTGGATCTACTAATTAAGTTGTAGTATTAATCAAATTTGATATTTTAAGACTTGTCAAGATGTCTGGGTTTACTTTAGCTCCAAAGAAAGCTTCTGAATTGGTAAAAACTTGGCCAAAAAGACAGGCATTTGCGTGGTGTTGCGAGAAAAGTTCTGAAGGGGTTTTCGCCCTCACAAACCAAAATTGGGCAGCTGATTTTTACATATTCTGAATCAGAAAAATTTTGCGATTTCTTTGATACATGTCTCGACCTGTAACTCCGTATCCCATAGAAGTATTTTCCATGTTAAGTTTTTTTTGTATTTGTTTGAATTTTTGGCCTTATTTTAGGTATATTGCCCATATTTGTTGATGAACAAGAAACGCTACGTCGGCCTCTACTACACTCGACCAGACAAGTACGACAAAATTGACGCGAAAGGCTTGGAAAATGTCCGGAGAGACAACTGCCAATTGGTCGGAAAAGTGATGAATACAGTGTTGGATCTGCTGCTGGTGAAACGGTAAGGAAGTTAGACGCTTTTGAAGAGGTTTTATTGCTGTTGAGAATGTTTGTTGAGGTTTTTTGGCAGAAGAATGAAAATTTTTATATTACACATGATGAATTGGTAAAAAAATGTGAAATTTTGGTTTTGAATACGGTAATTCGATGTGCCGAATTTTTCAGAGACCCGGAAGCCGCCATGGACCACGCGAAACGAGTGATTTCGGACTTGCTTTGCAACAGAATTGATCTTGGACTTTTGATTATTACCAAAGAGTTTACAAAAACCGGAGAAGTAAGTTATTTTCAGGAAAAAATGCGGTCGGAAACGACTGGAATTGTGTTTTTCATCGGCTTATTTTTCCTTTCAATTGCTGTTTCAACTTTTTTTTGGCATTTCTTTATATTGATTTAGACTCTTTTTCTTCGGAGTTGGATGATTGGGGAAACCAAAAAGTATTATTTTTCGTCGATGCAAGTGTCGAAATTAGGATAATCGAGGGTGATGATTTCGAAAATGGCATTCAATTTTTTTTTGATTTTCACTTTTTTCCTTGAGTAGTGCAGTGGCGGACCTGATCCATATTGGCCAAAAACGTACCATTTTGCATCCGGGAAGTATCAAAAATGCAAGAAAATACCTCCCTCTCCAAGTGAAAAAAACAACGATTTCAAAAGCGCCCTTTTTGTGAGGGAAAGGGCGCTTTTTTGGTTGGAAAGGGAGGCCTTTTGCCACATTTTTAATACTTCCCGGATGCAAAATGATACGTTTTTTGCCACTGGATCAGGTCCCTCACTGTACTGTAAAGTATTCATTTTTTGATTTTTTTTTCACAAATACCACTCGATTTGGGGGGTTTCGATGGTGCTGATTTCGAAAATGTTTTTCATTTTTTTTTCTGATTTGAAAGCAGCACCATCGAAAACCCCAAATCGAGTATCCATGAAAAAATTTCAAAAAATTACTACTTTACAGTACTACTCAAGGAAAAAAGTAGAGATTTTAAAAAATGAATGTCATTTTCGAAATCAGCACCCTCGACTATCCTAATTTCGACACTTGCATCGAAGAAAAATAATACTTTTCGGTTTCCCCAATCGTCCAACTCCGAAATAAAGAAAAAGAGTCTAAATCAACATAAAAAAATGCCAAACAAAAATTTAGACAGCAATCGGAAGACAAAATAAGCCGATAAAACATGATTCCGGTCCTTTCCGACCGCATTTTTTCCCAATGTCCTAATTCGACACTTGCATTGAAGAAAAATAATACTTTTCGGTTTCCCCAATCGGCCTTTTCCCCAATCTCCCAGTTCCTCTTCATTTTTGACCAACCTTTTCCAGAAATCCAACAACAGATCGGCCCACGTCACCCTGGCCGAACGAATGCGCCAAAGAGACCCGGGATCGGCCCCCAAACTCGGCGACAGAATCCCATATGTGATTGTGGACAAGGGAAAAAAGGTGGCGGCCTACGAAAAAGCCGAGGACCCCAGATACGTTTTGGAAAATAAAATCCCAATTGATGCCACATACTACCTGGAAAATCAATTGCTAAACCCATTATGCAGAGTGTTGGACCCCATCACGAATAATAAAGCCAAGGAAATCTTGTTGAGTGAGTTTGATGGGATTAAAAAAGAGATTTTTATATTGTAGTAGGTGAGGAGATGGATTTTGAGGGATTTTTTGTTTTTTTTTTGCATCTGAAAGTGAAGTTTATTAGTTGAAAATGTCATAAAAATTAGTTGGAAAATAGTTTTGGCATGTTTTACTCGAGTTTACAGACAAAAATTTTTTATATTGTACTGGGTATGGAGTTGAAGTTTGAGTAGTTTTGAGGGTTTCTTTGGTCTGAAAATTCAGCCTCCTGATTCTTAAGAGAGCTACATGGCATTTGGATGTAATTTTAATCCTTTTCCGACCGTTTTACCATTACTTTTATATTATAGTAGGTCTGGAGATGATTCGAAATTTAGAGTATTTTTTCGAATTGCAGAAGGCGACCACGCCCGAGTCAAAGCCCATGCCATCTCCAAGGGTGGAATTGGGATGTTCTTCAAGAAGGTTGAGACCTGCGTCTCGTGCAAGGCCAGCATCCCAACCCCAACGCCGGGAATGCCCCTTTGCAAACATTGTGAGCCGAAAATCGGCAACATCTACACGGAAAAGATTAGTCAGCTGAAAATAGCCGAACACAAGTTTGCCCGACTGTGGACGGAGTGCCAAAACTGTGCGGGCGACTTCACGAATGAAGTGGTTTGTGTGAGTTCGGACTGCCCCATTTTCTGGCTGAGGGAGAAGGCGAGGACAGATCTGGCTGAAAAACGAGAAATTGTCCAGAAATTTGATGATAAATAGAAGCAGGAGGAACTAAATGAGCTGCTGACCAAGTTCAGAGCAAACGGGATCTCAGTTTATACGGTTATGATGCGTTGTTTTGAATAGACATTCATTTTTGGATTTTTTTTTAGCAATTTGAGTGAATAAATGTTATAAAACTGTGATTTTTGAATCGTTTGTTGAGCGAAATACGTCGTAGATGGTCCTGTTTTTCTCTACATACATTTTGAGGTAAATATTTTATCGGTTTTTTAGAGAAAAAGAGGTTTTTCAGGAGAAAGTTGCCTTGGATAAGGTGCAGATGTCGAAATCGCGAATCCGCAGAGATTTGAAGAGATAGATGCATGAAATTTCAAGTAGTAATAACAAATTAAATTATGTTTCGACTGCAATTTGAATTTTTTGCAATTTCCGAAAGTTTAGTTTTGAATTTCCCGCTGAATTTGCTCTTCGTAAGCTCTGTTTGGCATTCCGTTTCAAGTCCGTTATTGCGCAGTTTTTTCGTCCGTCTTTTCCTCCCGATGTCCATTGTTTCGGACGGACCTCCTAACTCAATTATCCACCGAGTTCTCCGTCCTCCGAATCCCACATCTTACACATCAAACTTGGAAGTCGAACTATGTTCAAGGTCGTAATTGATGCGAAGCGCAGCGCTTCTGGTCCCATGACTCACTTTACAGCAATTATCGCGTTTTATGTCTTTTTTTTACAATACAGTTTTATTGGAGGCGAAGCGATTTTGTTCGGGTTCTTGGGAACTCTTTGTTTTTCTGATGTTGTTATTCAGCGGCAAGCGGATTTTTTGGTTCAGATTGCGGGTTGAGACTGCTGAATAATGTCGGAGAAGGAAGAAGAAAGAACTTTCAGCCTTTCTTGTTGCAAATTTCTGCGGGTTTTGGTCAAAATTTGCTATTTTTGCTATGAATAATATACGGATATTATTCATGAAAATTTTGTCGATTTTTGGTCAAATGTGAATTTGCAAAGTTATCAATAGATCTATTCTTGTATTTTGTAGCAATTTGATCTAAAATTGTTCTGATCAAAGACTGGATTTTATCCAGTGTAATATCCGCACCTTATCCCTCCATTTTTCGTCGATTTTTCAACCTTTTTTATTCAATTCCCCTTCATTTGACAAATTCCCACTTCTTCCTTTCTCTATGTTTTCAATTCCGGACCGAAATGCCCTCAGGGCGTTTGAGCAGATGGTCAGTTGCGAAAATGCGCCGAGATTTAAATGACCCGAATCCCATTGTTTTTGCCGCCGATTGTTTTCATCGAGAACTCGCTTAATCTCACTTCAGGTAACCCCTCTTCTCTATCTCTAACAAGCTGCGAGTGTAGCAGTCCGAATAATATTTATAATCCCCGTCTCTTTGCGTCCAGTCTTCTCGATGAGTAATCGCTAGAAATTTGATCGAATCCACGAGTTTTTCGGATGGACTCATACGATTTGTTGCAGATGGGTGCTAGCACCGGTGGACCACGGCACCAAGTACAGAACCGCCGACATCAGCGGTCGATAACGGTACGTTTTCGGTTTGGTTTATTTTTCTTCTTCCATTTTTAGGTCGAAAACAATATAAAATTGACGATTATATATTGGAAAGCGCAATATTCTGGTGTGAAAAGTTACATAGCACTTTGCTCATGCTATTTACTTTCAGAGAATCCGTCGGCCACACAATTACGGGCACAGAAGCCAATCAGGCGTCTCATGTTGTGTTAAATATCTGGTCTTCTCGTTTAATGTGATTTTTTGGATTGTCGGGTTCCTCATGATCGCTGCTGGAGTTTGGGCACAAGTTGAGAAGAACAACCCTTACACTCAGCTGAATCGTCTGTCCAAATTTTACTTGGATCCAGCTCTCATGTTGATTATAATTGGGACACTCACTTTTGCTATTGGCTTCTCAGGTAAATCATATTTTTTTAAATGTTTTTTGGTTTTTAGGAAGGTAATGATGGCAATAACGAGCTAAAGGAGGAAATTAGCTTTGTTTTGAAGTTAAATTCAACCCAAATTTGCTTAAAATTCACCTTGAAATATCAATTTTCCTAAATCCTTCTACATCTCTTATGTACAATATAATTTTTGCTCTTTTTAGGTTGTATTGGAGCTCTCCGTGAGAACACCTTCTGTCTGACGGTATATTCTACACTATTGGGCCTCCTATTATTAGCGGAGGTTGGAATTGCGGTCACTGGGTTCGTCAGTAAGGATTGGATTGAGACCGAACTCAAGACTCGACTAGATGATATGGTGATCCTCTACCGTGACGATCCGGACCTTCAAACTCTCATTGATTGGATGCAAACCGACTGGAAGTGCTGTGGAATTACCAAACCGGACGATTGGGATATGAATATTTATTTCAATTCATCAGCCAAAGCATTGAAGAGCGAAGAAGCCGGAGGGGTTCCCTTCTCATGTTGTGTGAATAGCTTAGAGCTGCAGAACTACGCTTGTGGACATAGGGTTCGAGTTGGAGTAAGTGGTCCGGTTTTTGTGCCAAAATAATAGATGCTTTGCTATCAGACGACCTAGTGTAATATAATTTCTCGTCGTTTCAGAAGAGAAATCTGCATGATAAGATATACACTGATGGGTGCTTGCCGAAACTTCAGCTATGGTTCAATAACAACATGCTGTATGTTGGTGTTGCGATATTTATTGTTGGTATACTACAAGTAAGTCAAAAAAAATTTTTTATTTTTTCCTTTGATGTTTAGTTCCTCGGGATATGCTTTGCCCAAGACCTCCGTACCGACATCTACGAGCAGAAAATCAAGTGGAACCGAAGTCCTCATTAGAGACATCAGTTTTGTTGCCCAAAACTAGTGCTGAAACGTGTACTATAGCACAAATCTCTGCAGGGCTCTGCAGAGTATCTTCAGCACACTCTACACACAACACATGGATACTCAGGAACCCGCAGGCTTTAATTACCCTTCCGCCCTTCCTATCTTTTCCCCACATATGATATATGTAATTATTGTATATTCCCAGCTGTATTTACCCCCCACAAGGTCTACGGTACTGTAATCAACAATCTCAGACTGCCATACACTCTTCACCGTGACATTTGCCAGACTTTTCAAGCGTTTACATCGACTTTTTTATGTTGCACTTGGTATGTACAAGATCTTTTTTTTGTCGCATTTTTAGATAATAAACATGATAAGAGTTGTTGGCATGGCTTGGACAGCTTTTATAGTGATAAGTTTTGGCTTTAAAAGCATATCTAACAGAGCTTTGAGCTGTATATTAACCATAGGAGAGGTGATGATCATGGCTGATTTTTTTATATTTTAATAAAAAATTGGGTAAAAATTTTTGCGGGAGGTGGTGTAAAATGAAGAAAAACACTTCTAGATGTCCGAATCAGACACCAGCACAAGCGGAAACAGCGCTGATGAAAGTGATAATGCCGAAGCCATCAAGGACTACGAATTTTATGTGAAAAACAAGCTGTTGGAATCGGAAGACGCGGAAATTCGAAATGAAATTGAGTATAAAGTAAGCCAAAAGAGTCTTCTTCCCTATTCTTTGGACGATTGGGGAAAAGGACCATTGGGGAAACCGAAAAGTATTATTTTTCTTCGATGAAAGTGTGAAATTAGGATAATGGAGGGTGCTGATTTCGAAAATTACATTCATTTTTTTGATGTTTACTTTTTTCCTTAGGTAGTACTGTAAAGTAGTAATTTTTTGAATTTTTTTCATGAATACTCGATTTTGGGGTTTCCGATGGTGCTGCTTTCAAATCAGAAAAAATGAATAAGATTTTCAAAATCAGCACCATCGAAACCCCCCAAATTGAGTATTTGTGAAAAAAATTCAACAAATTAATACTTTACAGTACTACTTAAGGAAAAAAAGTTAATAAATGGTGCAGATTTTGAAAATCTTATTCATTTTTTTTTTGATTTGAACCAAAACTCCAAATCAAGTATAAAAAATTCAAAAAAATTACTACTTTACAGTACTATTTAAGGAAAAAAGTAAGGATCAAAAAAAAATGAATGTAATTTTCGAAATCAGCACCCCCAATTATCCTAATTTGACACTTGCATCGAAGAAAAATAATACTTTTCGGTTTCCCCAATCGTCCCAGTGGGGGTCCTGATCCAGTGGCAAAAAACGTGCCATTATGCATCCGGGAAGTATCAAAAATGTGGCAAAATACCTCCCTCTCCAAGTGAAAAAACTCAGATTTCAAAAGCGCGCCCTTCAAAACGAAGTTTTTTCACTTGGAGAGGGAGGCATTTTGCCACATTTTTGATGCTTCCCGGATGCAAAATGATACATTTTTGCCACTGGATCAGATCCGTCTTGTACCTTTCCCCAATCATCCCAGTTCCTTCCTATTTCACCAATATTTTTTCCCATTTTTAGGAACTCAACGAGCTTCCAGTCGATTATCTCCGCGCCCTCCAGTCCAACCTCTACCTCTACTATTTGCCCGCCCTGCTCGTAGTGATCCCACTTTTATGGTACTTGACCACATTCCCCTACAGAGCCGCTCTCCAGCCACTAGATCCCACGTTGAACGACATCTGGGTGCCCTACAATATTACCTTATACACAAGCCAAAAATGGAGAAATTCAGCGGAAAAATCGCTGAAAAACTTGAGAAATGAGTTCAGAATGGCCAAATTTGTAGTGAAATACGAAGACATAGAGGAGTTTACAAAATTTTCCGAGAATTTGGACCAAAATTCATTGAATATTGCTGTTTTTGAGGCGAAAACAGAGGAAAGTGTCCGATTCGAAAAGGAAAACTTGATTTTTATGAATATAAAAAATTTGGAATCCTTGGAAGAACTGATGAAGAAGATACTGGGTCTAGAACGCCTCGAAATCATCACGAAAACCGATGAAAACACCCTTGATGTTGTAAGTTTTTTCAATTTTTTTTTTCTGTTTTTAGGCATGAAATACACTGACGGACCTGATCCAGTGGCAAAAAACTTTCCATTTTGCATCCGGGAAGCATCAAAAATGTGGCAAAATGCTTCCCTCTTCAAGTGAAAAAACTTCGTTTTGAAGGGCGGCTTTTGAAATTGGAGTTTTTTCACTTGAAGAGGGAGGTATTTTGCCACATTTTTGATACTTCCCGGATCCAAAATGGTACGTTTTTTGCCACTGGATCAGCTAAGGTGAAAAGCGATGAATTTGCAGCAAACTCTCAGTGTGTGGGATCGAATGCCGATATCGAACTTTTATCACGTCCAATTGATCTACCTGCACGAGAATGCGGCACGAAATGCGGAGACGGAAGAGAAAATCCGCCGCGAAACCGAGAAATTCATCCAGTTCGCAAGCAAATACGGGTTTTATGCTGATATCGGAGTGGAACATTTGTGGGATTTTGATGTCGAAGGGTATATTCAGGTACGAGAAGGCGATTGAAGAGGATTTTTGAGGGATTTGAGAGGAAAATTTGGGATTTTTGAGATTTTTTTATGTTTTTTGGAGGTCCTTTGGAATTTTGAGGAAAATGTGAAATTACAGTAATCCAGAGTGTGTTTTGGGGGTTTATTAGCTGTTTTATTGAAGAAGGAGTCTTCTGAAAGCGTTTTCAATTTTTTATTTGACCTTTTTATTGACCATCTCAGACCATGTGTAATATAACATTGATTACAGACTGACCGAAAAACTGGTCAGAAGCAGCTCAGAAATGAACAAATTGAAGCCCTGACGACGGAAGTCAGCAAAGGAACACCGTGGATGCGATCTCTCGGCATTGACAAGCCTTTGATTAAAATTGCCATCTTCAGCACCGAAAATTCGGTGAAAATCGAGGAAAATGTAAGAAAATTCGGTTTAAAAGTGGAGTAAAATCTTGGATTAGGGTTGTAGAATATGTGTCAGTTGTTTATTTTATTTTAAAATGTGTTTTAAAGCCATTTCAGGCATGAAAAATCAAAAAATCACCTTATTTTAGGCTAAAATTTCTAAAATGTGTGCAAGATTGATGAAAATAGATTTAGTTTGAGATTATTTTTGTTGGAAATTCTTTTTAATACCTCGACAATGTTTTATGAAAAAATTAAAGACGAATTGAACATCTGGTTGACAAAAATTTACCTTATTTTAGGCCATCTCCCTCAACGGTCATATTGTGGCTTCGTGGGGAGGAGTTACCTCTTTTTCGACCAAGAAATCGCCCACCGAAGAAATTAGACGAGTCTTCTCGGCGATTGCGGACATTATTCAGGCTCAAATTGGCATCACCACACTACCAGAGAGCCTGGAAATTACCCATGATGACCTAAAATCATATCCGATAAAAGTCGCTAAAAATCCGGCCAGATTGCCCGTGGAATACGAGTGGAGACGGTTCGAGAAAGCCGCATTCCTCGAGCACTGCCTCAGGGCGCGCGCGGCACTCCGCTCGATCCATTTGCTGCGCCAAAAATTGGAATTCATGGTGATTACGAGGGAAGTGGCGGTGCATTTCTACGAAGCTCACGAAATATTGGTCCAGACTTTGTTGGAAGCCAGAGTGTATGCGAAGCTAGGTGAGTATTGGAGGAATTGGGAAGGGTTTCAACAGCAATCAGGGGCCGATATTGTAGTAGATAAAAAATGGGGGTAAAAGGGAAAATTTTGAATAAATTAATGTAATTTGAGGCAGTTAGGCTTTATAAAAGGGGGTTTGAGGAGTGCTAGTGGTGGTAGGTTTGCTGAAAAGTTGTTTTGAATACAATTAGAGAGGTAAATTTTAGGTTTAGCTAAAAAATTTTTGATTTTTGACCTGATGACTAAGATAAGGTGAATTTATGTCGAAAAGCCTTTCGAACTTGGTTTTTATTGATTTCTAGTGGTAGTTCGTGGACCTGAGAGTAATTTTAGAAAGCAAAATGGTAGTTGAATTCCAGATTTGACCGAAATCCGACCATTTTTTGCCAAAAACATCTAAAATAAGGTAGTTTATACGAAATTTTTTAAATTTTTTTTGCTTTTTCATTTGGAATTTTGTTTTTTATGACTACTTAGCTTTATAATGCTTTGTTACCTTTCCAAAAAAAATATAATTTCCCCATTGTTAGGCCTGCAAAAAGCGATCCGCGCCCGTTTGTTGGCGGAGAAAGCCGGCGCCCACAAAGACCTCATTGACAACCTCGATTTTCCCTTCGAAAATCGCTACGCCATGTATATCTCGCTGTTCCTACCGATTTATCACATGGTTTTTGGTGGAATTGTGGCCGCAATTTCATTCATGATCTTCTTTTACAAGGTCAAACGAGGCAAAGATTTGGAAGGAAAAATGCTCCCGTTTTATTGAACTTTTCTCATTATTTTGTGGTCTAATCGCAGAAAATAGTATTTAATTTCCACCAGGCATATCGGAACTTGTATTTATTGATTATTTTTTTCGATTTTTTTCGAAATTTTTTAGCTCAATTTTGTGGTATATTGGTCTATTTTGCGAATTTACGGGTCAATATCACTTGGTTTTTTTGTTAATTAGCAATAAAAATGGTTGTAATGGCATGTTTATCTTTTAAAAGTAAAATTTTTTGAACTTTTAAAAATTTTTTTGTCCAAAAATGCCAAAAAATTTATGACATTTGCCAAATTTTTATAAATTTTTTGTTCTCACGAGCTTGTGATGCTCTAATTATTGCGTCATTTTGAAATTCACGATGGAAATGACACTCAAAATGACCTATTTCCTCCAAAAAAGCCAAAATTCTCATAATTTTCTGGTCAATTTCATGAAAAAATGAACCAGAACTGGGTCAAAGTACGTTGTGTTCGTGTAATTCGGCATTTTTGGAATTGGGTTCAACTCGAAGATTAATTTTTTTTGACGTGACTTGAAATTTATTTTTGAAAAATAAAAAAAATTTTTGGGTTACTGTCGTTTTTTGAGCTGTAAATTGAAGAATAGGACACGAAAAAATTGGTCCTGATGCTGGTGGATGTGTGGGCAAGTAAAGTTTAGCCCAGTAATGTTTTGGGAGCAAAGTGAGGTCAAAAATGTAAAGGGAAACAGTTTTTATTCAGGTTGAATAAACAAAAACAAAAAAAAACTGAAAGTGCCACAGATTTTGACAAAACTTGGTAAAAATTCGAAAAATTTGTTTCTAAGAAATGTGAAATTTCGACCTCCGATTCACATAAGGATGAGATTTTTCGAGAGGAAACTGTTGAAAAATTGCGTAATTTTTACCCGAGATTTTTAGTTCGAAAATTGGTCAAAATTCCACAATTTTTCGCCAGTTTTCTCTCAAAAAATAAATATCATCCTTATGTGAATCGGAGGTCGAAATTTTTCACACCAAAATTCAGAGCAAAGTCTTCATATTTCTGCTAAATTTCGACCTAAAAATCTCGATTGTTTTTGCAAAGCGCGAACTAGGAGTGTCGCATTCTCTTGGAAAAAATTAGATCTAAATTTACGAGTTTTCTCATGAAAAATCTCAGCCTTTTATGAACCGGAGAGGGTAATATTTCCATAAAAAATCAATCTCTTCCATGCGATGCTGACAAAGAAGTTACCGAAAAATGTTTCCTCTCTGAGCTCTCTACATTCCCCGTACTCTCTCAGCTCTAAAGATTGCTGAATATCTCGGTCGCCGCTGCAAATAGTGTGCTGAAATTTTCGGGAATTAATTTGTGACCTAAGCACAATTTGTGTGCAAAATTTGAAGAAAATCTGAGCGTCGCACTTTGAACACTTTTCCTGTTAAAAATTTCGATGATTTTTGAATTTCTGTACGATAACAAGTCAAGAAACGTCCTTGCCAATTTTAGAACGTATTTATATTTCGTAAGTCTACAACTCATCGAAATCCGATTCGATAAATAATGGGAGTTTGTCGGCGGCCAGCCTGTCAAATGTGGTCGAACAAAGCCCGTCCGTTTCGCAGTTTGACTCCTCAAAATCGCCGCAATCTTCGCGTTGCCGACATTTTCGGCCGCTCTTGAAGATGGGCTGTCCAATACAATTACCGCTGAAAAATATAGTAACGGTAAAATATGAAAAAATTACAAGGGAAGTGTTCAAAGTGCGACGCTCAGATTTTCTTCAAATTTTGCGCACAGATTTTGCTTAGGTCACAAATTAATTCCTGAAAATTTTAGCACACTATTTGCAGGGGCGACCGAGATATTTAGCAATCTTTGCGGCTGAGAGAGTACGGGGAATGTGGAGAGCGATCAGAGAGAAAAACTTTTTAGTAATTTCTTTGTCAACTTCGCATGGAAGAGATTGATTTTTTGTGGAAACATAACTCTCCCCGGTTCATAATAGGCTGAGATTTTTCGTGGAAAAACTCGCAAATTTAGATCTAATTTTTTCCAAGAGGATACGAAACTCCCAGTACGCGCTTTGCAGAAACAATCGAGATTTTTTGGTCGAAATTTAGCAAAAATTTCACGCTTTACTCTGAATTTTGGCGTGAAAAATTTCGACCTTGGTTCTACTGTAGTAATGTCTCCACAAAAAATCAATTTTTTCCACAAGAGACAGCCAAAGAAATCGCCAAAAAGTGGTTTTCTCTCTGACCGCTCTCTGCATTCACATACTCTCTCAGCTGCAAATATCGTTGAATATCTCGGCTGCTCCTTCAAAGCGCGAGCTAAAATTTTCAGAAATTGATAAGTGGTATATGCCTAAAATGTATGCAATATTCAACCTAAATCTGAGCGTCGCACATATCAAAATATCACAATTTTGTCCACCTACGGTGGATAGTAATTGCAGACAAAAAGAGTCGTGGTTCTGTTGTTTTTAGAACAATTCTTAATCCCACAACCAACATGAGTGGTTTTGGCCCAAATCATCTGAATAAAATGGCCAGAACTGCCCATGGTCTCGTTGAAAATCGGCGCTTCGTCGGCTAACGACCAGTTGAATGTGTTGGAATTGGACCAATCGCGAAGACACTGCCTTATCACATTGTCTAAACTTGAGGGATCAGCCGTGTTTCTTTTATTTAATGAGCAAGTTACCACTGGAGTTGCTGTTCACTACGCAAACATTTTGACCATATCTCCATGCCTGATGCTCGAACACACAGTTGTTGGCCTGGTATTGCGCTGCAGACGCAAGATGAGAGCTGTAGGCCTGGAAAAAGCCTTTTCAGAAAGTTTTGGATTACACAGTTTCAGCGAAGGTACACAACGATTTTTGCAGCCGAGAGAGTGTGCGAAAGATGGAGTGCGGTCAGGGAGAAAAACACTTTTTGGTCATATAACTAACGATTTTGCACCAAAAAACACTTGTCCGTCCGCAAAGTCGCTGCAGTGATTTTTGCGACATGCACTGTGCAAGAAAAGTCAGGATGCGAGCGACAGCCCAAAAAAGCCACTTGCACTGTGCAAAAGGCAAGGAATTGCACAGTGCAAAGTGAAGTGTCGTTTTCGCACAGTGCATGCAAGTCGCAGGAGTGATTTTTGCGACATGCACTGTGCGGAAACAAAACTTTTCTTTGCACTGTGCATTTTCTTGCTTTTCGCACCGTGCGAATCGCTTTTTGAGCTGTCGCTCCCCTCTGACTTTTTCTGCACAGTGCAAACGCCAAGTGAAGTTTTCTTTTCGCACAGTGCATGCAAGTCGCTGGAGTGATTTTTGCGACATGCACTGTGCGGAAACAAAAGTTTTTTTGCACTGTGCAGTTTCTTGCTTTTCGCACCGTGCGAATCGCGTTTTGGGCTGTCGCTCGCACTCTGACTTTTTTGCACAGTGCAAACGCCAAGTGAAGTGTTGTTTTCGCACAGTGCATGCAAGTCGTTGGAGTGATTTTTGCGACATGCACTGTGCGGAAACAAAAGTTTTTTTTTGCACTGTGCATTTTCTTGCTTTTCGCACCGTGCGAATCGCTTTTTGGGCTGTCGCTCGCACTCTGACTTTTTTTGCACAGTGCAAACGCAAGTCAGGGTTCAAGCGACATCCCAAAAAAGCCTATTGCACGGTGCAAAGTGAACCTTTGTTTTCGCACAGTGCTTGTCGCGAAAATCGCTTCAGCGACTTGGCGGACGGACTAGCCATAAATTACATGCCCTTAGCGGATAAAAAATCTTTGAACTTATCGTTTCAACCCACCAGCCTGTACATATTCTTCGCTCCTGGCCACTTTGCGCCATAATTTTCGTACGTTCCTTCGGCAACTCGTCTGCGCAGCTCATTGTGAAAGTCGCCGATTTCCGCGCTCACCTCCGCACTCAACTCCGGCGTCACCTCGAACACGAACTTCTCGTTCGGCCAGCCCAAGACAATCAGGAGATTTTTCCACAGCCACAACATGGTTGTGAATCATGGACCCGGTTCGCGATATTTATATATAGAAATCGGGGTCATTGGAATGTTATGGCTTTGTATGGAAACTGGATTGATCATATGCAAATTCGGTGGGGGAAAAACAAACAAAAAGTGCGGGAAAGTTGTTGATCAGAGAGTTGTCTTTTAGTTCAAAGTTTTGACGGGCACGTCACTTCATTTTGGCCCGATGGGCTGAATAAAATGGCCAGATCTGTCCATTGTCTCGCTGAAAATCGGGCTCCGCTCGCTAACGGCAACATGAATGTGGTGAAATGGACCAGTAACAAAGGCTTTTGACATCAAAAGTTACATGTCAAAACGGATGATACCTCAAGTTTAGACGGAACTGGGACGATTGGAGAAACCAAAAAGTATTATTTTTCTCCGATGCAAGTGTGAAATTAGGATAATCGAGGGTGCTGATTTAAATGACATTCATTTTTTGATCTTTACTTTTTTCCTTGAGTAGTACTGTAAAGTAGTTTTTTTGATTTTTTTCATAAATACTCGATTTGGAGGGTTTCGATGGTGCTGATTTTGAAAATCTTATTCATTTTTTCTGATTTAAAAACAGCACCTTCGAAACCCCCAAATCGAGTATTTGTGAAAAAAATCAAAAAATTACTACTTTACAGTACTACTTAAAAAAGTAAGGATCAAAAAAATTAATGTCATTTTCGAAATTACCACCTTCGATTGTCCTAATTTCGACACTTGCATCGAAGAAAAATAATACCTTTCAGTTTCCCCAATCGTCCCAGTTCCGTCTAAACTTGAGGTATTATCCGTTTTGACATCTAACTTTTGATGTCAAAATTCGTAAAAAAAGTGCCGCATTTTGCCAAATTTCAACTTAAAAACCTCGTGCTTTCAGTCAGATACAGCGATTTTTTAATACCACTGGCGCATTTTCCACTGGTGTCATCATGACACATTTTTTGGGAAAAGATATTCAAAACATACTGAACGCAATAAACTGCATCCCTCCGTCACGAAGTCATTACCAATTTTACTATGTTCAAAACAATTTTACAAGTGTACATGATTCGATAGGCAACGACTTACAGTGGGGGACCTGATACAGTGGCAAAAACGTACCATTTTGCATCCAGAAAGTATCAAGAAATGTGGCAAAATACCTCCCTCTCAAAGTGAAAAAACTCCGCTCTTTTTGTGAGGAAAAAGGACGCGCCCTTCAAAACGAAGTTTTTTCACTTGGAGAGGGAAGCATTTTGCCACATTTTTGATACTTCCCGGTTGCAAAATCGTACGTTTTTTCCCACTGGATCAAGTCCCCCACTGTACATATTCTAATTGAGCTATTCCGATGATATTTGGCAGGTTCTAATTGGACGGCGAGAACCGATTGAAAGCCCTGTCCATGATCGGGCATACGATCCCGCATATCACAGTGGCGGCGTTGAAGGCGGCGTTCCGGACTGAGCGGATCTTCGCCGACTTCTTTCGGACCAGTAATTGATGCGTTTGCTTCGGGGGGACGGCCTGGAAAAGCGAGATTTTTAGGAAGACTAAGTGTTCCAAGTGCGACGTTCAAATTTTCATGAAAGCTCAGGACAAACTTAGATTAATTTTTTCCGAAACATTACCAGATTCCGTGCTCGCGCTTTGCAGAAACGACTGAGTTTTTTATATCGAAAGTTGGCAAAAATGTGGCACTTTTTTCGAAATTTTGGCATGAAAATTTTCGTTCCTTTTTCTACTGTAGAGAGTGATGGTTCCACAAAAAAATTATTTTTTTCCGCACGAAACTGGCAAAGATACGGCAAAAAAGTGTTTTTTCTCCGCCCGCTCTCCTCGTTTAGCGTACTCTCTCGGCAACCCAGATCGATGAATAACCCGGTGCTTTGCAGGAAGACCAAGGTTTTCAGACCACAAAAAATCAATTGTTTCCACTAAAAGCTGGTAATGTTATGGCCAAAGGGCGGTTTTTCAAGACGGTCCCGATCTCACAGTGACCACTTCTCACCCGAAATTTCATTTTTTAGATGGAAAGTACTTCTATAGGGTATGGAGTTACAGGTCGAGACATGTATCAAAACAATCGCAAAACCTTTCTGATTCAGAATATGTAAAAATTATCTACCCAATTTTGGTTTGTAAGGGCGAGAAAACCTTCACAAGTTTGCTCGCAACACCATTCAAAGTCTGTCTTTTTGACAAAGTTTTTACCAATTCAAAAGCTTTGTTTGGAGCTAGAGTTAACCCTGGCATCTTGAGAAGCCTTAAGATATCAAATTTGATTAATACTACACCTAAATTGAATAGTTGTTTCAATGTAAAAACGAGGCATTTGCGTGGTGTTGCGAGAAAAGTTCTGAGGGTTTTTTCGCCCTTACAAACCAAAGTTGGCCAGCTAATTTTTACACATTCTGAATCAGAAAAGTTTTGCGATTTTTTGATCCATGTCTCGACCTGTAACTCCATACCCCATAGAAGTACTTTCCTTGTGAAATAAATGCTTTAAATTGCAATTCCTTACCTCCGGTTCAACGAAATGCAGAGGCCTCCGTCCTCGGCCCGTCTCTCCGACCTTTGCCCGACTCACCGCCGGGATTCGATACAAACACGCGCATTGTGCCACATTGTAGTAGTAGTTTTCGATGTCTTTGCGCGTCTCGCTTTCCAGCGAGTCGCGCGACGCCTGCCGCAAAATATTGGCCGCTAATTGGCGGACCATTTCATAGGCTGATTGGTCGCAAAAATCAGGGAATTTGAGGGTGACAGAAGCGGTATAATATGAGGCGATAGTAGGGGGAAGAAGTAGTCTTTGGTGGCCTACAACGCCGCCGCCATTTCACGGCCAATGGCTTTGAAGGCCCTACGATTCGAGGCCTTTTTATCCTCCGCTCCAATTAGCGATGGCATTCCCGCCCATGGTGTGGTGAGATGATCAATTATTCAAAAACGGATGGGCCAAATTTTGCCAAAACTTTTGAAAACAATGAAAAAAAGTGTAAAGAATATGAGGTAAAATCTCTGCGCAACGAAGCTAAACTCTTGTGCGTTATAGAAGGTTTTCATTGTGTTGAGGATGACTTTGGCCGAGAATTGACTCGACCTCTAAAATTGATCGATAAAAACAAGTTTCGTTATATGGAGATCCTGCTGTAATGTAAAGGCAGTCTAACACGAAACATGAAAGACATCAACCTCAAAATTGGCAAGAAATTTGCAATTTGAAGCGCATTTTTTGGCTTCAAAATATCATATGATATATCATGAATGACAAGTAAATATACAGTAGTTGACAGCGAATTGTCAATTTTTTTATTTCGTGTGTAACTTCACTCAGACTCAACAGAATTTGATGAGACCAAGAGCGTTTAAGAGGCTGGGAGGCACGCTTCAACCTTATGAAATTGTTTTATTTCATATCGGCCACAGGCGTGGTAAAAATTTCAAAACAAATTTTTTTGGGGGACAACGAATTGTCAATTTTTACGTTTTGAGGCATAAGATCTCAATAAACCAGCATATAAAGACTAGAATGGAGAGTAATCAGTTGCCAGCAATCATAGAACAACATACAACGGGTTTCAGCCATTAGTACAATCTCCTTCGCTTTCTATAGGTCGGGCACTTGGGGGTGGACCATGTACAATATAATGTCAGCCTGGGGGCTTCCTAGGCCGAAATTATCTTATATTCCGGTTTTTTATGGGCGGTTACATCTTACTACGCTAGGTCAAGTCAAAAAATTACTACTAATGGGTTACACTTGCGCCTTGTTACCTCGAATATGTTAATCATGGCCTTTCATACTGTTGGTCAGAGTATCAAAAATCAAAAAATGTCGCGCATGAAGGTCGCTGGAGAAACCTTCTATATTTGAAAACAAACTACACTAAAAGACAAATATTCAGTGCCTTTCACATGTCAGTACCAGCACTCATGGAAGAGGTATGCAGAGGGAAATATTTGGATTTACATGAATTTTCACGTCGGGTTTGCAACACCCAGAAAAATTCTTATTTCTTCAAGCCTGCAACTTCCAAGACATTTTATTAGCAAATTAGAGATTTTTACAAGCATTAAAAATATTAGTTTTAACGTTTAAAAACGTAGAAGACGCGCAATAAAATGATTAATATACTCACCACCCTAGTGTGGCACAAGAATTAATTGGACCGTCAGAATCTCACCCGGAAATTTCAGGGCGTCGAGACAGGTAATGAAATAATTTGTAGAATGTCGTTAGTTTGGCCGTAAAGGAGGATTAAATGAACCTATGCCCCCTGTCGGCAAAAAAATTATCGATTTTTGGGCGAAACACAGAGTTTAAATGACCAAAAATAATATTATCTGACGAATTTTTGACCCGTAGCCCCTCCAATTTGTAATCCGGTGCAAGTGTGTTAAATATATGCAATAATCTTCCATAAAAAACCGGAATATAAGATAATTTCGGCCTAGGAAGCCCCCAGGCTGACATTATATTGTACATGGTCCACCCCCAAGTGCCCGACCTATAGAAAGCAAAGGAGATTGTACTAATGGCTGAAACCCGTTGTATGTTGTTCTATGATTGCTGGCAACTGATTACTCTCCATTCTAGTCTTTATATGCTGGTTTATTGAGATCTTATGCCTCAAAACGTAAAAATTGACAATTCGTTGTCCCCCAAAAAAATTTGTTTTGAAATTTTTACCAAGCCTGTGGCCGATATGAAATAAAACAATTTCATAAGGTTGAAGCGTGCCTCCCAGCCTCTTAAACGCTCTTGGTCTCATCAAATTCTGTTGAGTCTGAGTGAAGTTACACACGAAATAAAAAAATTGACAATTCGCTGCCAACTACTGTATACTTTTGCACAATGTTCCAACCAAAACTCACAATTTTGAGTGCTGAAGACGAAAAAATCATCGACAAAAATTCATTTTTTCCACGCGAAACTGGCAAAAATGCCGCTAAAAAGCGCTTTTCTCTCTGACCGCTCTCCGCCTTCCCCCTACTCTCTCGCCCGCAAAGATTGTCGAATATCTCGGCTGTTCCTGCAAAGCGGGAGCTGAAATTTTCAGGAACTAATATACGGCCTATGTCTGACGTGTGTGAAAGATTTGAAGAAAATCTGTGCGTCGCACTTGAGGCACTTTCCTTGGAAATTCCTAAGTTTTTTCAGGGTTCAAAAGCAAAGTAAAAGTCAGTACAGACTTGGATATGGCCAAAAAAAATTTTTTTTTCTCTGTGACTGATTTTCGTATACTCTCTCGACCTACGAAAATTGACCTTTGGGGCGAAAAAAATAGTTGATTTTTAGGTCAAAAATTGGAAAAAATATGACACTTTTTTTGCGATTTTTGGCATCAAATTTTTCATATCAATTTCTACTGTAGAGTGTAATATTTCCACAAAAAATCAATTTTTTCCGCACGAAATAGGCAAAGATATGGCCAAAAAAGTTTTTTTTATCTCTACTCTCCGCGTTCCCTGTACTCTCTCGCCCGCAAAAATCGGTGAATTTCTCAGCTGTGTTTGCAAAGCGCTGTATGAAATTTTCAGGACTTGACGAATGGCCTGTTCACAATCTCTCCACAAAATTTTAAAAAAAATCATCGAACACTTCCCTTTCCCCTGTCCGTCGCCCCAATTCCCGGCCCTTCATGTAAATCCCGTTTAAACCGCATTTTCCTTGCACACTAAGGTCGGGTTTTCCCACTTCGATCAACTCGAAATTGCACTCTTTGCAGGCATTCTTTTCACGGGAATTGATGAAAACTGGCTGCATGCCTTGGCCCTTGACTGCCATCGTCGTCGTATTGTGCTGTTGTAGTGCGATTGTTGCGTTCGCAATAGACGATCAGGACCCCACATGGAGCGAGTCGCTGGTCCATGCAACCGTGGTGAGTGGAGAGTGAGAAAAATGAGATTTTTTGGGGTCGTTTGAAGGGAAAATTTAATGAAAAAGGATTGGGGAACAGTACAGTGGGGGACCTGATCCAGTGGCAAAAAACGTGCCATTCTGCATCCGGGAAGTATCAAAAATGTGGCAAAATGCCTCCCTATCCAAGTGAAAAAACTTCGTTTTGACAGGCGCGCCCTTTTTTCTTCACAAAAAGAACGGGCGGGCTTTTGAAACGAGAGTTTTTTCACTTGCAGAGTGAGGTATTTTGCCACATTTTTTGATGCCTCCTGGATGCAAAATGGTACGTTTTTTGCCACTGGATCAGGTCCCACGCTCTACGTAAGAGCTTTATTCAGCGTGATGATTAATTTCACTGCGATATTTAGCTAGAAAAACCCGGAAATTTAGCAAATAAGAGGGGTTTTTACCCTCACAAGGCAAGTAGTATTTCAAGTCTCACATTTTCGTCAAAGTTTGCACACATGTCAGACATAGTCCTTTTATCAATTTCTGAAAGTTTTAGCTCGCGCTTTTCAGCCCCCGCCGAAATATTCGACGATCTTTGTGGCCGAGAGAGTACGCAAAACGCGGAGGCGGTCAGAGAGGAAAACGCTTTTTGACCATAACTTTGCCAGTTTTGCTGCGAAAAAATTGATTTTTTGTGGAAATATTACTCTCTACGGTAGAAATTGATAATAAAATTTTTGGGCTAAAAAATCGCAAAAAAAATTCAAAATTTTTCCTTTTTTGACCTAAAAATCAACTATTTTGGAGACCCAAAAAGTCAATTTTACACCAAGAGAAACCTTCGTACAATAACTTCTTTCGTTAACAAAATTTTTTTTCGGCCTTTGTTTCTCATTGCGCAGATTTTTTTTTTTTCAATTTTTCTCGTCTTTTTTCTAATTTTTGACCATTTTATTTTTCGTCATTTCAGCTCTTCCGGCATGGCGCTCGCTCCCCGATGTGGTTCATCCCCAACGACTTCGACAATCGCCTCGAAACCTGGCCCGAGGGCCTCAGCGCCCTCACCGCGCTGGGCCGGCGACAGATGCTCGAATTGGGCCGAGTCATGCGCCAACGGTACGGCCATTTCGTTGATGACCAGTTCAGCCCGCAAGAAGTGTATGTGAGGAGCACGGCGAACGATCGAACGCTGATTTCGGCCAACATTTTTTTATCAGGGTTTTATGAGCGACAAAAAAATGAGAGCAAATTTGGATTTGTCGCTGTCCCCGTGCACACAAAGCCCGTCGAAGAGGATAAAGTGAGATTTCAAGGGGATTTTTTAACAATTTCAAGACGATTTTTTAACAAGGGAACTACCCCAAGTGCGACGCTCAGATTTTCGTCAAATTTTGCACACAGATCGGGCATAGACTAAATATCAATTCCTGAAAATTTTAGCTCACGCTTTGCAAGCGCCGCTGAGATATTGAACGATCTTTGCGGCCGAGAGAGCACGCAAAACGCGGAGAGCGGTCAGAGAGAAAACGCTTTTTGGCCATAACTTTGGCAGTCTCGTGCGGAAAAATTTGACTTTTTGTGGAAACATTACCCTCTATGGTAGAAATAGCCATGAAAATTTTCATGCTAAAAAATCGCAAAAAAATGTCAAATTTTCATCGATTTTTAATCTAAAAATCTCGGTTGTTTCTGCAAAGCGCGAGCTAGGATTTTCGCACAAAATTTTAGAATTTTTTTTGTTGAATAAAAAAATTTTTTCAGGAGCTAACTTTCTACGTGAAATGCCCCACTGCTGACGATATTTTTGAAAAATTGATGTACGAAAATGACAAGTTCATCAATCTGGCTGAAAAATCAGTCCACGCCGTGACCTATCTCTCCAGAATGGGCGGTTTTTCCAAGGTGCCGCTTCCATTGCGGGATTTTGTCCAACTTTATGATCCATTGAAGAGTGAGGTAAGTTGATGTCTAGTGTAATATAAAAATCGCAACTTTGAAATCAATTTTTGGAAGAAAAAAAGAAAATAGGCGCAAATTTGGAGTGAAATTTTTTTAGGCACGTTTGAAATTTGGAGCTCGATTTATGACTAAAGAATGCAGATTTTTAGATCAAAATTTGGAAAAATTTTTTTTTGCGATTTTAATTTGAAAAAATTAGGGTACTTTTTGGGATTATGAAGACAATTTCTCCATCAAAGAGCGTTTTTTCCCAGCGAGACTTTTTTTAAACCGCCAAAAAAAATTCTGTCTAGCCGACTCTCATCATTTTGCATGCTCTCTCTCAAAAAAAAGATTGCGTAATATCCCAGCTGTGGTTGCAAAAGGCAAGCTGAAATTTTCAGTGATTGTTAACTATGCTATTTAGAGTATATGTGGAAAATTTGAAGAAAATCGGAGGGTACCCCATTGAGTACTAGCCATTTAATCTTTTTTTTGAACCTTTTTCATCGGTTCGCAAAAAAATTGATTTTTAGAATTTTATTGATAAAATGTAGAAGCCAGCGCATTATCATAGACAAAATAAGAGTCTTGGCCACACAAAAAAACAATTTTCAGAAAGTCCACAACCGTCAATGGCCTTACTGGATCAACGAATCTTTATTCGATGAGATTGAGAGGTCGTATGATATTGGAAGCTATTTGCTGGTCGACGATGACCGATTGAAACGCCTCCGAGTTGGTCCATTATACAAGGAGATCTTGGAGAGGATAGAGAACATCAATTCGAATGGATCAACTCGGAAAATGCACTTGTATTCGTGCCATGACACAACTTTGGGCGGAATTTTGGCAACGCTGGGAATGGAGGCGAAAACGGTCAGTTTTCGGGGGAAAACTAGAGGAAAGGTTGATGACACGAGATAGTATAGAGTGTCTAAATCATCTATGTGCTTTTTATTTTTTCCAAAAAAAGATTTTTTTGGAGAAAAATTTAAATTTTGGCCATTCTAAATCTTGATGATTTTTTAAAATTTTTTGGTTTTTTGCGGTAAAATACGAAATAATGATGGTAAATTAGGCATCTACACTAAATCTATATAGCATTTGGCAACATTTTATGACATTTTTTAAATGAAAATACCGATTTTTTCTGAAATTCTTTTAATTTTTCGCTAAAATGGCACTTTTTTGCTGTCAATTCAAATTTTTACTGTCTAAACCATTTTAATTAGCATCAAATTGCCTTTAAATTGACTTCTACTCTCTTTTACAATCTTTTGATTACAGTACCCGCAATTTGGTGCATCACTAATTATTGAATTTCACAAAAACTCCACTTCAAATTGGCTCCGTTTTTTCTACCGAGAAGGATTTTCCAATTCCACTAATTTCGATGAGCTGTTCCCAAAAAATTGCCTCTGGCCGTGTTCGCTGGAGAAGCTGCATGGGTTTGTGAGGCCTTTCATTCCGCAGAATTGGGAGGCCGAGTGTGGATTTGATTGGGCGATTCGACGCGAAAAAGTGCTCAATCACACGATTTTAACGGACAATCACGATGTTGTTGGGCAAACTGGTGGGTCTTGATGTTTTTTTTCACGTGGTAAAAAGTATAATCTTTCAAATTGAGCAAAAAATCATATGAAAAATCGATTTTTTGCATGAAATTGGGGCTTTTTCCAATAAGGAACTGGGACGATTGGGGAAACCAAAAAGTATTATTTTTCTACGATGCAAGTGTCGAAATTGGGATAATCGAGGGTGCTGATTTCGGAAATGCTAAAAAACGGTGTGACAATTTTTGAAATGATGTTGCAAGTAATTGTACTGCCTTCTCGATGAAATTAAAATCATTTTATCTACTTGATTTTAAAAAAATTATCCGAAAAATTCAAAAAAAAATCCAAAAAAATTACTTATTGAAACGGAGTTGGACGATTGGGGAAACCGAAAAGTATTATTTTTCTTTGATGCAAGCGTCGAAATTAGGATAATCGGGGGTGGTGATTTCGAAAATGACATTCATCTTTTTTTGATCCATACTTTTTTCCTTAAGTAGTGCTGTAAAGTAGTAATTTTTCGAATTTTTTCATGAATACTCGGTTTAGGGGTTTTCGACGGTGCAGATTTCAAAATTTCAAATCAGAAAAAATGAATAAGATTTTCGAAATCAGCACCATTGAAACCCTCCAAATCGAGTATTCGTGAAAGAAATTCAAAAAATTACTACATCACAGTACTACTTAAAGAAAAAAGTAAGGATCAAAAAAAAATGAATGTCATTTTCGAAATCAGCACCCTCGATTATCCTAATTTCACACTTACATCGAAGAAAAATAATACTTTTCGGTTTCCCCAATCGTCCAACTCCGTTTCAATAAGTAAATTTTTTGGATTTTTTAAAAATTTTCGGTTAAATTTTTTAAAATCAAGTAGATAAAATGATTTTAATTTCATCCAGAAGGCAGTAAAATTACTTGTGACATCATTTCACCCATTATCACACCGATTTTTCGGCTGAAAAATCGATTTTTTCACTTTTTTTGACAAAACGCTTTAGTTTTTTTCCAAAAAATCTCCAAATCACTGTCAAAACCATTCCAGATCGCCTCTTAAAGCAACGTAATTTTCCTACTTTCTTTTCAGCGGTGATGGGAATACAACTTGTGACTATTGTGGCGTTAATTTTAATTATTATCATTCAATGCATCACCATTCGAAGGGAACATGGGGTGTTCATTGTGAATGGGAAATAATACGTCAGAATCTCTCTCACACGGTTTTTTGTCCGAAAAATACCTTTACATTCATCACAAACAAATAAAAATTATAAAAAACTTTTTTGTTACTACAATTTATTCGTTTTTTATAAAAAATCGGTTAAACTCTGTAAAAAATGTTATTCCAAAACATCAGTTACTTTTTCAAAAGACGGAAAGCATTTGGAGACAAATCTGAAGAAATCAAAAGATGACAAGTTGAAAAAATAAAAAAAAATCGAAAAGAAGTCAAAAATCCGATCAAAAACTCTCCAAAACCATCGATATTTTGGTCATAAAAAACAAAAATGTCTTTATGACCTTAGAAAAAGAGTATACAACAATATTCTTTCAATAAATCATCAGAAATCTCCAGGATCATTACAGTTTTTTTAGGGAACGTTTAAAATTTTCCCCACCAAATTTCTATTCAAATACCACGTCATAGTCGGTTCTAAATCACCTCATTCTCTCCTATATTCCTTCTCGCAACGTACTGTTGCCATAAAACTTTGTAATTTACTTAACCAATTGATTTAGACGTGAACATTTGAATCCATTGGGGCCCACCACGAAAACTTGCGATGCTCTCCTTAGGGGTTGAAACGGACAACGGTAGTTTCTCCACCGTGTCCTGAGGATCATTAGGTTTCTTGCGGGGTGCATTCACTTCGGATAAACTTGGATTGCGTTCGGCAAAAGGGTGCCGCAAGTCGTCGGAGTCGAAATTGGCTTTTTATGCAGCTTCTCGCTGTTCTGATACACAAATGGGAGCCGGAGGACGTAGTAGCGAGAGTGGGAGAGCTCCGCAATCTGTCCCATGTGAAAGTACCCGCTATTCTCCAGCTGAAAATAAAAAAAGAATTCGAGGAATTGAACAAACATGTCAAAATTTTCACAAGGAAAGTACTTCTATAGGGAATGGAGTTACAGGTCAAGACGTATATCAAAAAATCGCAAAACCTTTCTGATTCAGAATATGTAAAAATTAGCTGCCCAATTTTGGTTTGTAAGGGCGAAAAATCCCTCCGAACTTTTCTCACAACACGACGAAAATGCCTTTTTGGCCAAGTTTTTAACAATTCAAAAGCTTTCTTTGGAGCTAATGTAAACCCTGGCATCTTGACAAGCCTTAAAATATCAAATTTGATTAATACTACACCCTACTTCGCAGTTCCAATGTAAAAAAGAGGCATCTGCGTAGTATTAATCAAATTTGATATTTTAAGGCTTGTCAAGGTTGCAGGGCTTATTTTAGCGCAAAACAAAGCTTTTGAATTGGTAAAAACTTGGCCAAAAAGTATTTTCGTGGTGTTGCAAGAAAACTTCTGAGGATTTTTTCACCTTTACAAACCAAAATTGTGCAGTAAATTTTCACACATTCTGAATCTGAAAAGTTTAGCGATTTTTTTGATACATCTCTCGACCTGTAACTATAATAAAAGTACCCCATAAAAGTACTTTCCTTGTAAAAAATCCCAAAATCACTTTTCAAAACTCTCCAAATCCCTTTCAAATATCCAAAAATTCCACTCACCATAACCATTGGAACCAATCTAACACCAACCGGGGCTTTCGGAGTGACCAAATGAATTCTCATTAATTGGGCGTTCACAACCACCGTCTTGGAGCACTTGCATCTCGCATACAACGGTAGATTCGACTTGACCAGCTCTTCCGCGTCCGTCTAAAAGCAAGATAAACTCAAAAAAAACCGACGCTCACCTTCAACAATCCGTCGTTTCGATCATGGGCCAAGATGTGCTGGGGTTTGTCGCAGAAAAACCGATGGCCCTGAGGGCATTCGTATTCGAATCCGATAAAAAGCTGGAATAAGAAAGTATAAGGCATACGGAATGAGTTTATTTGCAATTTATACCATGTGGAAAAATAAACAAACCAAAAAAAATCAAAAAGCTTGACATTTTCGATATTGCACTAGGAATCGACCTTCGTTTCCATGATATTGCTAATATCTCTCTATTAAAGTTCCATCTATCCATTCCGACCACAATTTTCAATACACCCCTCACCATCCCTCACTTCTGACCTTATACTTGCCCAACTTCTTACCTTAACTTTCTCGCGATGCGTTCCCTTTGCCGGGTCCTCGTCGAGCCTCTTCTCTCGCCATGGGAGTCGGTCCACTTTGAGGATCTCCTTCATGCCCTGCAGCCATCGTTCCGACTTCACGGTGAGGTTTAAATCCCATGGGAGCAAAAAGTCGGAGCCTTTTATGAAATTGGGCTGGTCCTTGATCCCATTGGCGTGTATGTAAATTTTGGCCGGTCCCAGACAAACCACAGACCACGACGGGTACAATGGGAGCAATTCCTTTCCCTCTTTCGCATCACCCTTCTTTTTCTCCACTTTTTGAGCGCCATTTTTCACTTTTTCCTCGATTTTCGGATTTTCACTTCCTATATCGCCATTTGGGACCTTCGTAAACCACATATGATGAAGATAGTTTGTCGAGTGTTCATGACACATCTTGTTGTATTGCCATGTGAGCTCATTGACCATTCTTGACTGCGATTTTGGGCGGCTAATGACATAGGAGTCGGATTTCTGGGATTTGAAGCCATTTTCCTGGGGTTCCTCCCGTTTTCTGGACAACAACTTGACTCCACGAGGCTTGGGAGGCTCTCCTTTTCTGACCACCATCGTTTCCGTTGTGGTTACATCCCCTAAAAAATCAAAATTTTACAAAACTTAACTTACACTTGATGCCTGGATTGTACAGCTTGAAAGGCATGTTCTCCAGCTTTTTGCAGCAGCCAAATTGAGTGTAAAAGTCGTAGTTCGCCTCTTTGGCATCGAACGGGTCATTTCGGAGCTTCTGCGATTGGCCGCAACTGCAGGTTGAGAGGTGAGAATAGCCGGAAAAGTGGTTGAAACAACGGCCTCTAAAATGATAAAAACTAAATTTCTCAAAAATGCTTGGAACGTCGTCAATTGGCGAAAAAGACGACTGGGAAGTGGCCAATTGGGGAAAAGACAATTAGGAAAACAGAAAAGTATTATTTTTCTCCGATGTAAGTGCCAAAATTAGGATAATCGAGGGTGTTGATTTCGAAAATGACATTCATTTTTTTTTTTTGATCGTTACTTTTTTCCTTAAGTAGTACTGTAAAGTTGTAATTTTTCGAATTTTTTTCACAAATACTCGATTTGGGGGGTTTTCGACGGTGCTGATTTCAAAATTTCAAATCAGAAAAAATGAATGAAATTTTCGAAATCAGCACCGTCAAAACCGCCCAAATCGAGTATTCATAAATAAAATTCAAAAAATTACTACTTTACAGTACTACTTAAGGAAAAAGTAAGGATCAAAAAATGAATTTCGTTTTCGAAATCAGCACCCTCGATTATCCTAATTTCACACTTGCATCGAAGAAAAATAATACTTTTCGGTTTCCCCAATCGTCCAACTCCGCAATCGCGGTACCTCCAATTTAAATTTTTAAAAATTGGAGTGAGGAAAAATTACAGTAACTCATAAAAAAATTGAAACTGAGTATTGAGGCGTCTGGAGGTCGAAAACACAACAAAAAAAAAATTTTTTGTTACCCTAAATTTTTTCACTTTTATAATCTTTTCAGCCCTTTTCAATTGCCTTTTCCCAATATTCGCTGCCCAAAATGCCTTTGACAGCTTCAAAATGTCCCATTTTCTCCAGCAACCCTTACTTTAGACATTCATCCATGGATTTGCCGGACATATAGGGGCTTCTTTCCTTATGGGCCAACAATCTACATCGGGTATTTGTGACCGACAACGCATCACAAACGTTGGTTGATCCTTTGAAAACTACTTGACATTTCTTTAGGATCACAGGCCACAGGGCGTCCAATTGAGTGCTGTTCATTGTGAGACGAAGGAAAGCTCCGATATACTTGATCTACAACATCAGATATAACATCGTAATTGTATAAAAAACGTTGAGATATATCAACAAGCTTGCTGGAAATTCAATTACTCTTCACTCTTACCGCTTTCAAATGTCTGGCGCCACTGATCTCCACGTTCTGAGTGATCTTCGATATTGGTTTACCATTATTTAAAAGGGTTCGATAGAGGTCCGTAGCAGCTCGGAAATACTGCGAAGTCAAACTAGAAATAATTTTATAGCACTACGATGCAATTTACTTCATTCAGACCCAGTTTAAGGCTAAAATAAGACCAAAAATCAAAATTTATCATCTGATGTCTACTATAATATAATTTTTTCAACATATAATTTAAAAAAACCAAAAAAATAAAGGCCACCATGTCTTACAAAACCAACTACCACTTTTTAACAAAATCTGACACCTTCATCCACAAGATTTTTCCAATACCACCTACTACAATATAGCCAAAAAAATCTTTCAAAAAACCAACTTACTCATTCTCAAAATGACTCTCCTCACACAACCATCTTGCCAGTTTATCATTTTTCACAATCGAAAAGTCTTCCAAGGCTTCCATCAACACACTGGAACCTTGAATAAACTTTTCCAGTGTGGGTATCAAGAAGAAAAAGGATTGCTTCGACTCCCTCTTGAGGATATCCTTCACATGGCCCAATAAAAACTCGCTGGCATTGACTCTTGCTTCTGCTTTGGTCACAGGCCTCAGGTTGTCGTCGATTAGGCGACCAAAATTCGAGCTTTTTATGGTGCCTTTGCACAAATTGAGAAGGCATTCTTCGATGACGTTGGTCTCGGTGTTGGCCGGGTCCACAACATGGACAAATGGGATGCGATGAGGAGACAGACTGGCCAAGGCAATACCACTAAAAACGGAAGAAAAATAAGGTATAAAAATGGACTTACAGATGTTCGGCAGTCAAGGACTGCGACTTCAAAAGATGGACAAGTTGATATTCTCTGGACCGCTCGAGGCGCTCGACCTAAAAATCAGAGGTCCCAATTGAATGAAAAATCCTACCGTCAAGTCATAATCATGAAAATTTTGGCCTGGTCTGAGAACAGAACCTCTTTTGACTCGATTCTCGTGCATGATGAATAAGATCCTAGGTAAAGCCAAACGTCCTTCATCCGACCAAACTCCAGGAAGTCCAGAGGCATTGGCAAGACGTCTGGCGTACGTTGGACGGGTTTGGGCTCTAAAAGTAAAGAAATTTATATTACACTAGACAAAAATTTTCCACACAATTTTTCCTCTAAAACTAAATTAGATCTCACCTCATCTCATTGACGGCCAAAAGATGTCTAATTAACGTTGAATCGAGCCGTGTATCCGGCTGAATGAATGTAACAACATGCGATAACAAAAAGATAACGAATAAGTATTTGATAAACAAACTCTCCACGTCCTTCAGAACATCGAAAAAGCTCTAAAAAGAAGATAGAAAAATTGAAATGGGCTTACTTTGTCTTCAGTGAACAAAGACGGCTGCAAGTGTCCGTCATGATAGCTGTTCACGTACAAGAAAATTATTTGATGATACGGCGAGTAAAAGACTTCGATCTAAAAAAAAGAAAAGGTCTACAAACCTATTTTACAATAATCAGTATAAAAATATTAAAATTTTTCGAGAAAACACTTCTTTTTTTATATTGCACTTGATCTGATGTCGACTGTCAAAATCCTCGAAAACTAAACCTCCCGTTAAAGAAAATGTTATGATAAGGCAACAGATATAATCCGAAAATATTAGGTTGATTCAAAAGTTTTTCCACATTTTTTTGAGACACTTCAAAATAAAATTTCTGGAGCCTGATTGAATGTATGTTAAAACTAAAAGCATAGATGTATGGGGCAGAACATTGCAAAATTTTTGATTCGTAGCATTTTATTTTCTACAAGCTTCCTTTCAGAATACTTCAAACATACTAAAAATTTCTCCGTTTGTGTCATGGTGAATATCCCGGGCCCTAGCAATTTTCCAGCCCACTAAAAAGTCTCGGGTTTTGGGTTATTCGTACTTGGGATGGCTGTAGTTTCTTCTGAATTTATTGCTCTACTTATATCTACACTGACTTTTTTTGTAGCATCCCATAAAGTTGGCCGGAGAGCCGAGCTACCGATCTAAAGCAGATTTTTAAAAATTTTTTGAAAGGAGTTAGATTTTTTTGACTCGGCTGCCATTCAGGTTGTACAAAGACAGTATGCTGATGATACATTCAAAAAGTCACCAACTGAAATTGCCTTATAAGGTAGAAAAGTAGCATGAACTGCACTTTTAGGCGAATTTTTGTAATTTTTTTACTGGTATGGCAAGCGGACCTTCAGCTTAGCGCGTCTAGCAACTGATAGTGTATGTCAAGTAGGATCAATTATTTATTAAATAACTAGGATACCGGGCGAGAGTAATGAACAGAAAACGTTTTTGTAAACATCCCCTAAATTTCGTAAAATACAGGGTGGTCCAGCTAAGATTAGAAAGATTCGATTTTTCTGTCGCATAGCTAAAGCTAGCGCGAATGTTTAGCGTTGGCGTTGTAGTGCTACTCATACACTACAATAACAGAAAGCGTTATCTCTTAGTGCTTCTAATAGCTGCGTCTACAGGGTCTACTTTTGCCAGACCCTAATTTTTGATTTTTCGCACTAAAAATTTTTCGACTAGCCCTATAGCAAATTGTCCACGATGCCATAGAGATTACATACAGGCATACCATATTCCAGAATATTAAGAAGATACAGCCACTGTAGACGTAACGCCGGCGGTTTACTTTTTCTTCCTTCGAGTAGTTAAGGTTTAACACGTCGCTACTACTACAAATTGCTAAGCTGTAAAAAGTTATTAATCTACTATAATCTACAAACAGCCCTCTTTCTAAAAAGATATACACCAGGCCCACTGGCTTTGGTCTAAATTTTTTAAAATTTTTTTAAGACATGTGGAAAAACTTTTGAATCAACCTAATATTTTTTAAATCACACAATCACTAAAAATTCGATTTCTCGACATTACACTAGATGGCAAAACTCCAACAACTCTTCGATTCCTCCCTAAACTTCCAAAAAAACAAAACATAAAATAGACTCACACTTCCTCCAACATGTTTATCGAAGCTTCCACAAAACACCGCATTCTCAACGAGCTGATCAATCAGTTTCCCACCGTGGTCTCCGGTTTTCGAGCTCTTAGCCACAACTCCAACCACCAAAACCGGCTGCTCCAGCTGGCCGCGGTGCGTCCAGTGGGGCTGGGCTGCTGCAGCTAGCCATTCCGTAAATTCCTGCGCCTCTCGCATAAACCAGAAACCGCAATCTAAACGAAAAATTTCCGAAAATCTTCAACACCCACCAAAAACTGACGAAACCGTGGGAAATTAAAATTCCGTCAACAAATCCGTGCTGGAATCGACTGATCGTTTGTGTGATCGGTCTGTTGGTCCACTATGCAAATCTCTGCCAAAGATTTTCGACGCAACAGTCGCTATTCCATCGTGAAAACAGCTAAAAGCAGAGATTTTGGTCAAGTGTAATGAAAATTATCAACGAAAGAAGAAGAAGCGCTTGATATGGGGGTGCACGTGTCATTTGGAAGCAAAGAGAACAACTAGCAGAAAATGAAAACGTTTGGCGCCATTAGAAAATGAAAAATATCTTGACCTTAGGCGGAATGCCAAAAATCAGGGAATCGTGGTGGGGCTTGAAAAAGAAGATGGCGGACTCGGTTTTTTGATGGAATTCCGGGAACTTGGTCCATTATCGAACAGAAGAGGCTAAAAAACACATAGTAAACTATGTTCCTGTACTTTTTGTATTTCAAAATCCTCAAATTTTCAATTTTCCTTTCGCACAGTGCAGAAATCAAAAAAAATTTTATTTTGATTTTGCGAAAGGCCGAAAATTGGTAGTTCATCCTCCAAACCACCAGTGAGGGCGTCCAAATGCAGATGGTCGCGGGAAATCTCACGGGGAAAGTCTTTAGCGACCAAAATTCGTTAAAACGCCTTCTCGGAGTCAAGTATAACACCGTAAATGAGTTGATGCTGAATTGTAAGTATTCGTCCGGCTTCATACTCTTTCTTCCTGCGTTTTAGAACTCTTATGTGACCCTATGAAATAATTTAATCTTCATTTCACTTCAGTGATCGAATCAGAATGGCGAGATTTCATCAGATCCCAGTTCCTCGGAAACAAAGGTCAAATTCCCTCGAGCGAGGAAGAAAAAATCTTACAGTTTGCTCGAATCTCTCTTCAACATGTCCTGTACTACACGAAGAACGTCATACAAGCGGCTAGACTCAAGAAATCTCTGCAGAATTCGATGAAATCTGAGGTCGAGTCTTCTCCGGATGTCATGTCTAACATGAGCAGCTATGGAACTCCATTAACTCCGGGTAAGAGGAAGATTTTTGGGAATTGATTACGACTTATTTAGGGACATTTTGAGAGATTATTTGGCTTGTTTTGTCCAAAAACAACTTTATGCCATCAAAATTTTCAAAGAGACGTGTACTTTTGACGACCCTTTGCAATTTTTTGATCTGAATCCGTCTGAAATGCACAAATCTCCTGTCAAATTTTACTGAGGATATTTCTAGGTCGTGCCAGCTCCCTTCTCCTCGAGCCGTCGACTCCAGAGTCCAAGATTCTCGTCTACAATGACCAAACTCCGGGTGCGGGTGCGTCGGAAGTCGCCAGAAGAGCGATTCAAAAAGCGAAGGCGATCAAAAAGCCCAAGACAATCGAGCAAGTGGAACGCCTCAGAAGGAGCGTCATTATTTTGACTGGAGATTGGCCTGCGAGTAATACCCGGCATGCTACGGTTATTGAGATCCGAGTTGGATCACTTCATGAGCTGGTGGAGAGGGTAAGATTGGGTGATTTGGTGAAAAAATTTGTGATGTCTCAGCTGGTTATGGTGTCTACTGGGCTAATTTGGGTTGAGGATGTTTTCTGTTGTGATTTTTTGATGGAAAAAGTGGATTTTTTTTGGGAATTTATCTTATTTTAGATGACTGTTGACCTAAAGTTATATATCTCCGCCGCTGATGCAAAGGGCAAGCTGAAATTTTTTGGAAATTTTTTCAAGGCTAACTAGAGTATTTTGATAAAGTTTTAGGGAAATTGAAACACCAACATTGGAAAAATTATATTATTTTAGGTAACACTTGATCTAAATTTAATCTTTTGCCAAAAATTTTTGTTTTATGAACCTGTGATCGAGCCTAAAACTCCCCCAAGCTAATTTTCCAGACAATAATCGTTTGTTTTGCAGCTCTCCAGTCACAATTTGGATTGGTCTCATGTTGGCCAAGTGATGCTTTTCTGTGATGCCGCCTGGTTTCTTCCGCAATGTCAAGTCCCTCATGAAGTTCGACAATACGCTCTGAATAAGCTGATCGGAATCTTTCATGATCGTGCGCCGGATGCTAAAATCTATCTGTGCGAACCAGTGCCGTTGGTCGCGAATGTTCAATTGATTGAAAACATGAACTCTTTCATAGACTTTGCCAGAGCCAAGGCTGCCATTGACCCATTGTAAGGAGAGAGTTTTGAAGCTTTGGGGAGAAAAGTTTGGGGGAAATCTTAAATTTTTGTAGTTAAAATTGGTCGAAAATTTTTTTAATGGGTTAGTGTAATAACTTCTTTGAAATGTCTGCAGAATTTGAAAATAAAATTGGCGAGGTGGCAATGGAGGGAACTGGGACGATTGGGGAAACCGAAAAGTATTATTTTTCTTCGATGCAATTGTCGAATTGGGATAATCGAGGGTGCTGATTTCGAAAATGACATTCATTTTTTTTTTTTTTTGGTTTCTACTTTTTTCCTTGAGTAGTACTGTAAAGTAGTCATTTTTTGAATTTTTTCACAAATACTCGATTTGGGGGGTTTCGATGGTGCTGATTTCAACTCACAAGGGAAGTACTCCAAGGGCGTCGCTCAGATTTTGATGAAACTTGGCATAAATTTAGAATAATTTTTTTCTAAGATATATGCAGGAATCCTAGCTCGCGCTTTGCAGAAGTAACCGAGATTTTTAGATCGAAAATCCACGAAAATTTTGGACTTTTTCCGAATTTCGGCACGAAAAGTTTCATGCCTATTTCTACCGTAAAGGATAATGTTTCTACAAAAAATCAAATTTTTCCGCACGAAACTGCCAAAGTTATGGCCAAAAAGCGTTTTTCTCTCTGACCGCTCTCCGCGTTTTGCGTACTCTCTCGGCGGCAAAGATCGTTCAATATCTCAGTGGCGCTTCTTTCAGGAATTGATATTTAATCGATGCACGGCGTGTGTGCAAAATTATAAAAAAAATCTGAGCGTCGCACTTGGGGTACTTCCCTTGTCAGAAAAAATGAATACGATTTTCGAAATCAGCACCATCGACCGCAAATCGAGTATTTGTGACAAAAAAATCAAAAAATTACTACTTTACAGTACTACTTAAGGAAAAAAGTAGAGATCAAAAAAAAATGAATGTCATTTTCGAAATCAACACCCTCGATTATCCTAATTTCACACTTGCATCGAAGAAAAATAATGCTTTTCGGGTACCCAATGGCTCTTTTCCCGATTCGTCCCGGTTCCTTGGGATAGAAATTTGACGGAAATCTCAACATTTTATAGCTAAAATCGGTCGAATATTTTTATAGGTTACTTGTTTAAAAGTGTCTGCAGAATTTGAAGAAAATCGGCGAGGCGATAGTTGAGGTACTTCCAGTTTAAATTTCAAAAGATTAACATTAACCCATTAAAAAGTTGAAATTGATTTTTGAGGCGTCTGGAGGTCGAAAAAAAAATTTTTTGGTTACTCTAAATTTTTTCATTTTTGTAATTTTTTTCTGCTGTATAACAAGTTTTTTTCGAATTTCAGATTCCGCACCCTCTCATTCCTCGAGGCGGTAAAGCCGTTCCCGAACAAACCCCATCCCAATCAGCCGTTTTATCTGCGCCGGCGCGCCGCCGAAATCGTGGTCCATGAAATGACGCGAAAATTCGAAGTGATGGCCAGCAGACTCGGCCCCCGTCCCAACGACTCTCCGCTCAGCTCCTCGTCGTTGACTTCGATCCCCGGCGTCTCTCCTTGGCGCTCGGTTCCCACGCAGAATGACGTGGACCGCCTGTGCGCCGACTCCCCCTTCTCTATCATGCAAATCGCTAAAGACAGTTTTGCCTAGGCGTGGAAATAAAGATTATTTTATAGAGAAAAGTGGTTTGTTTTTGTTTTACTACGAGTTGGAACTGTTTGTTATCTCATCTATTTTATTTTTGAGATTTTTTTTTATTTTTTTGAGAATAGTGTGACACTGTTTTATTTTGGTAAAAATTTGCCAAAAATTTAGAGCAGACTTTTCCAAGACGCATTGGAAAAACTTTACAGTGATTCAATGGCAAAAAACGTACCATTTTGCATCCGGGAAGTATCAAAAACGTGGCAAAATGCTTCCCTCTTCAAGTGAAAAAACTTCATTTTGAAGGAGCGGGCGCGCCTTTGAAAGTTTTTTTCACTTGGAGAGGGAATCATTTTGCCACATTTTTAATACTTCCCGGATGCAAAATGGTACGTTTTTTGCCACTGGATCAGGTCCCCCACTGTAGCTTGAGATTTGAAAAAATAATTGAGATTTTTTGGCCAACAAATGGCAAAAAATAAAAAAATTATTGGCATATGAAAATCGGGCTCTGTTACTGACCAAGAGTATAATTTTCAAACAAAAAATCAAGTTTTTTCGAGCGAAATCAGCGGTGAAATAAATGAAAAACTTTCGGTCAAACCTCATCAATTTGCATGCTCTCTCGTAAAAAAGGCGGGCGCACACTTGCGGGCAACCACTTTGCGGGCAGCCAGCTTGCGGGCAAATTTTTTGCGGACAGCCGACATTTGCGGCCAGCACCGGCATTTGCGGGCAGCCTGGGACATTTGCGGGCAGGGTCGACAGCTGCGGGCAGCCTGGAAGATTTCCGGGCAACCGACACCTGATTGTGAGAGTAACAGGGTGGACGTGCAAAAATTACTATGATATTTTGGAAATTTCCCGACATTTGCGGGCAGCCGACATTTGCGGGCAACCGGCGCTTGAGGATAACAAGGTGGAGGTGGAAAAATTACTTCGATATTTTAGAAGTTTTCCGACATTTGCGGGCAGGCAATACTTGCGGGAAACCGACATTTGCGGGCAACAGTCCCAAAAGTTCCAATACAGTCTGTGTGATTGTTTTTTCCTGTTGCCCGCAAATGTCGGCTGCCCGCAAGTGTCGGCTGCCCGCAAATGTCGGCAAATTTCCAAAATATTGCAGTAATACTTCCACCTCCACCCTGTAACCGTCAAGTGCCGGTTGCCCGCAATTGTCGGTTGCCCGCAAGTGTCCCAGGCTGCCCGCAAGTGTCTCAGCTGCCCGCAAATGTTTCAGCTGCCCGCAAATGTGACCCCCAAATTTTGCCCGCAAAGTGGCTGCCCGCAAAAAAATTGCCCGCAAACTGGTTGCCCGCAAAGTGGTTGCCCGCAAGTGTCGCGACGCCGTAAAAAATTGTATAAAATCTCGGCTCTCGCTACAAGAAAAAACTTCAGAAATTGATTTATATCATATTTAGAGTATGTTTGCAAAATTTTATTAAAAAATCGGAGGGCCACACTTTCTCATTTCGAATGATATGCACAGCTGACATGAACAATATAATTTATCTCATTTATCGGCTCGTTGTTGGCCCGTGCTGCTAACATTGACGACATTGTTCCTGGAGGACCGTTGAAGACTGCCAAGACCATTTTTGGAAAAGGGTACACCCATTACTTTTAGCGTTGCAATAGTCAGAAGACTACTTTCCAAGCCGAAGAAGTATATTGTATAGGGCCCGGAGACCTTGCCGATGTGAAATTCCGTGAGCTGAAATTCGGTTTAAAAGTAGTTTAAAGCGTCAAAGAAAAGAATAGGAGTGGTATTGAAGATAATAACGATGACTTACCGAGGTTACGTAACTGACAATATGAGGTATAAAGTTGAGGCAAAATTCGTTGAAGACCACGAAAAGGCCGATTAGATTGGTCTGAAACAGACGCTAAAATTATCATTTTCTTGAAAAAAACTTTGTTAAGTCGGAGCTAGGAATTACGATGCGATTTTGGATTGGCGGGGTGCTTAATATTTCCCCGACAAACTGATCTTGGGGAAACCAAAAAGTATTATTTTTCTTCGATGCAAGTGTCGAAATTAGGATAATCGAAGGTGGCGATTTCAAAAATGACACTCATTTTTTTGATCTTTACTTTTTTCCTGAGGTAGTACTGTAAAGTAGTAATTTTTTTAATTTTTTTCATGAATACTCGATTTGGGGGGTTTCGGTGGTGCTGATTTCGAAAATCTTATTCATTTTTTCTGGTTTGACATTTTGAAATCAGCACCATCGAAACCCCCAATCGAGTATTCAAGAAAAAATTCGAAAAATTACTACTTTACAGTACTGTTTAAGGAAAAAAGTAAAGATCAAAAAAGTGAATGTCATTTTCGAAATCAGCACGCTCGATTGTCCTAATTTCACACTTGCATCGAAGAAAAATAATACTTTTCGGTTTCCCCAATCGTCCCAGTTCCCAAACTGATGTTACATTTTTCTGTACGCCCGTAAGGCAACAGGTACGTACCGTCTGCTGAGCCGGCCGGTTCTTGGTGTATTTGAGCATATGAAGGAAGAAGGCCAACCCAATTACAACGTTAACCAGGCCAAGCGTCAGCTTGATGAAAAGAAAATTTGTAGCCCGCGCCGTGACGCAAATATACAAGAAGCATGCTGAAAAGCAGTGAAATCATTGCGTAACACATACAAAATACGATTTACTGTACATACGAGTGGTTACTATATATACAGTTGGCGACCTGACCCAGTGGCAAAAAACGTACCATTTTGCATCCAGGAAGTATCAAAAATGTGGCAAAATGCTTCCCTCTCCAAGTGGAAAAACTCTGATTTCAAAATCTTTTTGTGAGGAAAAAGGGCGCGCCTTTCAAAACGAAGTTTTTTCACTTGGAGAGGGAAGCATTTTGCCACATTTTTGATATTTCCCGGATGCAAAATGGTATGTTTTTTGCCACTGGATCAGGTACCCTACTGTACGGTAAGTTAAATCGAATATTCTATGACTTACGAGCAAACTCGTCGGGCGCTGGAACATCGCCAACTTGCATTAGAATAAAAACAAAATACAAGACGACCTGAGAGGCGACGTTGATTATTGCCATGTTATGTCGATGTTTTCGGGTGTATTTATGGACTAATGTGAGGGTGAGCAGTCGGTCCAGCGTTAGGAAGCTGATAGAAACCGAGACGGACAGAAGCCAGCCGAAGGACAGGGTGGCACACCAAAATACAGTTCGCTTATTGTAGAGAGAATCTAGAATCAGGTCCGGAATGAATTGAACTGAACTAAAGTCCTTCCTATTGCGTTCAGGAGGCATCCCGACTCCCGCAAAATGCCTCTTTTTTGAGGATTTGGCGGTATTCTACAGTGGGGGCCTGATCCAGTGGCAAAAAACGTACCATTTTGCATCCGGGAGGTATCAAAAATGTGGCAAAATGCTTCCCTCTCCAAGTGAAAAAAACTCAGATTTGAAAAGCGCGCCCTTCAAAACGAAGTTTTTTCACTTGGAGAGGGAAGCATTTTGCCACATTTTTGACGCCTCCTGGATGCAAAATCGTACGTTTTTTGCCACTGGATCAGGTCGCCCAAAGCTTCCCGGGCACAATCGAAATCACTTCCAATCATCGTAATTCCCAGACGTCTTACCCACAGAATCCCATCCATAAATAATCAGAATACTCCACGGCAGAGACAAAATGATTCCAACGATCACTGAGGAAATGTTGATGAGAAAATGGATCGACAATCGTTGTCGTTGGGCTGTCACAAAGAAGGGGAGGAATGTCAAATTGAAGGCGTGCATTGCCATCGTGGCCACAACTCCGATTAAAGTCACCTTCGCCGCGATATACAGGTGCTCGTCGACCGCATTCATATCACTGAAAAAAGGGAACTAGTGAGATTTAAATTATCACTTGATACAGAAAAATTAACGAAGGAAAAGCATGGTAAAAACGAAAATAGTCGGGCGGATTCAAAGATGGTCAGCTATTTGTTTGCCATTTTTAGACTGACATAGGAGTACTGATGTACTTCGAGGGAAATGTAAAGAGAACAATAGGAATAGCCTATTATAATTTGGATGCGGAAGGTTTTGAAGCTTCTCGGAACTCCTGCACATGAACTTTATGCCCCGTTCTACATAATACAAATTTAAATGGGTCTATTGAACCTACCGGTCCGATAACATCCTTTTTGTCTTACAGTAAAACTTCTCAAAGTGCGAATTTAATGCTAGCGTAAATTGGCACAAGTTCAAAGAGACCGAACGTCGCCGCACGTCATCTGCAACACGCAGGGGGAAATGCCGCAAAAGCATCGGTCAAATTTTGATAAAACATGTGAGATTATAGATAAACTATGGCCAAAACGCGTGTTTCTCTCTGACCGCACTCCGCAAGTGGCGCACTTCCTTGGAGGCAAAGATAGTGAAAATATCTCGGCTGTCCCTGCAAAGCGCGAGCTAAAAATTTCAGGAATTGGTAAGTGGCTGACATTTCGTTTGATTTCAACCAATACAAAATGGGCGAAGAGTCGAAAGGAGCCAGGAAACACTTCGGGTTGCCGCGCCTTGGTTGACGCAAATAGTATCGGCGCCGCACGTCAAGAAATTTCGGGCATTGCAAAGGTTCTCACAGCGAAAAAAAATTCATAAAACCTGTCATCCAAATTGCACATAACAACAATTTTTAACCTTATTTTTTTATGGGAACTCTAGGGGGTACTACTAGTCGTATACAACTGTTTTTTATACCGCTGGTACTTTCTAAATGGGTGTCATCGTGACGCATTTTCTGAACATGGTTGAGCTAGGCTAAAAATAGTGCAAATTTCAAGGCCGAATATCAAAAAACTGTCCCATCAAGCGGGACGAGACCGGTGTAGATACTCGAAGAACAGTTTAAGGATTTTTTTGACGTGGAGCGTATACCTCCTTCCAGTGCTCTCTGACTCGGTATCGTCGATACAAACTTTTATTTAGACGTTGTATTCTACGCCTTGGAAGACTGTCAAAATACTACGATTATGGGTATATTTTGGTTCTATTAGCTTAAGCAGCCCTCGAGCTTTCTATTGGTATCAATATCTTGTGATTTACTATTAATCTTTATGTCAAAATATTGCAAACCATTTGGACAAAAACGGATTTGCACAGGGCAGAATGCCAAAAAAAATTCTAGGCTTTTTCATTGGGCGCCCGTTTTTCTTTTATTTTTTCTTGACGTGCGCCGCTCTGCTGAATCGATGCGGCATAAGTAAAAATTTTTTTCGCTTGCAATGTGCTGTTACCCTCTTGAGGGTAACAGCAAAAAGAACCAGCAAAAAGAGCCACTTGGATTAATCGTTATATTTCCAAGGGTAGTTACAACGCGTTGCAACGCCCTGGACCTCATGTCAGCTGGGCAAGGCGAAAATTTGTCGCCGCATGAGGGCGAAGAATCGGAGTCTCTCAAAAACTTTTTATGTCAGTCTTGAGAAGGGATCTTTACAATCATAACCACAAAAAAAATTATGGTTCAACCTTCTGGCTTTTGAGTCACAAACCAGTGGAAAGAAAGTCTCGGCAATCCACATTTCGTCTTTTGCCAAGAAAGTGCATGAAAAGTGCAACAAACGAAATGATTTTCTGTTTTGTCATCATTACAAATTTCAAAGTTCTAGGAACAGAAGATACGAACATTTGAGACGGAAACAATTTTGACGATACGTTTTGTCTTTCAAAAAAAACATGAAGGAGTACAATGAATTGAAGGCCAAGAACAACAAATTCCGCGTAAGACGTCGTACTAAACATTGTCACAACAACAACGTACCCGTTACGAACACATAAAAAGTCGTTCAGAAATTTTGAAAAGAAGCGGCTGAGATACTAGTCGCGCCATAAAGTCCTGACGCATTTGCACAGTGCATTTTTGTTTTTCTTTCGGGCTTGTCGCGGTAATTTCCCGTTTTGCAATTGCACTTTCGCGCGAGATCGCTCCAATTTTCGCGACACCCGCGACAAATGTGTCAGGACTTTATGGCGCGATTTGTATTCAGAAATCTTTGACGACGATAGGGCGCGAAAAACGCGGAGAGCGGTTAGAGAGAAAAACACTTTTTGGCAGCTCATTTCCGGTTTAGCATGGAAAAACTGATTTTTGTAATCTTTGCCGGTAGAAATACAATTTTTTGTATACAAGTCTGTTGGGAAAATATAGAGCATAATGTCGCTGCGCCAATTCCTTTGCTGAAGTGAATAGCAATTTGATTTTGAATCGACACAAGTCATCACCTCGGCGGCGATGCGATTTTTGATGAGGTAAAAAAAAGGAATTTTGAATTTTGTTCAATTTTCAGAACAAAAATCTCCATTATTTCTGCAAAACGCGAGCTAGGAATATCCGCATGTCTTTGCAAAAATGAATACAAGATTAGGCAATTCCCCCTAAACCTAATTTTGCATAACGATTAGATTAACAGTAACACGGTAGGGCCAAATTTAACCACCACCGCAAGGTTTATGGTTTCAATCCAAAATTTATTCAAAAGTCCAACTTTTGGGTCCCGGTAATTGCGTTATGGACTTACAGATAACCGAAAATATCAGGTACAAAATTGGCGTGTCTGTAATCCTACAGTTCATGCCACTTGAAGGGGGAATAGTGTAATGAGGAAAAAGTTGCGGTAATGAAACATGCATTTGCTGGCAAATTGAGACGTCAGAATGAACCGAAAGGAGGTGGCCTTCCCAAACTATAATATACAATTGCATAAATAAATTGCATAGTAAGAGCCAAAATGTCCAAAAAATTTTATCCCAGTGGGATCTGGACGGGGTACAGGGTAATTTTTCTCAACACTGTAAAATACAGTGGTCGACCTGATCCAGTGGCAATCAACGTTCCATTTTGCACCCGGAGAATATCAGAAATGTGGCACCTCCACGATTTCAAAAGCGCCCTTCAAAACGGTTTTTTTTTGTTGGGGAGGGAGGCATTTTGCTACATTTTTTGACTTCCTGGATGCAAAATGGCAGGTTTTTTCACTGGATCAGGTCCGTCCCTGTAAGTAATCTTTACCTATAAAAGCACTTCTCATCAAAAAAAAGTCGAGACATTACATACTAATTTACAGTACTATTTAACAAGGAAAGTACTTCTATGGTAATTGGAGTTACAGGCTAAGACATATACCAAAAAATCGCAAGATTTTTCTGGTTCAGAGTATATAAAACGGACTTTTTTACAAAGTGAAGCATGGCCCGGACATTGTTGCGGTGACCATCACCGAATTTCTTCAAATTTGGCTCATAGAACACCCACAAGGCATACATCAAAAGCGTCAAACGTTTTCCCAAAATTTGCATTATTTCGGGATTACTGTAACATTTTGTGTTTTATAAAGCGGCCGTTGTCGTGGACCAGGTGATCGCCCTACGGGTCCGAAACTTCTTGTCTGTATGTTTTCGAACATGGCCAACATTTTTCTAATTGAAACTTTTTTTGTATCTTTTCGTCTTTCGGTAGTACCGTAATCGTCATGATACCATATCGATTACTGCCGAAAATTGGAAAGAGTGTAACAAGTTTTCAAACCGGATTATAAAAGTTGGACACCCTTCCCGTAAAATAAAACAAAAAAATCAAAAATAAAAATATAAGTTTTTGAGATATAAGCGTTCAAAGTTGCTATGTTCGGTTACTGTAGGACCAAAATAGAGACGATCAATTTTTAAACTTTTCCATTAATCTCTACGGTTCACATATTAATAGATCAGCCTGAGAAAAATATTTTCAGGTCAAAAAATAAATATTTGAAGCTTTATTTGAGGGTTTATATGATGGTTACTGTAGTTTCTAACTTTTGTTAATTTCGCTAACAAATTTATTGGAATGACGAATTTAGACAAGCTATCCGGGTCAGAAACGCGCATACATCATGGAAGGCAAAAATCAGAATCGTAATACTACCCATTCCTGAAATAGTGGGAGATTACGGTAGCCGTACCCACTTTTTCGCTGTTTGGCCGCGGCATTCTTTGGAGCTGCGAGTGTAACAACTTTTAAGGCCTGAAATTCATTCATGATGGATAGAAGAGCATTTCAGCAAAAAATCGCGAAAATAAAAATATAAGTTTTTGAGCAAATCCAAGATTACGGTCATTTTAGGGGGTTTTTGGGCCGTTTGGCCGCGGCATTCTTTGGAGCTGCGAGTGTAACAACTTTTAAGGCCTGAAATTCATTCATGATGGATAGAAGAGCATTTCAGCAAAAAATCGCGAAAATAAAAATATAAGTTTTTGAGAAAATTCGGGATTACGGTCATTTCAGGGGATTTCCTCTCCTAAACTACCGTAATCCAGGATTTTCTCAAAAACTTATATTTTTATTTTCGCGATTTTTTGCAGAAATGCTCTTATATCCATCCTGAATGAATTTCAGGCCTCAAAAGTTGTTACACTCGCAGCTCCAAAGAATGCCGCGGCCAAACGGCCCAAAAACCCCCTAAAATGACCGTAATCTTGGATTTTCTCAAAAACTTATATTTTTATTTTCGCGATTTTTTGCTGAAATGCTCTTCTATCCATCATGAATGAATTTCAGGCCTTAAAAGTTGTTACACTCGCAGCTCCAAAGAATGCCGCGGCCAAACAGCGAAAAAAGTGGGTACGGCTACCGTTGTCAGATTCCACGGAACCTGGAGTTATCCACGATGTGTCAACTCGATGGAATTTATGGAGAGAGAGAGATGTCCCCTGTGTCAACTGTTTCCCCAGTTGTTTTTCCCCGATGTTCGAGAATGTTCGATGGAGAGATCCCGAAGCGGAGAGCCTGAATCACGACACCGTAACCTTCTCCGAGGTTTTATCCCATCTTGATCAGATATTTTTTATGGGTTGTTGTTGTGTCGAGTTGTTGTAGTTGTTATTGTAGTGTTGTTATTGTAGAGTTGTGTTGTATTGCACATTTTATTGTATTGTTTACGTTTATTGATAAATTCATTTATTCGAGTTAATTTTCTCTCATTCTCGTGTTCATCTTTTAAGGGGAACGAATACAATCGATTACCCGACATCCACATCCGCAACCTTCCACTTGGAAGGCCAAGTAATTTCAGGTAGCAAGAGTGCGGAAGGTAATCGACAGGAAGAACACCGCAAGACCACTAGCCATATTGTCGTTTTCTTTTCTGACCGAAGGTGGAATCGGACAGACGAAAAGTGGGGGCTGAGCTTGGTTTGGAACAAAGACCAGGATTATATCAACGACAAAAACAGGATTGGCACTGAGAATAGCTGAGACGTCAGCTTTTGAGAATCAACTTGAAAGGATGAGTGAATCAATGAATGTGTATACAGATGCAATGAAGAAATGGATTGGGACGCTCGAGAAAAAAGAAGAGAAAATCAACCGCGTCAGAAAAACAGTTAGCCCGGTCTTGGACGATTTTGACTATTCGAAACCGGACACAGAAGAGGAACTGGAACGTTGGATTGAGAATGTGAAAAAGATGCAGATGTACATTGACGAGATCCCAGAAGTGTTGAATCAGCTGAAGAAACTCACAGGACATCTTGAGAAAGAAGATGAAGACCTTGTTGAGAATATTTTAGGTAGATATGATGAACATTATACCGCGAAGAACCTCGAGAACTTTGAGAACATCCAGGACAAGATGAGGCAGTTAAAAATCAGTCCAGAGATGATGGCCCGCCAAGGATTACGGCTTGAAGACGGCATCATAAAGTGGGACTTGGAGTTATCACATGGCAGGAGAACCAAACGGGAAAGCGAAGAGAAGAGAGGTAAGGGAACCGGACGTGGAAGAACCCCCCAGGAAGAGGTGCCCGACGGACAGGGACGGGTCGGTGTCCCACCTGCTCATTCGCAGGTGTCTTCTGAAGAAAGTGATGGAGAAGTTGAGTTGGAGGTAGAATTGGAAGGCGAACGCAAAAGATTCACCCAGGAAGAGGTGCCCGACAGACAGGGACGCGTCGATGGCCAACCTACTCACTCAAAAGCGGAAGACCTCAGGTATGGAGCAGAGAAGTTCTGGGAAGGTAGAAGCGGAAGAAAGGAAAAGCATCAGAAGGCAATTGAGAACGCAACTTACACAACACGACAACCCGAAGATATCGACGTTGAAGATCAATTCCTGAAGCCGACATCATGGAACAAACACCATGATGAGATGGATTTGAGAACACGAAGATTGAGTAAGTCTCTGCGGAGCAACGAAATCAAGTCTCTGAGGAGCAAATGCGACAAGTCTCTGCGGAGCAACCAAATGAAGTCTCTGAGGAGCAATAGAAGAACGGATAGCTTGGAGAGCACCGAGTCAGAGGAAGATGTGGCTAGGATGAAGGGAAGGACCCCGAGCAGAAAGGCGAGGTTCAGATCATATAGTACATCAAGTGAAAGCGGAAGAGACCGCAAGTCGATTGTGTTGAGGAGAAGGGCCGAGAGTCGATGGGCAAGGTCTGGATCAAGCAGTCGAGATGGCGAAGAGGATCGTCATGTGGAATACCGAAGATTGAAAAGGGAAACCAGTGATTGGAGAGGAAATCAGCGTGGTAACTCAAGTAAATCGAGGTATGGATCAAGCAGTCGAGATGGCGAAGAGGATCGTCATGTGGAATATCCAAGATTGAAAAGGGAAACCAGTGATTCGAGAGGACATCAGCGTGGTAACTCAAGTAAATCAAGGACGAACGAAAGGAGACGTTTGGAAGGACAGAGCCTGCGGACACGTTGCTATCGCAGGTGTAGTTCAAGCGAATCAAGTTCAGAATCAGAGTCCGATGGAGGATCTGATAGCAGTACGTCGCAAGGTAGCCGACGATGGAAAAGATCGCAGAATCGTGCTTCACAAGGTAAGAGAAGACGAAATAGATCATTTAGAGACAGTTCACCGGACGAACGAAGTCGACATGGACGGAATCGACGTGAGAAAGAGAAGAAAACCACTCTTAAGAAGTCAAGAAGACACTCATCGTCGAGTTCATCAACAGATAACGATTATGGAAGACGCCATGAAGGAAGAGAATTGGATACACTGTGCTTGTATTCAGCATTTGAGAAAGGGAAATTACGATGTCGATGTCTGCAGTTTGAGAAACATTCACATAGGAAATCGCCGAATGTGACAGAATCGATGATCCCAAAGTTATACGAAAAGAATTACACTGGATGGAAGAGATTTATTGTCCAGTATAACTCATTGATTGGATTGAATCCCAACTACTTGCCCATGCAAAAGAATGCATTTTTGAGAGGAAGATTGGGAAGAGACGAAACCAGAATTGTAGAATCGCTGGATCCTGGAATGGAATCGTTGAGAAGAACATTGAAGTCGCTGGAAAGACACTTTAGCACGACCAAGACGAGTACGATGAAGATGTTAATGGATTTGTTCGATCTCCCGACAATGTACCCAGCATATGAAACGCCGAAGAATATTCTGAGATATTATGAAGCTGTGCTTAGGCTGAAAGATGCCAGATATGATATGCACGATGAGTCTTTATTTGATGCATTTTTTAGGATTTTGCCTGAAGATCAAGCCAATGTATTGGAGTTTTGTCATGGTTACGACAGAGCATATGACCGTGGAGCGGACCATTTTGCACAGTGGGCCCACGATGTTATTGTTCAGAGAATGAAGAGGCGAAGATTTGAAAATTACCGAAGAGAATCATTTGGCACTGTTTCAGAAAATTCAGAAGATGAAAGAAGACCCTTTGAGAACGATGATGTCCGAAGGAGAATGGAGAAGAAAGAGTCAGAGCCGATCAGGAACGACAGAGAACATAAGCAGGCTATAAGATGCTACTTTTGCCAAGGAAAGCACAACGGAAGGATGTGCGGGATCCATTACTCAGCATATTTGAGAAGAAAAAGAATTCAACAGCTGAAAGCATGTGAGAAATGTTTGATGAACCATTCAGGGAGTTGTGATGCTGAGAAATGTGAGAGATGTGGAGAAGATCACCACAAATTGATATGTGTATCGCCTAGAAGGAGAGACATTGAAACTCAGAGGAACCAAGGAGCAATTGTTATGATGGTAAGTGATGAGAAGGTTGATTGCGAGAAACCAGATGAGCTGAATGAAAAGAATTTTGATGAAGTACCAGGAAAGTTTGAGAAACCTTTTGAGAACTCCGTGCAAAGAAGAATACATCGTCAAGAGTTATATCCGATAGAAATTGAGAAAAGTGATGATGATTTGAAGAATTTCGATGTGGATATTGAGAATGAGAATCTCGAGAATAAGTTTGATGTATTCAGAGCACAGAAGATTTTTGGCCGCCGGCAGGGTCCGCGACGAGTCGCAGAGACACTTTGTGTCATGACTGATAGCTACGCAGTGAGAAAGAAGTACGTGAAAGATGATGTAATTATCTTTTTTGATAATGAAATTGAAGAGAGAAGCGCCAACGAAATGTTTTTGAGAAAGAAGAAGAAGAGGAAGAGGTACACCTTGAAGAAGAACAAGAGAGCTCATTATGATGTGATCCACCCATTGGAGAATTTTATGACATTGATTCAACCAGATGTGACGAAGATTATTGTAGTCTTGATTTTGACCGAATTGGAAGATGACGCAGTAGAGGGATCAAACAATGTCATAGAACCTTACATGTTTATGATGAGAGAGAATTTGAAAGTAGACATGTTTCAAACTGATAATGATGAAAGATTGGGATGTGAATTGAGAAGGACAACTGAGGAACTGAAGTATGATGATTCTGCCATCGATGTGATCAAATGTATGAATGAAGAAAGATGCAAACTTGATAGCTTTGGACAAAGGATGATTGATCGATGGACAGAATGGATGAACGGAACGAAGAAGAAGCACTTTGTACTTGGGCGGGCAATGTCAGATTCCACGGAACCTGGAGTTATCCACGATGTGTCAACTCGATGGAATTTATGGAGAGAGAGAGATGTCCCCTGTGTCAACTGTTTCCCCAGTTGTTTTTCCCCGATGTTCGAGAATGTTCGATGGAGAGATCCCGAAGCGGAGAGCCTGAATCACGACACCGTAACCTTCTCCGAGGTTTTATCCCATCTTGATCAGATATTTTTTATGGGTTGTTGTTGTGTCGAGTTGTTGTAGTTGTTATTGTAGTGTTGTTATTGTAGAGTTGTGTTGTATTGCACATTTTATTGTATTGTTTACGTTTATTGATAAATTCATTTATTCGAGTTAATTTTCTCTCATTCTCGTGTTCATCTTTTAAGGGGAACGAATACAATCGATTACCCGACATCCACATCCGCAACCTTCCACTTGGAAGGCCAAGTAATTTCAGGTAGCAAGAGTGCGGAAGGTAATCGACAGGAAGAACACCGCAAGACCACTAGCCATATTGTCGTTTTCTTTTCTGACCGAAGGTGGAATCGGACAACCGTAATCTCCCACTATTTCAGGAATGGGTAGTATTACGATTCTGATTTTTGCCTTCCATGATGTATGCGCGCTTCTGACCCGGATAGCTTGTCTAAATTCGTCATTCCAATAAATTTGTTAGCGAAATTAACAAAAGTTAGAAACTACAGTAACCATCGTATAAAGCCTGAAAAAAAGCCTCAAATATTTATTTTTTGACCTGAAAATATTTTTCTAAGGCTGATCTATTAATGGGTGAGGCGTGGCAATCAATCGTACCGTTTGAAAATTGATCATCCCCTTTTTGGTCCTACAGTAACCGAACATGGCAACTTTGAACGCTTATATCTCAAAAACTTATATTTTTGATTTTTTTGTTTTATTTTACGGGAAGGGTGTCCAACTTTTATAATCCGGTTTGAAAACTTGTTACACTCTTTCCAATTTTCGGCAGTAATCGATATGGTATCATGACGATTACGGTACTACCGAAAGACGAAAAGATACAAAAAAAGTTTCAATTAGAAAAATGTTGGCCATGTTCGAAAACATACAGACAAGAAGTCTCAGCAACCGTAGGGCGATCGCCCGGTCCGTGACAACGGCTGCTTTACAAAACCCAAATTGTTACAGTAATCGCGGACTGGTTGAAATTTCGCGAAACCCTTCTTCGCTTTTCATCAGCATGCTCAGGCCTTTCTACTGGCCAAGTTTCAAGAAATTTGGTGATGGTCGTTGCAACAATGTCCGGGCCCCTTGGAGGGAAGCTTCAGTTTGTAAAAAACTCTCTTATAAAAACTAGCCGCCTAATTTTGGTTTGCAAGGGTGAAGAAATCCTCTGAAGTTTTCTCGCAACACCGCGCAAATGCCTTTTTGACCAAATTTTTACCATTTGCGTAGTGTTCCGAGAAAAGTTCTGAGGATTTTTGCACCCTTACAAACCAAAATTAGTCAGCTAACTTTTACATATTCTGAATCAGAAAAATTTTGCGACTTTTTTGGTATATGTCTTAACCTGTAACTCCACACCCCATAGAAGTACTTTCCTTGTGAGATAAACAAGCAAAAATTAGAAAAAATTAAATTGACTTTCTAAATCAGCACTATTTTGGACTACTCGACACCCCTCCAGCTCGAAAAAAAGAGCTTCGAGTTTATTATGGATGGTGTTTGGAACAAGTAAAGATGCGAAAACAATACTCATTTACAGTAAAGTAGCTATGACACACAGAACATTGATTCTAATTTTAATAAATTTTTAGTTTTGTTGTCACTCTAAAGTGTAAAGCAATTAGAGTTGTCGCACTAAAGTGTAAGTTAGAGGAAAATTTTCAAATGTGATTGGTGATATTTGAGGTTAAACACTGTTACAATTTACACTCTACAATCGCGTTTTACACTTTCTCAAACATCACTTTGTATGTGTAGTTTTAGACACGAAATATGGCAAAAATAGCGCAAGCTTTTTTTCAGCTCCAAGTCGCCAGAGTGATCTTTGCGACATGCACTGTGCGAAAACAAACTTTTTCTCTGCACTGTGCAATATTAGCATTTTCACAAAGTGCCTGGACATTTGTCGCGGTCCGCACCGTGCACAAAAATTCGCGAGTTCTTGCACCGTGCATTCACCCTTTTTTGGTTTTGCACTGTGCATTTGAAATATCGCTGCGACATAAGCTTTTCTCAATTGCGCCGCCACGAGAATTTGCACAGTGCAAACGGTCTTTTCGAGGTTTGCACGGTGCGAAAAAGGGAAAATTTAACAGTGAGTTGGCGACAAAAATTCAAAATGCACTGTGCGAAAACGAAAGGTCAATAAAAACAAATTCCTGTCCACCATTGGAATCTTCGAACTTGTGGACTTGTCGTCGTCAACACTCTCGAAAATTAACTTGACATTCGTTTGCACGTTCTTTTATTGTCTCAAAATTTGTTACCTATCACAAGGACAGGTCTCAAAATAGTGCACAGATATAATACTTCAGTTACGGCTTCTTTGCCTATGCAAGCATCTTGAAAAAAGAATTCTAGTTTGGGAACCGTTTTGTAGTCATTGCGAGATTTGTAAGAGGCTAATTGGCAGGAATCAAATGGCGAAACTTATCATCATATGTCAAGCACAATACCTACAACTTTCTTCAATGAACCTCGATGTAATTTTGGATTGAGGTAAAATGGAAAAATCCGCAGTTTGCGAAATAAAAAGAAAATCAGATTTTTTGTATTATACAAAAATTGTAATACAAAAAAATCTTATTTTCTTATTATAAGGGTAAAATATTTCAAGAGTAAAAAACAAAGCTGTAATTAACGAATCTTGGACATGTCGGGAAAATACTGAACCCAACGTCAATGAAAAGCAATTTGCCGCGACCCAGTTCATTTTCTCAGTGACGATCCGATTTTCGATGCATCAGAGTGTTCATTATTTTCCCGACAGACTGACATTAGTATATCCATAAAGTGCATGGACATTTGCCGAGCCCCGCACCGTACGCGAAAAAACCCCGAATTTTGCACCGTGCATTCGATCTTTTTTTGGTTTTGCACTGCGCGACAAATTATCGCTGGACTGTTGTTTCGGTCATGTCGCCGCGTCGGAGCCTGGGATTTGCATAGTGCGAACGGTTTTTTTGCGGTTTGCACTGTGCAATAAAAAGAAAAATGGGCGTTGGCGACAAGCGTGGGAAAAAGTTCAAGATGCACCGTTCGAAAATGCAAAAGTCTCCTTTACGAAAATATCGGTCTGTCGGAAAAATAATGAGCACTCTGTCGCATCGAAAATCGCATCGCCGCCGAGAAAAATTAATTGTGTCGCGGCAAAATCAAATTGCTTTTCAGTTCAACGATTGGCACAGCAACGTTGTGCTCATTATTTTCCCGACAGAATAGCTTACATCTCTAGTTGAAAAAAGATTTTTTGAAAAAAATGACATTTAATTTTTTTCTCAAATTTCGATTTTTTCACAAAAAAAATCTACTTTCCCACCAATCAAATTAGCATGCTTTACGAAGAGCGGTTGGATCTGACATTGCCTCCTGGCTGGTACATTTTTGCTCCAGAATGGGGACGAATCTTAGAGGCGCGAAATTTCCTTCCAATTTTGGGCTCTTTCCTGGCCTTCAAGCTCTTCTCCATCTGTATGTGGAGATGGTCCTGGACGAATTTTAGTGGATTTCGGTGAGAATTTTCAAGATTCCCCAAATTTTCAGGCAATACCGGCTCCGAAATTTGACAATTTGCATTACCCATTCAATGATCAGCGGAGGGTTCGTGTTGGGCTTTGCCATTACCCACTTCCGGTTGATGTTCGACAATCCAGCGACTTATTATGAGCCCTACATGAAGTATGTCTTCCAATTCAGTGTCGGTAAGAATTTCAGGGGAATTTTGAGGGAAACCGGAGGCTTTTTTTGCAAAAATTTCTCATTTTTGCTGATTTTTCGCTTGGACGATTGGGGAAAAGTACGATAGGGGAAACAGAAAATTATTATTTTTCTTCGATGCAAGTGTGAAATTAAGGTAATCGAGGGGTTTTTGATAAGCATGGCTGCAAACCGGGCCAGCCCGGCCCGGGCCTGCGGGCCGGGCCTAAATCTCCAAGCCCGGCCCGGGCCCGGGCTTGTAAAATTTGGAAAGCCCGGCCCGGTTCGGCCCGGAAAATTTTTGTACTACGCTGGAAAGAAACAAAGCAGGAAATGAAGGGAAAATTCGCAAAATGTAAAAGATAATTTAGCAAAACATATACATAGTTCAATTGCCGCTTGACTATTTTTGTAAATTACTAAGTCGCCATAAATTGTCTTACCATCTGGTTACAAAAAATCATAAAATTTTGTGTATAGTCACCCAAATTTTAGCAAAAATGTTTTATCACAGATCTTTTATTGAATTTGAAAAAACCTACAAGCGTATTGCGTATTTTTGAAAATTTTTCCTTTTGCTTTTTTTGCCAGCGTATTAACTATGAGGTCGCACTTAAGAATTTCTGAAAATTTTTTTTCAAATTGACCTGAAAATTATTTTTTCATTTGGGCGAGTGGTAAATAAGGTCATTTTACGTTCGCTATCAGCATTGTGTTCGAAAAAATGAAAAATTTTATCGAAAAAGCTTATTTTTTCCTTTTTTTCCGGGCAAAACTCAGATTTCATAAAAAACCGGGCCGGCCCGGGCCGGGCCAGGCCTGAAAATCGAAGCCCGGGGCCGGGCCGAGAAATTAGTCGGCCCGGCCCGGGCCGGGAAATTTTGGAAAGCCCGGCCCGGAGCCATGCCTAGTTTTTGATAGCTACTTTTTTCCTTACGTAGTAGTGTAAAATAGTAATTTTTTGCATTTTTTTCATAAATACTCGATTTAGGGGTCTTTGATGGTGCTGATTTCGAAAATCTTATTCATTTTTTCTGATTTGAAAGCACCACCTTCGAAAACCCCCAAATCGAGTATCCATGAAAAAATTCAAAAAATTACAACTTTACGGTACTACTTTAGGAAAAAAGTAAGCATCAAAAAATGACTGTCATTTTCGAAATCAGCACCCTCGATTATCCTTATTTCACACTAGTAGCGAACAAAAATAATACTTTTCAGTTTCCCCAATCATCTTTTTCCCCAATCGTCCCAGTTCCGATTTTTCGGAGTTTCGAACGTTTTTGGGTTAAAAATTTTTGATTTGGGATCAAAATTATTTTGTGTTTGGCATTAAAAACTCTTTCGGACATTAATGACGTTGGTTTTCACCGATTTTTTCCCAATTTTCCAAAATTTTTGACTTTTAGTCATCGTTTCAAATTTTCGTCTCTTTTTCGCTAAAAATCTCATTTTCATTTTGAAATTTTCGAATTATTTGATTTTTCAATGCCAGCTGGTTTCTATAGAAATAAATTTTGGCTTAATTTTAGCGATTTTTCTCTGAAAATTTTCGAAAATCCCTGATCTTCCCTTATTTTCATTTTCAGGGTATTTTATCCACGATGCCTTGGACATGTTGAAGCATGAGATCTCCAGATGGACTCTAGAGCTCTTATTCCATCATGCCGTGACTGTTTTTGTCTTCCTTTGCCCCATCTGCAGTCATGATTTTGCGATTTTTGGGTATTGGGGACTACTAATGGAGGTGAACAGGTAAATTAGTATAAAACTCGTAGTTTTTGAGCATTTTCAATGGATTTTGAGTTGTAATATTGAATTTCTAGCGTCTTTTTGCACATGAGAACACTGCATCAACTTTCTGGGCGGGCGGAAAGTCATAAAATGGAGTTTGAAATCATTAAATATCTGAATGTTGTGACGTAAGTGGTCGATTTTTTTAAGATTTTTAATTAAAAAAAAGCGTTTGGAGTCTGTAAATTATCTCACTGACCTTTTAGCTTCGTCATTTTCCGGTTTTTCGTCCAGATTTTCCAAGTTCACTTCACTTTCACCCAACAAGACCACTTTGTCTACTTCTACAAAGCCGTCGGATTATATGGAAGCATCTTTTTCTTCGTCGTGAATTGCATGCTGTTGTATCGTGTGCTGGCGTCGGACGGCTTCCTGGGCAAGAAAATCCAAACCGCCGCCAAGAATTCGAACAGAGACAAGGAGAAGGACAAGTGATCTGAAACCGAATATTTTTGCAGATAATTCATGATTTTTAAAAATAAATAGCGATATCATATATGTACGTATACGTATGGAAATGTTTTTCTAGCGATAGGCAGTGAAATTTTTAAATTTTTTTAAAAAAATATCAAATTTTTATGTTATACTAGACCATCAAGATAAATAGTATTTTTAAGCCATAAAGTAACATCAATGTCGGTCAAAACACTCTCAATTTATGTAAAAACCCCCTAAAATTCAACTGAAAATAATCTTATTGTCATCTTCCCTTCCCAATAAATCATGTGACATTTTGTTACACCCTCAGTGACATTCCGTCTCGGCAATTTTCTCGCTGATTCCCTCGCTGAAACAAGGCTTTTCCCCAGCCCAAGAGGATTGATACTGATTTTTGCAGCAAGTAGAGGCCGTAAATATATCTTTCATCATGGAGGATAAAGAAAATGTAAGTAATTTTCTTTATTGTTTTTGGTTTTTAGGTAATACTGAGGAAACACCGCGTATTGCCAAGCGGAACGGTGGGGGTAATGTCGGATTTTTGTGTAAATGTGCTTTTGCTCTCGTGTGTGGCGTATTGGAATTTTCTGGCCATAGCTTTACAAAAAAATGCTGTGTTTATACGCCATCGTTTCGGGAGACTCGGAAGGAGTAATATTGCAAATTTGATCTCAAAGGCGCAGCACAGCTCTAGAAATCTGAGAATTTACAGCACTTTGATTGAAAGGAAATCCGCGGTCACAGTCCCAATCAGATAATTTTCCGGAAAAAGCTATGAATTATGTTGTACTGGACGGCGGAAACGTTGGATTGCGAAATATTGCATGTAGGCTTGGTTTTTGGTTACGAGAAGTTTCGACATTGTGTTCAGTCCGATAGAAAGTTTTTGAGCCGCTTAATTAGCTTTGAATTTCGGTATAATGCTCATTGTTCATTAATATTTCTTCAAAGCTAGACCGACAATAAGCTGTCCAGGAGTTGGTCATTTCTCTGCAAAGCTGTCGCTTGGTGTTGTCTTTCCCATTAAAGCGCTCTGACCCGGACTTACTATGGTATGAACTCTCTTCATCTTGATGCCTCTATTGTTCCGGCTCTCCTTGACCTTTCACTGGTCCGCCGCGGTTTGTCCGTCCAAATAGCGCTGCGAGATGGTTAGGCCGGCGGTGATGGCACAATTCCAAGCAATGGCATCGAAGAGGATGTAGATCAGATTTATGGAGTTCTCGGGTTTTTTGGGGGAGGGTCGCGGACGTGAATTAGGAGTTGAAAATTTGGCCGTTGTTTTTGAAATTCGGGTTTCCATGGCCACTATATTTTGGCGGGAAAACCCGTTGTAAAACAAGGAAAATCGGATAAAGGGATGGTTATTATGCTGATTATCTGGTCGTTCGAAAGGCTTTTTATGGATTTCTCAATGACTTGACAATTTTTTTGTCTTCTTCTCCGTTCAGTAAGGATTTAATAATCTTGTGCATAATGTGATAAAGACGGAGGATTTCGAGTTTCTGCTATCAGCGAATTGACGTCAATATGTGTCATAGTGGTATCTTGGATAGTGTTAAAAGTTTGCATTAGATGAATCCTCCTTCTATCCTATAAAAAGCAGTCGTTTGTTTATTTGTTTATCGGGTTTATGGGTGAGATTTCGCATTTCGAAGCCTTGTGTTCCGAAAACGGAAGGGCGTTAGCGTTTTTGATGGATTCGGGCTCTAAAATATCCTGGTTGCTCCAACTCGTCCAAAGTTCTTGTAAATTGCCTTTTGGCAGATATCTCTTATCGTTCTCGATAAGAGATATCTGAATTCTATCATTCTGTTTTGCAGATTCGCACGTTTTTAAACAAATTTCGAACGCACTTCGTTTATGGTGAATAATATTTTGGTTGCAAAGATAGGAAATGGAAACATCATTTTCTTTGACGTTTCTATTTTTTCTATTTCCTATCACTTTGAGAGTCTGTTTATTCCAACGGCCTTCTCTTTATTAGCATCGAATCATTGCCCCGATTAGAAATGTGTTTTTTGTGGGTATGAGTCATCTTGGATAATTTTTGGTTTTTAAAAAGTTTAATTTCCGTTCGACTCGCGCGTTTCAACACAAATTGTTGTTTTTCGAAACAGTTATGAGCGAGTCAGACCGAAGGGGACTCGCGCGTTCGATCTGATTGACTCATCAACTCATCAAACACTAATTTGCGCTGATAGATAGGTGTTTTCCGATCGTTGACGCTCCCCCTTCTCCACCTCGAATGACCCGTTTACGAACCCTGAAGGCGTGGAGACTCGCGCCGCTTAGTCATCGTTCGAAATTTGCGCTTGAAAATGGAGGAGTAACCGGGCTTCGACCGCCGCAGCGGACCGGCTGATTTTTGTCGAGGTGAATTGAGCGAAAAAACGCGCGCCGTTGCCCTCCGACCATCTTCGTTTTGTTCTCCCCCCTCCATCTTCTTCCATATTCTGGACGGGGCTGAAGTTGTTCCCTCCACGATTTATTTGTTCCGCTGGATTTCAAGGGATCGAACGGATCTCTACCTTCCTGACTCTCCCCCCTCTTTCTCCGAGACATATTGAGGGAAAGCGATCGCGCAGATCGTTATGGTTTTGAACTATACGTTTCATTATGGTTCGGACATCCTTTTGAATTATTTCTGGAGGGATCGAGTTTTCTCCTTTTCCGATCATTTTCGGCTTAACACCCGTAATTTTGCGTCATGAAGACAATAACAAGGTCTTTTGGGGGTATGTTTTTATGTCTAAATCGACGACCTTTCCTTTTTTATAGAAACTACTCGTAGTTTTCTTTGTAGATCTTGTAGAAGGAGGATCATTTTGCACTAACAATAACGAAAGGGCGAGATCTCTGTAAATAGTTTGGGGCCAATTTTTAATGCCGTTTCCCGGTTTGCAAAGCCATCAATTTTGTTGTCTGGAACAAAGACTTTATTCCCCCTAACTTTGTTGTCCATTCCGAAAGGAAAAGGCGCGCAATTCCCTTCCCCCAACAATTTTTTCTTCATCTAATACTCTTACGGGCTTTTCTGTGTTTTTGAAATTTCCAAACAGCTGTGGCGTCCCCTTGCGCGCCTTGTGGCCATTTTTTCCGATGTGAAGGCCATTTTTTTGGGGATCCGTGGTCATTGCGAAACCTCCTCTCACTCGGGCATTTTACTCTCGAATGAGTAAACGTACTTCCCCTTTTTTTGAATGCAAGATTAGGATTTCTCGGCTCTAATGGATTTCCAAAATTGTTTGAGTAGGCCAATGAGGTTTGCATGATTTATTCATGGGCTTTATCGTCCGTGTTAGGGAAGTGGACAGTGTTTTTCAATAAGTGAGGTGGCCACTTTTGCTGATTAGAGAGTTTAGAGGCATTGTTTTTATATGAAGGCCAGCATGAAGTTTCTCATATTTTCTCCTCACAAGGAAAGTACTTCTATGGGTTATGGAGTTACAGGTCGAGTCATATATCAAAAAAATCGCAAAATTTTTCTGATTCAGAATATGTAAAAGTTAGCTGCCTAATTTTGGTTTGTAAAGGTGAAAAAATCCTCAGAAGTTTTCTCGCAACACCACGCAAATAGCTTTTTGACAAAGTTTTTACCAAATCAAACACTTTGTTTTGAGCTAAAGTGAACCCTGGCATCTTGACAGGCCTTTAAAATATCAAATTTGATTAATACTACACCTTAATTATTAGTTCCAATAGAAAAAAGGGGTGTTGCGAGAAAAGTTCTGAGGATTTTTTTCACTCTGACAAACCAATATTAGACTAACTTTTACACATTTTGAGTAAGAAAAATTTTACGATTTTTTGATGTATGACTCGACCTGTAACTCCATACCCCATAGAAGTACTTTCCTTGTGAGGAGAAAATATGTGAAACTTTATGCTGGCCTTCATATAAAAACAATGCCTCTAAACTCTCTAATCAGCAAAAAAGCCGCCATCTCACTTATTTAAAAACACTGTCCACTTCTCTAACACGGACTCGACCTGTAACTCCATACCCCATAGAAGTATTTTCCTCCTCAAATTTTAAAAACTTTAGGGATAAGTTTCTGCCCCCAGTTTTCCCACATGCGGTCCCCAATAAAATGGACCCAATGTGTTATTCATAACTGTTATCCGGTGGAGAATAGGTCTCTGATCCCGAGCGAAATGCATATTTCGTCTTTCAACGCTGTAGGGAACCCGCCCTTAATGTCTTTTGACCCCGTCTGCCTTCGTCCAAAGCGTATGACTCAGTGTCCACATTGCAGCAATCCCACTGAATTCGGTTTACTCACTTTAGGCGGTTTTAGGATCCTTTTTCAGAGCTAGGATTTCGTCGAAAGCCTCGCTGAAGTTTTGTAAGCTTTAAAATGAGTCTTATTGCTTTTGGTAAGCTATGTGTATTAGGATATAAATGAAATGCAGCGGATTACTTGGATGAAAGATGAAGCGGCCCGATCTCGGAGCTCATTTCCAAATGACGGAAAGCTCAAGTTGTCTTTATTTTTACAATGATTTCCTCGTCGAGATTGCTATCTGATTTCCCATTCCGGAAAGCGGCGTTTGGAACTTGACAAACCCGAAATGCCATGACCTCCTATTCGTCTTTGTCGCTCGCGCGTCCTGACTCATCCACGAGGAGGAAAGAAAGGAGAAGTCTTAACGCAGCGGAACATTGCGCGCCACAGGGATTAACGCGCCTCCACGGATTCAAGTACAGTTAGCGAGGCGATTGTTCGAATTTTCTGTTTTTTCGCCTCCGATTTGTCGTCATGTTCTTCTTGTGGTCGATTGCGGCAGGGCTTTCCTGGTTCGTCTGAAACAAATTCTGAATGGGATTCGGATTTTTGTTTTCTTGTTTCTTCTTGTAGGTTTGTTGAAGCTAACGGTAAAACGTCGTCCGTGACGGTTTGAAAGCCATCATTGTTGGTTTGTATGCTATTTGCGGATGGGGTTTGACATTCCCTATACCGCTTAACTCGTCTTTTTTGCGAGCCGCACCTTGACCATCATGACTCTCTTTGTGAAGGTTGAATCGTAAATATTTATGGAGCAGTGGGGGTCTAAACTCTTGTGCAAGTGTTGGCTGACGTTTTCCGATTGTAAATTGTTCGGTTAATTGGGAATGGCTTCCTCTTGCTGCTTGCTTCTATCAATGAAAACAATACGATCACCTTGATGATTGCTCAAGCCTTTTTATCAAGATGATCGTGTTGGTTTGACCCGATGACCGAAAATTATGGCCCACGAAGGTGGTAATGATCGCTGCATGCGCTCATTTCTTCTTTTGTTTACCGAAATGATCGGATAACAGAACCGGAATACCCAGTTGACCTCGCGGTCATTAGTCAGAGTTTTACATCATAAGAATTGTAGGTGAGGACGTGATCGTAAAGAGGTTTATAAAGAAAGTGTGGTAGAAATGGTGATAAAGCGGAGGGAAATGTGATAAGAACTTTGGAATGTGTTTGCTCTTTGTTTTTTTCGATTATGCAAGTCCTGGGTGGTTAGATGTGAGATTTAATGTTCAGATAGTTTGGATTTTATTGATAAACTTGCACATAAAGGATAACGATTTTCAAGGGTTTAGACCACAGTTTGGCGTGCAGGTGGCGTCCATTTTATAGGGTTAAATTTTCGTTGGTTTGAAAGGTGTTTTATCAAAGTGCACCATCCTCCGATGGACCTCCATTTACCCCAATCATAACCGAATTAGCTGCCGATCTCCGCAAAGAGAGTTCCGGTCGGCCGACGTTGTGAAGGACACTGTTTGACAAAAGAGCGGAATAAGAAAAGGCGCGTTTTCCTCGGAAAAGCCCCCCAAAAAGGTCTCGAACGCTCTTTTTCTCCTTACAACACGCATCGTGAGAAGGGGTTTTATGGTCCAGCGATCGGATTGATCAGAACCGTTCCCTTGCAAGGCCTTGATTAGCATTTTATTGGATTCTCATTTTCACTCGTCTTGTGATTGGGGGCTCTGACATTGAACTTGTGTGTTTAACGAAGCTTTATTTGTTTTGAATTTGTGGAACGGTTTGAGCCCTTTCCTCGTCTATATTTTCATAGGAACGTCCAAAATTTTGCCGTTTTCGAGAGTCCGTCAAATTTGCGTAAAGCCGAGAAAGAATTTTTACATTTTTTCTTTCGAAAATTCCAATTTTTTCACCACGTTTTCTCCCATTTTCAGACAGCACAATTCCATAGAATGCCCAGCTCCGAGCAGGTCGCTGAGCTAGCGGAACATTTCCCATCAGTAAGTTGATTCTTCATCTTTTTTTGATTGTTTTTTAGGCATGGAAAAAGAGTGTTTACTACAGTAATATAAAACCTAACCTTTTGAAGTGCTGAGATGTTTTTAAAGATTTTCGGCTTAGATCAAGGTTTAAAGACGTGAAATATGAAGAAAGAAAGGGAGGGGCACATTCATCGCGGATAGATTAAAATCTCCGAACAAAAATTTTGACTAATTATATTGTAGTAGAGGAAACGACCGGATTTTGGCGGAAATGAAAGAAAAAAAGCTTGTATAATTAGTACTTGGCCTAGAGTTTTATTTTTTCTTTCGGATTTTGGATTATTTTTCTTGTATTTTCAGCTTTGCATCGACGGTGGAAAGGGGCATGTAGAAGCAGCGGATGTGCACGCCGCCCTCAAAGTTCTCGGTGTAGATATTCCCGGTTATCAAGTAAGTTCTTGATTGACTTTTTTGAATTGTATATTTAGTTGCGAGAACGTCTTCAAAAATATGGAGACCCGAAAAGCCTCAGCTATCAACAGTTTGCGCAGCTCGCAGACGAATTGGCGGACGAAAAGAACGCCGAAGCCAGCCGATGGAAGAAGAGGATCGGGTCTGTCACAGGAGCCTATCAAGTCCAAAGTGAAGCCGAGCATGGCGCGGATGAGATTGTTCACACAATTAGAGTTGAAGTAAGTGAAGTTTTGAATTTTTTATTTTGAATTTTAGGAAGAAGTCGCGTTTTCCAACTGGATCAACAGTAATTTGTGTGAAGATGCCGACCTGAAACGCCATTTGCCGGTCACAAATACTGGCGGAGAATTGTACGCCAAAATTGAAGATGGTCTCATCATCTGGTAAGTGAGAAACTAACAATTTATTCAATAATTGATGAGGTAAATGATGTTCATATTCAATTTTCAGTAAGCTCATCAATCTTGCTGTCCCAAACACAATCGACGAACGTGCCGTCAACAAGAAGAACCTCAACACGTACACAAAACTCGAGAACTTGACATTGTGCTTGATGTCCGCCCAAGCCATTGGTTGTAATATTGTGAATATTGATGGGATCGACCTCAGCAAAGGAAAGCCACATTTGGTTCTGGGATTGCTTTGGCAAATTATTCGGGTAAGCTGTTTCGTTTGTTGTTCTTGGTTTTAGGTATGCCGATGCTGGGAGAATGATTGAATTGATGGGGTTGATGCCGGGAGAATGATTAAATTCATAGTATTGTTTGAAATTTGTGTTCTGTATTGAACGCTCACCCATTTCAGATCGGTCTGTTCCGTGAGATTGACTTGGTCCACGTCCCCGGCCTCTTCCGACTTCTCAAAGAAGGCGAAACCCTGGACGATCTGCGCCGACTCACACCCGAACAGATCCTCATCCGATGGGTGAACTATCATCTGGCCCGAGCTGGCGTCCCCAACCGTCTGACCAACTTCACATCGGATGTGACCGACTCGGTGATCTACACCCACCTTCTCCATCAAATTGCTCCACCTCGGACCGGTGTTACTCTGGCCCCGTTGAATGTGCATGGAAATGTCCCGAGAGCTGGATCGATGCTGAAGGAAGCCGAAAAGATTGATTGCCGCGACTTTGTTACCGCCAACGATGTGGCCAGTGGGAACTACAAATTGAACTTGGCCTTTGTCGCGAATTTGTTCAACAAATACCCGAATTTGCCGGAACCTGAAGCGGATGAAATTGGTGAGTCATTTCGAAGCATTTAGAGTGCAATTTTCTTGTTTTTTAAGTCGTATATGGACTCTTATGTCTTGTGTTTTCAGACCTTGATGAGGTTGAAGTGGTGACGGAAACGCGGGAAGAACGAACCTACAGGAACTGGATGAACTCCCTGGGCGTTGACCCGACCGTCAATTGGCTCTACTCGGACCTGCAGAACGGCTTGGTCATCTTCCAGCTCTACGATTACATCAAACCGGGCGTGGTGAACTGGAAAAGAGTAACAAAAATCTTCCGCAAGTTGCAAGGCATGATGGATCAGATCCAGAATTGCAATTATGCCGTGGAGCTGGGCAAACAACTCCATTTCTCGTTGGTGGGAATCCAAGGAAAGGACATTTACGATGGGAACCAAACCCTAACTTTGGCCCTTGTATGGCAGTTGATGAGAGCCTACACACTGGCCGTCCTAGCGCAATGCAAAGGAGGCGACACGCTCGCCACGGATAAGGAAATCATCCAGTGGGTGAACGAGAAGCTGACAGCTTCCGGAAAGTCCTCGCAGATCCGAAGCTTCCAAGATTCGAATATCTCGGACGCGAAGCCGGTTCTGGATCTGATTGATGCCATCAAACCAGGAACAATCGATTATGAGCTTGTTCAACCGAAAGGAAGCGATCAGGTAGGGAATTGGAGAGGTGTTTGGAAAAAATGATGCTGTGATGGTGGCTGGATTTCATCCAAAATAGCATTAAACTTCCGCTAGAACAAATTTATGGCTTGTAACCAACTCATCCAGCATTCCAACGGCTGGCCAAAGGGAAAAGGATACCGTGGTAGTGGGTGGATTTCATTTTGGGTGACGGATGAAATTTATGGCTCTTATTCATCTTATCCAACCTTCCAATGACTCCCCAAAGGGTTGGATTGACCAATTAATGTTCCAAACGGCTAGCTATTGAGTTGGATTGGTAGCCGAATAAACTAAATGGCTAGCTGAAGCGCTGGATTGGCGTAAAAACCCAGCCATATGACTTAAATGCCAATCCATCGCTTTAGCTATCCATTTACAGTAGGGGACCTAATCCAGTGGCAAAAAACGTACCATTTTGCATTCGGGAAGGATCAAAAATGCGGCAAAATGCTACCTTCCAAATGAAAAAACCTTTCCAAATGAAAAAACTCCGATTTCAAAAGCACGCCCGCACTTTTTGTGGGGGGAAATGAAGCGCCCTTCAAAACGAAGTTTTTTTTTACTTGGAGGGGGAAGCGTTTTGCCACATTTTTGATCCTTCCCGGATGCAAAATTGTACGTCTTTTGCCGCTGGATCAGGTCTCCCACTGTAAATAGATAGCTAAAGCGATGGATTGACATTCAAATCATATGACTGGGTTTTTATGCCAATCCAGCGCTTTAGCTAGCCGTTTAGATTATTTTCCTACCAATTCAACTCAATGATTAGCCGTTTGGAACATTAATTGGTCAGTTCAACCTTTTGGGCAGTCATTGGACGGTTGGATAAGATGACTAGGAGCCATAAATTTCATCTGTCCCCAAAATGAAATCCAGCCACCACCACAGTATCCTTTTTCCCTTTAGCCGTTGGCTAGCAAATTCATGGTTACGAGCCAAAAATTAGTTTAGCGGAAGTTTACTGCTATTTTGGAAGGACTCACAGGCCATGAGGACCGCTGACCCGCATATTGGAAGCCATTTTGGGGTTCAATTCGACTTTTTTTAGGCCCACCTCGAGAACGCCAAGTACGCCATCTCGTGCGGCCGAAAGATCGGCGCCAAGATCTACGCCCTCCCCGAAGACATTGTGGAAGTGAAACCGAAGATGGTAATGACAGTATTCGCCTGCCTGATGGCCCGCGACTACATGCCCAACATGCGAGAACAGAACGGCTCGAATGGCGAGCAAAATGGACATTGAAAGCCTCCGTTTGCCTTTATTTATTGCACAAATCGGTCGATCCCCCTCTATTCTCTGTGTCTTCCGCGCTTTATATATCCGATATTATTAAATCAGTTTGTTATTACAGTCATTTTGTATTGAAAGGTGAAACAAAAAATTTGCAAAATTTTGGTCTTTTCTCATCTTTTTCGGTATTTTTTGTATTGCTTTTTTTTTGAATTTTTTGACTTTTTCGACTTTTTTTGGTAGTTTTACTGAAGCTTTTGGCGAGATACTATTATGAGCTTGCTAATTGCGTCAGTTGTAATATTATTTTTTTTTTTAAATTCACCTTTTTTCGGTAAAATTTCACGCTTTTTTAAAAGTCTTTTCGTCAGTTAGTGCCTTTTTATAAAAATTTATTTATTCGTCTTTGTTTGCCCTCAGGCGTCAAGTTCGTATTCGGTCCGGACTCCCAAGATTACTTACAGTGCTTCACCACAAATATAATCGATTATATTTTTTTTTTGTTTTTTCTTCCATTGTGTTTTTCGGAGATAAAGTTGAAGAAAGTTTTGATACCCGATCCGCCCCCCACGAAATGGGAGCGCACACGGTCAAGCGGCGATACAATTACACAACGATCTAATTTTTCGGGGATTAGCAATAAGTTCAGGCACTTTATGGCCAGTTGTAAACCTAGAGCCAGGCGTTGCGCAACAAGTGAGGTTTAAAAAAAGAAGCTGTTGGAGAGGAGAGGCACTATAGCATGCTATGAGAAGGTTGTGATGAAAATTGAAGAATATTGGAAATGATTTTTTTGGGAATAAACAAGGCTTTTAGTTGCCAATTCGCAAAAAAAGTTTTTTTTGTCGTCGTACGACCCTCAGATTTTGATGAATACAAAAATAAATTTAGGTTTCATAAAAAAATTTTCAAGTGCATATATCAGTCTGTCGGGAAAATAATGAGCACTCTGTCGCAACGAAAATCGCATCGCCGCCGAGAAAATTAATTGTGTCGTGGCAAAATCAAATTGCTTTTCACTTTACCGACGCTATCGGCGCACGCATTATGCTCATTATTTTCCCGACAGACTGATAAAAGGTTCAAGTAGAGGCTAGGCGCTCAAATTTTCCTCCGAATATTGATGGTTATGGTGAAAAAAATAATTTTCCATTTTTTCGACTCTCCTCACTTTACGTGCACTCTCGCCTGCAAGATCGCTCGATATCTCGGCGCTCAAAGTCCGAAGTCGCTGCAGTGATTTTTGCGACATGCACTGTGCGAAAACAAAACTTCACTTTGCACTGTGCAATTTTTTGATTTTTGCACCGTGCAATTGGACATTTTCACTGCGCAGAAAAAAGCCAGAGTGCGAGCGACAGCCCAAAACGGCCTATTGCACGGTGCAAAGTGAATTTATGTTTCTGCACAGTGCAATTTTGGAAGTTGTTGCTTTTCGCACTGTGCAAATGACTTTTTCCGGCTGTCGCTCGCACCCCGACTTTTTCTGCACAGTGCAAACGCCATTGATTGCGCCAGCGACTTTCACAAAGCACCTGGACATTTGTCGCGGCGCGCACCGTGCACAAAATCCCGCGATTTTTTGCACTGTGCATTGACCTTTCTTTGGGTTTGCACTGTGCATTTGAAATATCGCTGCGACGTGAGCTTTTCTCAACTGCGCCGCCGCGAGAATTTGCACAGTGCAAACGGTCCTTTTGAGGTTTGCACGGTGCGAAAAAGGGAAAATTGCACAGTGCGTTGGCGAAAAGCGTGGGAAAAAGTTCAAGATGCACTGTGCGACAGCGAAAAAATCTCCAGGCACTTTCTGAAAATGCTATCGGTCTGTCGGGAAAATAACGGCGGATCGTCGCATCAAAATGTCTCGCCTCGCCGCTATCGCGCACCAAATCCCCAGCCGCGGCTTGAAGTCGCAAAGCGATAAAGGGCGATTCCGAGGCGCGACAATCCGCCGTTATCAGTCTGTCGGGAAAATAACGGCGGGTCGTCGCGCCTCGGAATCGCCCATCATCGCTTTGCGACTGCAAGCCGCAGCTTGGGATTTTGTGCGCGACAGCGGCGAGGCGAGACATTTTTCTGCGACAATCCGCCGTTATTTTCCCGACAGACTGATAATACGAAGGGAGAAGAAAAGTTTGCGTTAAAACTTTTGGGAATTGATTAGTCGTCAATGCAGAGTTTGTATGCCAAGTTTGAGGAAACGATGAAGACTGCGGCATACCGATCCGATTCTTCGCATTCACATCAACATGTCGGATCAGACGCCAGCTCAAAATGCCGTCTCATCCATCTCATGTGGCGGCTGTTTTCTGCGCAATTTATGGCCAGTGCCTGTTGGCCACATGGCGCCGCGCAACGGTGTAAAAAACTTTTTTCATGGCAAATGCCAATCGCTTGGACATTACAAATGAGTTTATCAAGGGGAAAAATGGCAAAATATTTTTTTGTTTTTTTCAAATTCCGTTTTGAAAATCTCAGATTTGAAGGCTCAAAATTATGTAAAAACCAATTATAAGTGCGCTCGAGGGTATTTACGGTCTTACCCGGGCTTTTACAAAGCTTTATAAACTTTATTTAGCATCTCAAGTGTGCCGATCAAAGGCGGCGGATCGTTTACGGGGCGTTGGGTAACAGAACCCTCGGCTAATCTTCCCCTTTTCACACTTCAAGATTACAATGTTTTGCGAGAGGATTTTCGGGCGGATCTCTGTGATCTTGCCGAAAAAAATTTGTATTTTTACGTACTATCCTTGTTATTTTTAAGCAGAGATTTTTTTTATGATTTTTTTTTCATTTTTGATGAGAAATGACTGCAATTTTTCGATCAAAAGTAAGTTTTGTAAGACATGAAATATTTTTTTGCGAATATCCGAGTTTTTTAGCCAAAGTTTTGCAAAAGCCATCCTGAAAAATTCGGAATTTTATATCATCATTGGGATTAGTATAAAGCAATATTTTTTGTGATATATATTTTTTTTAATTTTGATAAGACATGACCAAATTTTGATCAAAATTTTTTAAGCCATTCGAATTTTTTAGCTCATGCTTACCCCAATATTTTTGAAATTTTTTATTGGCAAAAAATATATTTTTTTTTTGCGAATTGGAGTTTGAATAAATCAATGTCGATTACTCATGGGGAGCACAATATTTCCTCAAAAAACTAAATTTTTCGAGTCAAAATTGGCGAAGAAATAAGCGAAAACCCTTTTTTGTCTGCCGACTTTCCTCATTTTGCGTGCTCTCTCCGGAAAAAGATTGTTCAAAATTTCCACTGTGGCTTGAAGGAGAGAGTTAAAATTTTTAGGAAATGGTATGTGGACTATATAGAGTATGTATGGAAAATTTGAGCAAAATCGACGAATCACATGTCATTACTTCAACAAATATTAGGGTGAACCAAAAAATTTTTCCGATTTTTTAAAATTGTGTTCTTCCCGAAAAAATTGAACCTCAAGTGCAAATTTGAAGACGATTGTCTACAGACATCCAAATTTGAGCTAAAATCAGCGTTTGCTCTCAAATGAATCGCAAAATCCAGCGCCAAACTTTTGCTTTTGAGCAATCCTTGAGGAGGGGTACCCTGTTTTTGATAGTTCATTTTGAATTGTTTTAACGCGGGCGCTCATGATTTATCTCACGGATGGAACGTGCCAACTCGAACGCTCCCGTCCATCTTATCCCTCATAATGGATGGAGGAACGCGTCAGCTGTGTGAATCACCCCCTCCGGCCGAATGGACACATAAATTATAACAAAAACTGTAAACAAGCCGAGAACTGATGGGTTGGATGTTTCCCAGCGTCAACACATGACGCTCATGAACTCTCCGGCCCTATAAATAACCCCGCTCTAATGAACTCGGCGTACGGTAGCCGCGCATTTGGCCAGCGCGATCGGGCAGGCCGAGGAGGAGGATTGATGGCCAGCCGATCAATTGGACGGGAAGAGAGGAATGGCAGGGATTACCCCCAAAAGAAGCAAAGTTTGGCGCTGGATTTTGTGATTGATTTGAGAGCAAATGCTGATTGTAACTCCAAAATAATTCCATTTTGGATGTCTGTAGAGAATCGTCTTCAAGTTTGCACTTAAGCTTGGTTCAATTTTTCCGGAAGAGCACAATTTTAAAAAAATCGGAAATTTTTTTTGGTTCACCCTAATATTTGTTGAGGTAACCCAAGTGTAACTCATCGATTTTGCTCAAATTTTCCATACATACTCTATATAGTCCACGTACCATTTCCTAAAAATTTTAGCTCTCTCCTTCAAGCCAATGTGGAAATTTTGAACAATCTTTTTTCGGAGAGAGCACGTAAAATGAGGAAAGTCGGCAGACAAAGAAAGGGTTTTCGTCTATTTTTTGGCCAATTTCGGCTCGAAAAATTTGGTTTTTTGGGGGAATATTGTACTCCCCATGAGTAATCGACATTGATTTATTCAAACTCCAATTCTCAAAAAAATCCATTTTTTGCCAATAAAAAGTTTCAAAAATATTGGAGAAGCATGAGCTAAAAAGCTCGAATAGCTTAAAAATTTTGATCATATTTTGGTCGTGTCTCATCAAAATTAAAAAAAATATTTCACAAAAAATATTACTTTATAGTAATCCCAAGGATGATATAAAATATCAAATTTTTGTGGATGGATTTTTCAAATTTTGCAAAACTTTGGTTAAAAATCTTGGATATACAGTGAGGGACCGCATCCAATGGCAAAAAACGTCTCATTTTGCATCCCGGAAGGGACCAAAATGTCTCCAAACCCTTCCCTTCTCTAATCGTAAGCTAAAAAACCCCGCTTTTAAGAGCCCGCCTTGAAGGAAAGAGCGCGCTTTTCAAAGCAGAGTTTTTTAGCTTAGAGAAGGGAAGGGTTTGGAGACATTTTGATCCCTTCCGGGATGCAAAATGACATGTTTTTTGCCATTGGATCAGGTCCCTCACTGTATCATAAAAGTGTTTTTTTTAATTCGTTCCAACTTTCATTAGCTTTGTCGTCAAGTGTAACATCAGAAATGATAATTTTTTAAAGTTTTTTTAAGCACCTTCCCTCTCAGAATCTCATGAATTTAGCTGACAATCCCCCCTCCTTGAAACACTCGTTTGATGACAGATCGAACCGAAGAAAACAAAGACTTTACGGCGAAACAAAAAAAAAGAAAAAAGTTTCATCGCCACATGCCCTCGCGATTCTCCGGATGTCCGATCAAAGGGAGAGAGGGGCGAAAAGACGATCGAATTCATTTGGCCGCGCATCTTTTTCGGTCTCAATGTATAAACTGAACGGGCTGAGGGGGCTTGGGAGGTGGGGGAATTGTCTGATTTTGTGGAAATTTTTTCTTGAAATCGGCAACTTTGAATGCTTTTAAGAAAAAAAGCTTGAAAATTTTGGGGATATCTGATAAATCCTATGCCAAAAATTATAAATTTTTTTTTTATTAAAACGCTCTACTTTTAAATTTTATATTATCCGTCTGTCGGGAAAATAATGAGCACTCTTTCGTATTGAAAATCGCCCGAGAAAATGAATAAAAAATCAAATTTTTTTCAATTCAGCGACGCGATCAGCTCAGCAACATTTTGCTCATTATTTTCCCGACAGACTGATGATCAAAATTTAAAAGTAGAGCCTTTTAATCAAAATTTTTTTAAATTTTTGCGCATAGGTTTTATCAGATATCCCCAAAAAAAATTTCAAGCCTTTTAAGCATGAGATCCTACCATATCCTTCCTTTTTTCGCCCTCTTCTTCATCGCCATTCATGGGCTGACCTTGCCCATGAATGGCGATTGGTTGGATGGGCGGAGGGATGCGCAAAACCCCGGGTTTCTTTCCTTTCTGGATCCGTTTTGGATCAAAAAACATTGGCTTGAAAGAAAAGGGTATTCGGGGTGTTAGTGGAAAGCAAAAGCTAGTTTTTTCAGTGATTTAAATACAGCATAGAAGAGGGAATAAGTCAAGTTTTATTATATCAGTCTGTCGGGAAAATAATGAGTATAGCGTCGCATCGAAAATCGAATAGAAAGTGAATTGTGAATCAAAATCAAATTACAGGGTGGGGCATCTTTGTGGCCCGATTTGAATTGGCTATAACTTCTTTAGTTTTTGGCCAAATCTTAAAATTATTTTTTTCCCTGAATCCTCAGACAACCCCATTTTTCTGATACCAAATATGTTATACATAGGTAAGTGTCATCTACAGTATTGGATTTATTCTTGGAGTTCATTTTTTCGGTCGTTTTTCGGTTGTTTTTTCGGTCTTTCCCGGTGTGTCCGAAAATGGAGGACGGTGTGGAAGAAAAAGCTTGGTCTGTGGTTTGGTATGGCAAGTACGGTTCGCCGATAAATGTTTAAAGGGAATACCGCATGAAATACGGACGTAATGCCCAACTTCCAGATCGCAAGACAATTCGGCGTTGGTGGAATAAGTTCCTTGAGACTGGCAGCGTTAACAGGAAACAAAGAAAGCAGGAAAGATATGTACGAACGGAGCTGAAAATTGAAGAAATTTTTCAAAATTCCGAGAAAATCCTTTTTTCTTCCACACCGTACTCCATTTTCGGACACACCGGGAAAGAGCGAAAAAACAACCGAAAAACGACCGAAAAAGTGAACTCCAAGAATAAATCCAATAACTGTAGATGACACATACCGATGTATAACATATTTGGTATCAAACAAAATGGGGTTGTCTGAGGATTCAGGGAAAAAAAGGATTTTAAGATTTGGCCAAAAACTAAAGAAGTTATAGCCAATTCAAATCGGGCCACAAAGATGCCCCACCCTGTATACACAACTAAGTGTCATCTACAGTTATTCGACATTTTGCTTTTTATTTTTCCGACATGCAGATTTTGCCAAAAAATTTCTATTTTATTCCTCTCCCTGCTACAAGAGGACTGTTACAAAAGCCTTTCGTACGCTTTTAGGCATTCCATTTTTTCGCATTTCCTGTAACCTTTTCGCGCTTTATGAATGCATTAAGTCCGCTTCGTTTTTACACCCAAATTTGATTGGGTTTTTATGGAGTTCCTGGAAAATTTCCATAAATCGCCATGCTTATTGAATGCCTCATTGTAACAAAAGAATTACTCACCCAGATCAGATAAACAGTAGGCTGTGGGAAATGGGTAGAGTCATGAGGCGTTAATTCAGGCTTATCATGGGGTGGGGGCTATTTCTTGGAGGTTGTAAGGGGATGGCGATACTGAAGTTTTGATGAAACTTGGCATAAATTTGAGGTAATTTTTTTTGTGGGGTATATGCGAGATTTTTAACATGGTCTTTGCAGAAATGACCGAGATTTTTTGGGTCAAAGATTTTCATAAAAATTGCAATTTTTTGCAAAAATTTCATTTTGGCATGAATTTTTTTATCTATTTCTACTGTACAGACTAATGTTTCCACGAAAAATTATAAAATTATTTTTTTACACGAAACTGGCAAAGATACCGCCAAAAAACCCTTTTTTCTCTGACCGCTCTCCGCATTTTGTGTACTCTCTCGGCCGCAAAGATTGTTGAATATCTCGCCTGCAACTGCAAAGCGTGAGCTAAAATTTTCATAAATTAATATCTGGTCTGTCCAGAGTCTGTGTGCAAAATTTAAAGAAAATCTGATCGCCACACTTGCAAAACTTCATTTGCGAACTTATAGGGATCCTCAGGGCGACTATTTGATTTTTTTGCCCTAATTTTGGGTCCATATTCTCTGTAGGCCACATTTTAATCGCTGAAAATTTTACCTCACTTTTTTACAGCAAAAATTTCACGCGATCATTTCCCTAGACATCATGCAAAAATGAGGAGATCCGGCCAGAGAAAAGACCCTTCAGGGGTGGCAAACGGGCCTCTTTTTCGAAATTTCAGGCCCGGGGCCCGGCCCGGCGATAACCAGGCCTGGCCCGTTTCAAAAATTTGTCAGGCCCGGCCCGTTTACGCCCGGACGGGCCGGGCTTCGCCGGGCCGGCCCGGTGGCCACCCCTGGACCCCCTTTTTCGGCGTTACCTTCAATTTGTCGCCTTTTCCGTCTCAGCCCTTTTTTACAGTAGGTCTCACGAAGCCGGACTCTCTCTTCCCTTTCCGGAACTTTTGAGTCACCCCAGCGCCCATGGTTGATAATGGGGCCGCGGACCGAGTGAAAGTTTATTTGGGATTTAGGGGGAAGGGTGCTTGAATGTTTATTCCGAAGTTTTCGGTGTCCGCAGCGCTTAATTTCCTTGTCAAACGCCCGCTGCAGAATGCTTGACTTGTGGGGTTGGGTGGGTCATAGTTTAGTGAGATTGGGCCTAGTTTAGTGAGATGTTTTGGCTGTCTGTTGCTTGTATATGGTCGTGAGAGCTGAATGATTGCTCTTTCATCATTTTTGAGACTGAAGATCTTGTCGTCATGGAAGAATATCGATATTTTAAGGTTCTTTTTGGCCTGAAGCTGCCATTACAGATATTTCCAGGCCGCCAAAGATAGCTGTCATTGCAAAAGCCAGGTCCCCAAAACGCCTTCCGCAGGTGAAAAAGTCTCCGCCGAGCCTTCGCCGATGTGCGAAACATCTGCCAAGCCACCGAGACTAACATATACTCCCCGCCAAAAGTTTTGACCCCCCTTCTAACTCGGCCCAAAGTGTATCAATTTGGACCAAATTTGGTACGTAGTCTACTGACAACCTAGTAGTCAAAAATATCATAGTAGGACAAACCATATAGCTGTATTTCAAAATCCAGGGACAATTTTCAAAAATCACCTCAAAAAAACGGGACAAAAGTTTTGACCCCCCTGCAAAAAAATTAAATATCGAAACCGGATGTAGCCCGAACCTTTTACAATCGATGCCCCATACTTGAATACAGATTAATAAATGCTTTTTCGTTGAATGCTTCGTTGCATTTGAGGATGCAACGCGATAAACTGATTTTGATGTAGAGCTGCCCAAAATGGTAAAAATCTTGTACTGGCGCTTTCCAAAAGTTTCAAATTATGTTCACATCATGTGATCTTGACATGTTATAACCTACATTAACCTTTTCCTTTCGAAAAAAGTCCGTGATGGCCTAGCGGTATCGATTCGGCCGATATCCAGTTGTCATGGTCAGCCTTGGTGAGCCATTTGCTCTTTGACTAAAGGTATAGATGTGGTCGCTAGTTCCTCAATCTAATCCTGAGACTCCTATTTACTCTCAGCATGCACAAAGGTTTCGATTTGACACATTTTGGAATGGGTTTCATTCACCTTAATCTTAAGTTTGCCGTTACTGTAGATGCCCCCGAGTACGATGCCATCCCCACCGCCCATTTGGCGTTCCATACGTCTCAAATGAGTATGGCGGGTGCTGTAGCGTCCTAAATTACCTGGCCCACCAAGTAAAAACCGTTTTTGGTCGCAAAAAATCCATTTGAAAAAAGCGGGTTTTTCTTTAAGGTGCAGATCGGTAAAGTTGCATCTACAAACCATTTGGGATCGTGTCAGCGAGGGTTTATTCTTGTTTTAAGAGTATAAGAGCGACACAAGATTCTTTGTTTTAAGAGATTAAGAGCGACACAAGTCTCAGGATTAGATTGAGTACCTAGCGACCCCATCTAGACCTTTAGTCAAAAAGCAAATGGCTCACCAAGGCTGACCATGACAACTGGATATCGGCCGAATCGATACCGCTAGGCCATCACGGACTTTTTTCGAAAGGAAAAGGTTAATGTAGGTTATAACATGTCAAGATCACATGATGTGAACATAATTTGAAACTTTTGGAAAGCGCCAGTACAAGATTTTTACCATTTTGGGCAGCTCTACATCAAAATCAGTTTATCGCGTTGCATCCTCAAATGCAACGAAGCATTCAACGAAAAAGCATTTATTAATCTGTATTCAAGTATGGGGCATCGATTGTAAAAGGTTCGGGCTACATCCGGTTTCGATATTTAATTTTTTTGCAGGGGGGTCAAAACTTTTGTCCCGTTTTTTTGAGGTGATTTTTGAAAATTGTCCCTGGATTTTGAAATACAGCTAAATGGTTTGTCCTACTATGATATTTTTTACTACAAGGTTGTCAGTAAACTACGTACCAAATTTGGTCCAAATTGGTACACTTTGGGCCGAGTTAGAAGGGGGGTCAAAACTTTTGGCGGGGAGTATACTAGGATGTGGCCAACGTAATTTCATCGTTAGTAGGAATGCCTGGGCTTTGTATCGAGGTGTGATTTTCAAAAAACGCATCAAATGTCTCCGCCGAAAAATGCTCTCTCCGCCGAGAGAAGAGAATTTTTTTTGCATATTCTAAAACCTACGCCTTCAAATTAGTCCCTCGCGTCGCGCCCTCCTCTCCATTCCCCGTCGCTTTCATGGGCCAAGTTTCCGCACGGCCCGCCGAGAGCCCCCATTAATATTCCGTCGCCGTTTACTGGAATCCGCGCATGTCGTTCGCCGCTGCAAATTCGATTTTACAACGCATCTGTGTCCCATTCGAATCAGGTCCGCCATCCTCTCCTTTCGCCCGCTTTTTGTGCGCGCCGTGCCGGTGGTCCGCCGACTTGAGCGAGGGGGGTTATGGAGTCGGGCGGAACTCAGGGTATCGTATGCCATGCCATCCGGGATCCGCAGGAGGGGAAGTGGGGGCGCGCAGTTGATTCAAGGGGAGGGCGATTGGGATTTTTGTCAGATTCGGCTTGTCATAGTTGCAGAATGTTGTACGGGCTGTAGAATTCCTGTTTTTTGTCATCAGCGGGCTGTGGAGCCGGCCTGGACGTAGATTTGTGAGGTAAATTTCAAGAGGCTTTGAGATTAGTATGTTTTCGATATAATTCATTGTTTTTCGACTTATTTTAAGCTACCTTTGGACCGCTAAAATTAACGATATTAAGCTCTGAAGGCCTCAGTAACATGTAGTATCTATATATTGGTTTGTCGGGAAAATAATGAGCACTCTGTCGCATCGAAAATCGCATCGCCGCCGAGAAAATGTTGCTTGAAATTGGAGTAAATTTCAAGAGGCTTTTGAGATAGATGTTTTCGATACAATTCATAGTTTATAAATACACTTACTTTAGGCTCAAAATCTACCTTTAGGACGCTAAAATTGATGATTATTAATGGGTTTGCTTTTTTTTATCTCTTCTTTGCTGATTTTTTGCCTTACCGTCTTTTGAACGCAATTTTAAAATAACAAAAAAACATGTTATAAGTTCTGAAGGCCCTCACTAACATGTAGCACCTATATATCAGTTTGTCGGGAAAATAATGAGCACTCTGTCGCATCGAAAATCGCATCGCCACCTAGAAAATGAACTGTCGCAGAAAAACCGAATTTCTTTCCACTTCAGCGACCCGATCAGCTCCGCGACATTGTGCTCATTATTTTCCCGACACTCTGATATATTTATCTTTTCATCAAATCTTCATGCTCTACTCCATTCCTCCACAAACTTCACACCTTATAAACAACTCGAATCTTCACGGTGCTCGCTTCTTGCCCGGCCCCCGAACACTGCGCGTTGATTGGCTGCGCGCGCGGCTGTTGGTTGTAAAGTCGGGCACAAGCCGCTCTCCTCTTCATGGCCTCTCTTTATGGGCGGTGTGTTGTTTTTTGGGGGGAATGGATAGGTCAAGATGCGCCAGTTGCGCCGGCCCTTGATCCGTCCGTTCGACGGCGCTGTAAAAATGGGCGGAGCCGAGTAGGAGTAAAAGATATGTCGATTTTTCTCGGATCATAGCAATAAAATCAAGTTTCAATCACAGCGATTTGATACTTGATTAGTCATGATCCTTCCTGAGGTACGATAGTTTTAAAATTTACCTTTCTTTTCCAGTATTTTTAACTTCATTTTCCCAATTTTTCGTTTTTGATTTTTTGATGACTTTAGCCCCAAAATTACAGTATTTCCCCCGGTTTTATAAGGTCGAATGCACTTTCCCCCGATTGATCAAGCCCCGCCACTTTTTCATCGCCGACTTTTGCCCTGCGGCCATAAAAAATGGGACGTGCGAGCCCCCCGTTTTTTCCAGCCATTTTTTGCACTGTGCGAACTTCTTTGCGGCCGCCTGTTGAGGGCAGTCTGGCCGTGAAAGAAGCGAGTAAAAATAGAAGCCCTGACTAATCGTATGACCCCCGGCGGCTTGCAACAGTCATGAGCCGAGGGGATGGACTGTAAAATGAGTGGAGGAAAAAGCGTATGATCTACTGTATCATAGGATATGATAGCCTGAGAGATTAACAGTCTGTCGGGAAAGTAATGAGCACTTTGTCGCAGCGAAAATTGCATGGCCGCTGAGCAAATGAATTTTGTTGCAGTGAAATCAAGTTGTGCTCATTATTTTCCCGACAGACTGATATTAAAAATTTAAAAGTAATGCTTTTCAATCAAAACATTTTTTTTTGTTTTATGCATAGGATTAATCAGATATCGAATTTTTCAAACTGTTTAGGCATGAGATCGGACCATATCCCTCCTTTCTCTTCGTCATGACCTTGCCCATGAATGACGATTGGGGTTTCAGAGCTCGAAGAGCGATGCTTGAAGGCCTTTCAAATTTTGCATATATTTTCTGTCTAGGATCCTTATTAATCGCTGAAAATTTCAGCTCACGCTTTGCAACGAGCTCCGAGATATGGGCCATCTCTTCAGACGTCTAAAATATTGCAAATGTAGGGAGACGGTCAGAAAAAAAGAGCTCTTTTTAGCGGTTTCCAACACTTATGGTATCTTAAAAAGATACCCATACATGGTGACATTTCGAGCGCAAACTAGACATCTAAATTCCCTCATATTCAAGCATCATGGCAATCAGAGATCCCTTTTTTCCTTCCATAATCCCATCCATTATCCCCTGATCAAGTGCTGACCATATGATATGTTTGTGACTGCATTTTCGACGTCCTCTCCGCTGGCGGCGTTCCGCCGGCCGTGCCATGAGCCGCATGCCACGAGCTATTTCCGATCGCCCTCCCTCCTGACCGCGGCCCCGAAGGGGAACAGCGGAGCACATGGTGTGTCGCACCGTGCCGGGGAGGAGGGGATTTGGATGGGGGCCCTGCTCGCTGATCTCTAGCCGGAACATTGGCGAGAACGTTGCATGCAATTGATTACGCAATCAAGTCTGGAGGAGGGAAGCCGGAAAGTCGTTGCGAAAGAATGGAACAGCAATAAAATTAGAATAGGGATGGGCTCAATTAGGGCTACTGATGAGATGATAAGGCGCTAGAAAGCCACAGGCTTTCCAAAATTCCACAAAAAATCTCTGATTTCGCCCATTAGCGCTCTTTTTTCTCATAGTTTCAGAAAACCAAAATTTGAACTTTCATTTTCAAACCTATTTAGCTACAAACCCCTCTAAAAATCTCAAAATTTCCCGCTGCAAAAGCGACTAAAATCCCGGATTTCACGCCTTCAAATCATTTCATCAACAACCTTCGACATTAAACCCTCTGAATAACAAGAATCAACCAAAAAAACTCGACGAAACGCGGATTCCTTTCCATGACAAGGCCTGGCCCGCTTATCACATCCCATGATCTTGTTTGTGATCCTATTGCGGCCGCTTGTTTTCCCCAATTTCCCCTTGAATTTCGCGTCTTTTGGCCACTTTCGTCACTTTTTACCCATGACTAATGAGATTCGTCTTGATTTTGTGATCAGCCCCGTATTTCATGCGCCTTTTTTGGTTGGAATATTTTACGTAGAAGGTTTTTGCGACAATAATGTTTAATTTTCAGTTCGATTTCTTTCTTTATAAAACGGGATTTTTTGATTTTTTCCCCCATTTCCTCCGATTTTTGGCCGCTTTCAATAACTCCGCTATCATGCGCGTTAAGAGATCAAAAATCCCGTGATTTTCAGTCGTCTTCTTTTTTTCAGCGCCATGGCCTCAAACTGTTGTTATTTGTGCAACGAATGCCCCAACAGTTTCGCAACACTGGCCGATCTCGAAGATCACTTGCTCGACCATCGCCGCAGCAAAACAGTCGACTTTGAGGTGAGTCATGAGACATCTCTCCAACTCCTTGCATCTCTTTTCTTTGTCTTCATTGATTGAGTTTGAGGCGTACTTTGTGAGGCCACACTTTGGGGCCATTAAGGAGTCAAGGAGCTGGTTGCTCGCTGCACTAAGCAGCTGACTTTGGACTTCGAATAGGGTGGGGTTTGATGGCGTATATGGAAGCTTGAAGTTGCAGTAGGCCTGGTAGTTGGCTGAGGTTTAAGCATGTCTTTTTTGGCGGTAGAAACAGCCCTTTTTTTGGAGGGTCCAAAAACTCGTGGTAAATGGGGACCAAGGCGATTTTTTTAAATTTTTTCCGATTTTTTTTGTTTTCAAATTTACGTAAAGTGCTCATAGGATATTTTCAAGACTTCTTGAGGAATTTTTAACCATTTTCCATCTGCTTTTTACTAGCTACTCACCAAATTCAATCAAAAAAAAATTCCCAATCCCCCCTTACTCTACCGCACCCATGCCTTTGTTGATCTTCCCTTCCATGCCTTGTTGACGCCCTCAGCACGTTTTGGATTCAAGACCCTCGAACGCGCGTTTGCTGGGCCAACAAACACGGCCAAGCCACTCGCTTGACCTCAAAAACATTTGTTATTTGCAGAAATTTGCGACGATTCGCTTCCGCTGTTTGAAGTGACTCAGCAGGGGCTTGTGGTCTGCATAGGAATGCAGGGAAAATTGAATTGAGATGCTGGAGATTTAGGGGTATTAATCGTCTCAAAATTTTGTGATTTTTAGGGCCTTAGAAGGCGTTAAGTTATCATTTTTCGAAAATTTTATAGAAATTATTTGCGAGTTTGCCAATTTTTGCCTATAAATTTCTTCATACAGCCCTATGGTTCAAAACACTTTGCTCTCCCCTTATTTTTGCATATTCAAATCCCTCGGATGGACGCGGATTTGCGGCCCATTAAACGGCTACTTTACACCGCAGAACCCGCCGCTGATCAACAAGGTAAAACCGCAAGCCGAACAGGCGTCAAGACCGGGCGTCTTGGCCCACCGCCACTGAAAAACAACAGATCGCGCTTTAAAACGCGCTGACTCCAGGTGACACGGGGTCAGCGAACCCCCAAAGTTTTTGACGTTGTTTTTGCGTTCGCCTCCGAAAACATGCGGCCCGAGGGCTCGACTTGACCCCCGAGAACGCACTGGAAAAGAGCTCCGAGTTTGAAATGAGAAACAGCGGGATTGCGAACAGACTAAAGGGCATTTTAGGCCGTTCGTAAAGTCGCTGAAATGAGTGTTAGCGGACGCGCTAGGGAACCAATAATATCATACAAAGTTTGTGCACGAAATTTAGGTGTGTGATATACATACAGGGTGATTCAAAAAAATGGACATTTTCTTCGATTTTTCTTGGCTTGGGAACCTTGATCGGAAAAAGGTACCCATGGCATGAAACTACTACGTTATGTGAACACACTCACTGCAAAAATTGTTTGCTAGCTGCAGAAGTTGCGGAGATATGGTTGCTTGAAGTTGCCGGGTCAGCGCACCCATTCCCGCGGGGAAATTTGAAAAGTTTTTGCTCCTAAATGTCCTAATTCTCTAACAGAGACCTGCTGAGCGGCCTGAATGAAACACAGACATCTTTTCTCTAGGATCTTATAAGGATTTATCCTCAAAAAGTATGCCAAGAGGGGATCGCGGCACTGTTTCTGGCCTTAATATGATTTCCAGCCCTAAAAAACAGTCTAGGAACAAATCCAGAAGCGCTGTAGAATCTAGCCCTACAAAATATGACGTGTCAAAATTTCGTAAATTTAAAGATTTTTTGAGTGAAAGATTGACATGTTGTCTGAGCCTAGAGTTCATTACGAATAAGTAATTTTTCCAAGCCGGATCTGCAGAGACATAGTTAAAAAATGTTTTTTCGAGCTATGTCACCAACTGTAGGTCCCCATTTTTTGAGTTCTGTCGGTTGCAAGGATTGCTGAATACTTATACTAAAGTAAATATCTGATCTGTCGCTTCCAAAACGCGATCTAACAAGGGAAGTAGTCCCAAGTGCGAGGCTCAGATTTTCTCTAAACTTTGCACACACATCAGGCATAGACTAGATATCAATTCGTGAAAGTTTTAGCTCGCACTTTGCAGGCGCCGCCGAGATATTGAACAATCGTCAGAGAGAAAAACTCTTTTTGGCCATAGCTTTGCATATTTCGTGCGGAAAAACTTGATTTTTTGTGGAAAAATTACCCTCTTTGGTAGAAATAACTATGAAACTTTTCGTGCCAAATTTCGCCAAAAATTGTCAAATTTGACTTTCAATGAGACTTTCAATTTAAAATTTTTCGGTTGTTTCTGCAAAGCGCGAGCTAGGATTCTCGCATATATCCAAGAAAAAGTTATTTTAAATTTGTGCCAATTTTCATCAAAATCTGAGCGTCGCACTTGGGGTACTTCCCTTGTAAGATCCTTAAGGATATCTAGTAAAATATTGGGGTAGTGCGGGTCGCAGGCACATTTCCTGCAGCTTTGTTATACACGGTTTAAAAGGGCAATTTCTGAACTTCAAAACTGTATGTCCAGCATATCTTGTAATGCGTTACAAAGCTCACAGGAATTCGCACAAATCGACGACCCCAAAATACACAAGACTTATGGGACAGCCTAATGTATGGCGTAGGAAATTCGCACGTTGCATTCAAGTCGTAAGACTTGGAGATCAAACCTCGTAAATCAACGATGTTTATCCAAGAATTTCGAAAGTTTCAGAGTTACAATTCCTCCAGCTCTCGACACCATACATAAGATAATTTCCCCCCGTCCCACACACCCTGTTTACCCGGGGTTTCCGCTTGTTTACAGCTAATGTGCGCGCCCCTACCGTTCGCCGCGGCCGACTGTTTGCTTAAACTTTTGTGTTTGACTGGGGTCACGCGTCAAAACAAGTCTCTTCGCCGTCGTCTTGGCCCATCCTTTCACTGCATTCGAGAGGAGGGCCCCCCCAAACAAAGTCAGCGGGATCTCCGCCATTCACACTCGGGATATATTGTTGTTGCGCTAATGGGGAAGTCAGCGGGTTTGGGGTTGTGTAATCGCTAATTTGGGTGGGGCTATGATATGGGTGTGTTGCGTTAATGAGCTGAGCAGCCCCTTAAATGCTAGTATGTTTGAATGCAAGATGACATATGTTGTCAATCTCAAAAATTCATGCTTTTTTCTTTATCGCACTTTTACTGTACTCTCGCTACATCACTTCTAGAACCTATCTCTTTCTCATAAAGCTGATTAATCTCGGCCCATCAAGTTGGTCGAAGTTCATGCAAGTTGAGACAATAAAAGCGGCGCTGCGATCAAAAGGGACGAGGGAGGCCGTGATTGTCACCGAACCCTTCGACCTCCCAGGCGTTTTTTATGTGTTCTTGGGACCACATTTTGCCAATAACGTATGTTATAAAAGGCGGCCTGAGATGAGGGAGGGCTGGAAAAAACTTGTCTTGAAGATGTTTTTGCCCTACGGCCTCTTCAGGGTATCTTTTCCAGCGTCCCACGCCATGAATTTGTCGGTAATTTTCTTCGTAGAAACGATGATTTGAAGCCATTCCCTTGATAAAGTTGACAATCCTGTTATCGGACCCCTTTCTCATGACTACTCATCTGATAACCCCCCAAATTCCCATAAAAGGCCGTCAGAATCGCGGCTACCATAACCCGTACGGTCTGAGTCACAAAAATTCGCGATAAAACGGAATTCCGCCCGAAATAGCCGCTGATTATTAATCATGCATGGTCATGTTTCTTATCTCATTACCCGGCCCGGAAGGAACAGTTGGAAGAGAACGGCCTGGCACCGACCGGCCGCTCTCTCCCGTGGCTCATCGCTTGGCCATTCGATCGGGCCACGCCCCCCGGGAGTCCTCGAGATCGCCCCGCCGAGGGGTGGGATTTCTCGGCGGATCAGCGGTGGGGGGCTTTGGCATGTTTCCACAGTCGGAACGGATGGGGCGAACGCCAAGTGCCGCGGGCGATTTGTTTCGCTGCTCCGCAATTATTGGGGGGTTTTCTTGATTCGTCAATTGTTTTGCGAATTTTGCGGGTGCATTCGAAGAAATTGTATGACCATTTCGCGCATGATTCATTTACTCTTCGCCCAGCCCAAATATCCTTGCCCTTTTAGCGACTCAACTAAAATACAGTAGCCTATAAGGCCGTCTAATCACATTGCTCCTTCTATCGTCTTTTCTGATCAGAATTCGGATCAGTCTTCCTCTCCCAACATGTTAACCATGTTGAACTACCTTCAGCCCATGGAGGACCAGATGGTGATGGAGTCGAGCGCCTCGCCCACGTCCAGCATCTCCACCAACTTCGAGGAGCTCCTCAAGTCCAACGACGTGTCCTGTCGCCTCTGTTCGCGGCAGTTCGCCGACCGCGACCAGCTGAATGTGCACTACACTCACACGCATCGCGACAAACCCCAGTACGAGTGCGACATTTGTCATCTGGTGTTTTCGGTGAAACGCGAACTCTCCACCCACTTGCGCATTCACAGCGGCGAGCAGCCGCACAAGTGCGACAAGTGCGGCAAGGAGTTTGGGACGCGCCAACTCCTGAAGAAGCACAATATGTGGCACACCGGCGAACGATCTCATGTCTGCGACCATTGCGGCAAGGCCTTCTTTCAGGTAGGAATTTTACTGCCTTCATATTGGTTTGTCGGGAAAATAATAAGCACGTCGCAAATCGCAATAGAAAATGAATTGTGTCGCGGCAAAATCAAGTTGCTTTTCGCTTCAGCGACCTGATTGGCGCAGCGAAATTGTCCTCAATATTTTCCCGACGGACTAAAAAAACTTTGATAAAAATTTCAAGCACTCTTAGAGGCATGCATCAAAATTTGATGACTTTAATTTATCGCTCTCTTTTGAGTTTTTTCGCTTTGTTTTTTCGAAGATAAGTGGTTTAAAAACACCCGGTTTCTTCATGTTATTTGTCTTGTCGCCCGCTATTTTTGTCAAATGAGTCAGGTCTGAACACATGAATCATCCTCATTTTGTAGCAGGGAATATTCGAAATTCAATGAATCAAGGGGAACGGAAACAGTAAGAGTGATAAATCAAGCCATAAACGGGAAAAACAAGTCTTTTTTCTATCGTATATACTATATAGACTTGATTTTAACTATGTATCAGTCTGTCGGAAAAATAACGAGCTCTCTGTCGTATCGAAAATCGTATCGCCAAATGAATCGTATCTCGGCAAAATCAAATTTTTTTCACTTTTGCGATCGACATTGTGCTCATTATTTCCCCGACAAACTGTGTGGGCTTTAGGGAAGTGCTTGCACTTCCGGGGGAATCCTTGAAATTGAGAACAGTCTAGACCAATTAAACCCGCACTTTCAGAAAGGGCATCTGACGCAGCACCTCATGATCCACAAGGGCGGACGCCCGCACAAGTGCGACCTGTGCGAGAAGACGTTCATCTTCAAGTTCGACCTGAACCGGCACATGAAAATCCACCTGGAGCGGGGGCACAGTTGTCGCGCCTGTCAGAAGTCCTTCTCCTCCAGCGTCGAGCTCGACACGCACAACTGCAAGAAGGTGCGCAGCCCGAAGCGCGAGCTCCCCTCCACGCCGCTCAGCGACTTCTCCGGCTCCTCGCCATTCACGTCGGCGCAGCAGAGCCCCATCGCGCCGCGATTGGAGAACAACTTCGGCGCCATGAACCCCATCAACTCGTCCAATGAGCTGGCGAATCAATACCAAATGGCGAAGCTGGCCCAGCTGTTGCTCGCACAACAGCAGCAGCGCGCGTTGGCGACGAAACAGGCGGACCTGCAGAAACTTCAATTCCAGCTGCTTCTTCAACAACAGCAACAGTTTGGATGCAATCTTTGCGGGCAGCAGTTCGATAATCAACAGAGTTATCTGTTGCATTGTCAGCTGCAACATTTGATGGGCAATGAGGAGGAGCTCCAGCTGAGCGGTCTGAAAACCGAGACGATTCATGAGAGTGGAGCGAGCTCTTCGTGTGCCTCTAGGTGAGGGATTTTTCAGCGGTCTAGACTTTTTTTAGAGCAGTAAAATTCATATATTATACCATAGAAGGCCTTTTGAAAGACATAATTACTTTATTAGCCATAGTTTTGCATTTACTATAAATTACACATATATCTAATCCATCCCATTTCAGTCCCCAAAAAGCCTCGCCCATCTCCATGACCGTCGCCGACCACGACCACCAACACCAACTGGGCTGCGATGGCTGCGTGGAGATGAAATCCAAGTGCTATTCACTCGAAAAGGACCTCAACGACGCGCAGACGGAGGTGGCTCGGCTGAAAGAGCTGATCACTCGTCTCGGCCCCTATTTGGCCATGATCAACTCGAATTAACTTTCGTATCTTTGTTTTTTTGAAACTTTAGCTCGATTCCACCTTGTTTCCTTTACTACAGTATCCTCCTATTTGCTCAAACTATCTGTATTTAACGGGAAAAGCTGTCGCTAATCCGAATTTTGTTGCCGGGACCTCAGAGAAGTTGTTGCGCAATGTTCTCTTAGCCAATACGCCACTGTTTGTACAATCTCATTTCTTGGTGCCATAGTCATTATTTCTCGCCATTCATTCCACGGCTGGTATTTGCGCGCGTTCGCCAAATATGGCCATCTCTCTCGCTCTCTCCCTCCCCTGATCACTCTCTCTCCATCCTATCTCAACTCGGATAAGTTATTTGCGCAATCCCTTCCATTGTCATGGTATTGCGACGCCTATAACATTGTAAGAGACAAAGCTGTGCGACTATATGTCGCCAGCGCATGGTCTACTCTCCAATACTTTATAATATACTCTATGCTACAAAATAAGCATTTTTGTTACCACGGTATTCCCCTCCAACTATTGTCACATTGATCCCAGACATATGACCGAAAAAGTGTCATGATTGTATAATATTATTAACTATTCAACCATAATTATTGTCATGCTCATAATATCAACGATTGTTGCAAAATATTCGCCCCCGAAATAAACGATATAATCATTCTCGGCGATTGTTTATCCACTGGTGGCACCCATGTCCCAGGCATGACCTTCCAAAGTCGAGTGTAAACAAAAGTTGAACGGTCATTCGAGAAGTTGGAGCGGATCAATCTTGTCCGGCCACTTGCGGCCCTAATCCCTGAATGCAAACAGGCATCCGTCCTGTTTATTGTGAGCCCTTCTCGCGCACATGATCCGGCGAATCGAAGGCAGGGGAGTGCCGAGAAGGGCTTGGCAAACTTGCGACACTACTGTAGAGCTGAATGGAAGTAGGCAGAACGAACTGACAAGGGGAGTACCCCAAGTGCGACCCTCAGATTTTGATGAAACCTGGCACAAGTTTAAAATTACTTTTTTTTAGATATATGCGATAATCCTGGCTCGCGCTTTGCAGAAACAACCGAGATTTTTGGATCGAAAGTTGGCGAAAATTTGACATTTTTTGCCGAATTTCGGCACGAAAATTTTCTTGCCAGTTTCTACCATGGAGGACAATGTTTCCACAGAAAATTAATTTTTTCCGCGCGAAACTAGCAAAGTTATGGCCGAAACTGTTTCTCTCTCTCTGACCGCTCTCCGGGTTTAGCGTACCCTCTCGGCGGCAAAGATTGTTCGATATCTCGCGAGCTAAAACTTTCAGAAATTGTTGTTTAATTCATGCCCAACGTGTGTTCAAAATTTAAAGAAAAACGGAGCGTCGCACTTGGGGTACTTCCCTGGTCAATAAAAGGAGGCAGAAAGAGCTGCAAATCAACTGTGGTTGGAGAGAGATCCACCCAAAGACAACTTCAGATTCTTCAGCTTTTCAGAGTGTCTTTTCAAGCCGTTTTCGTTGCAGAAATCACTTCAGCGACGTTAGTATTATAATATTATGTTGATGCATAATTATCCGGTGTTTTCTTCAAATTCGAACGCGATCGGCTTTGTTGTTGTCGGAGAGTTCGTGAGGGACCCATCCAGCCAATTTCCATACATTTCCAAGCTTTTTGAGATGTCGAACGATCGTTGACTGGTTGACATTGAAGAATTCGTGTTGGCAAGCTTTCGTCGTCTTCCACGGCTGCCAGATACTAGTCTTTTTTGGACTAGTACTACTATCTGCCCACATAGAACTTGCAAAAAATTTTATAGAAAACGTTGCAGCCGTAGCTGAGATATTAACCAAATTCTAATTTTTTTGAGAGAATAGGTGAAATCAAGAGAGGCGGCGATGGAAAATTTTCTTTTTTTTTTGTCAAAAATGGCTTTTCATGCTTCTCACCTTAAGTACTACTATAGTATTATTAAAGACCGTTTTTTGCTTTTTCGCTACCGTAAAGAAGAGTTTTCATCGACCAAATTGAACCGCCAACAAGCAGAACAAACACACTTCCTCCTTTTTTCAGGTACCCTTTAAACATGCCCCGTTCAACGAGCGATCGTTTGCACACACACTTGCGGCATTCTTTATGCGGGCGGAAGTGAAGATGTCGTCTCGAACAAGATCCATTGACATCCGATACGGCTGAGCCCACTCGTTTGCCTTCGTGCTTCTAATGAGCCGCTCCACATACAAAAGGATCTTCAACATGGCTAATTTGGATAAACATTCAAGATGGAGAGCGATGTTGGCAAGGGTTTTGCTTATTGTTAGAGAAGGGAGGTATTTGGCGACAATTTGGTTCCTTCCTGGATGCAAAATGGGACGTTTTTTGCCACTGGATCGGGTTCCTCACTGTACCTGAAGTGTGTTCAAGCTTCGATATCTGAGCGTCGCTCTTGGACACTTCTTTTGTTATAAGAATATATATTTGATCCAGTTTAAACATTACTTATCGACGACTATTCTCCGAAGTCATTTGCAAAATCCTTATCACTCTTTCAACGTGTCAGCCGTTGGTGTGTTCCGTGACTTTGACTAAATAAACATAAGGCAAATAGTTTCTGTCTTGCAAATGTATTTTTCCAATTACCCTAAAAAGAGCAGAAGAGCAGGGAAATTTCCGTGGAAAAAGATTACTCAAGCTTTTTCTAGAGTCTTACCAAGAAATTGACTGAAGAATAAGACAAATAAAAACTGATTTGGCTTTATTTTCAAAAATAACCAGCTTCTTGATAATTCAGTATATTGTTCCTTCAAAACATAAATAAAATTTTTTACACCGTAGGTATCCTGGCCTTCAAACGGTAGCCGGTGAGTCTTTATGCCTTTTGACTATCTTGCACTCGAATGGAGGGAGAATGGTGGCGTTGGGATTGAGATACGGCTCCAATTTGGGGAGGTCTTCATGTGGCAAGAACTGAAAAATGAAAACAATGTTATGGACGTACTCTCATAAGGTATACAATGGCGTAAACTTCAACAGAAGGCCTACAGAACAAGAGGCGTTTATAAATAGCGCTTTTTTGAGTCTGTCGGGGAAATAATGTGGATTTGTCTGGCCCTGGAATAGCCCATCGTAAGTTCGGCGCGGGCTGGAAATTTGGTCTGCGACTGCGACGAGGGAAGCTGCGACAAATCCACAATATTTTTCCGACAGATTGATACAGTGGGGGACCTGATTCAGTGGCAAAAAACGTACCATTTTGCACCCAGGAAGTATCAAAAATGTGACAAAATACCTCCCTCTCCAAATTAAAAGACTCAGATTTCAAAAGCGCGCCCGCTTTTTTTTTGTGAGGAAAAAGGGCTTCGATTTCAAAAAAGTGGTTTTTTCACTTGGAGACGGAAGCATTTTTCCACATTTTTGATGCTTCCCGGATACAAAATGGTACGTTTTTTGCCGCTGGATCAGGTCCCCCCACATATATGAGGGTTTCTGGTTTGTTCTACAAAGTTTTTACCCCGCACTCACTTTGTACTGATTAGCCAGGTTCGCCAGGATCAAAAACAGCTCCGTCCTTGCCAACGACTCTCCCAAACACACCCTGCGACCAATCCCAAACGGAATTAGTTCATCGCATTTTCTGAATTGACCGTTCTCGTCCAAAAATCGGTTCGGATCGAAAACACCGGGGTTCTCGAAAACCTCCGGATCTTTAAACCACGCGCAAAACTCGATATTCAAAACTTGGCCTCTCCGGAAGTGATAATCCCCAATTTCAACGTCCTTCGCCAAGGCGTGAGCCAAGTTGAACTGGCGGAAAATATTTGCAAAGCGTTGGATTTCCTGAAAAAAAAATTCTCGTAAAATCGCTGGAGTTCTTTTTTTGCGTTTGCAACCTGCAACTTGTTGCTTTTTGTACCATGCAACAGGCTTCTGAATCACTCCAGAGACTATGCAAATAAGCTACAGTTGGGGACCTGATCCAGTGGCAAAAAACGTACCATTTCGCATCCGGGAAGTATCAAAAATGTGGCAAAATGCTTCCCTCTCCAAGTGAAAAAAACTCCGATTTCAAAGGCTCTTTTTGTGAGGGAAAGAGCGTGCCCTTCAAACCGAAGTTTTTTTACTTGGAGAGGGAAGCATTTTGCCACCTTTTTGATGCTTCCCGGATGCAAAATGGTACGGTTTTTGCCGCTGGATCAGGTCCCTCACTGTAGAGTCTCTTTGATTTCAAGTAGCTTTACAAGGAAAGTACTTCTATGGGGCATGGAGTTAAGGGTGGAAAAACCACTCAGAGCTCTTCTCGCAACTCCACGCAGATGCCTTTTTTGACCAAATTTTAACCAATTCAAAATTTTCGTTTTGAGCTAATAGAATAAACCCTGGCATCTTGACAAAGCCTTAAAATATCAAATTTGATTAATACTACACCTTTAAAATTAGTACTTCCAATGTAAAAAAGAGGCATTTGAGTGGTGTTGCAAGAAAAGTTCTGAGGGTTTTTTCGCCCTTACAAGCCAAAATTGGGCAGCTAATTTTTACATATTCTGAATCAGAAAAATTTTGCGATTTTTTTGATATATCTCTCGACCGGTAACTCCATACCCCATAGAAGTACTTTCCTTTTTAAAATTACAAGACCCAAATTTTGGTCAGCGAAAAAAAGAAATAAAAAATTAAGCGCAAAGAACACTCATCTCGCCGACACAACACCTAATTCCCGGTCTACGGTATGCAAGCGCTTTTGTGCTCAAAACAATTGTAAAGAGGCACAAGATTCGCGCGTATTTTTAAGCGACATTCCTTATCAGTCACACACTACTCACACTGATTGTGGCATTCATGTAGGGAAGAGAGAGTTTATCGGCCAAGGTCACCATCCTATCGCCGTTTATCACCGTGTCCAGCTCTTTGTGCATTCTCTCCTGAACTTGCGGGTTATGGATCCAGAAAGCGATGCCCCACAGAATTGTTGCGTGAGAAGTCTCGTGACCTCCGAACCAGACGTCGATGAGGACGTTGACGAGTTGGTCGTTGCTGGAATTCAACAGCTGTAGATGAGATGCGAAACTAGAGTAATTAAATCTGATAATAATATAATAATATCAGTCTGTCGGGAAAATAATGGGCACAATATCGATGTGCCGATCGCTGAAGTGAAGCGAAAAAAAATTGGATTTTGCCGCGATACGATTCATTTTTTATCGACAGCGATGCGATTTTCGATGCGACAGAGTGCTCATTACTTTCCCGACAGGCTGATATTAATATTCAGAAAAGAAGTTACGAGATGCCCGGGCCTTCCCTTAATTCAGAATATATCTTATGCTACGTATCGCTTCCCTAAAATTTCATCTTTCGCTTGGCAGGCGCAGCTGATGCTTATTGTTAGGGGTCTTTAAAAGCGAGACACAATAAGAAATGTGGAGGGATGGCTAAAGAAAAACGAATAGAATATGTCCCCAAACAAAGAGAGCTCAAAATATCAGTCTGTCATGAGCGCAATATCGCTGTTTTTAAAAAAAAATGTATTTTGCAGCGACACAATTCATTTTCTCAGTGGCGATGCGATTTTGGAGGCGACAAAGTGCTCATTATTTTCCCGACAGACTGATATATGCCTTCAAAAATTTTTTATGAAACCTAAGTTTATTTTTGTATTCATCAAAATCTGTGGGTGGTACGACGACCATCACATCAATAACTCGTCTTCTACCTACCTAAACAATCCCACATTCCCTTCATCTCTCATCAACTTTCCTTGCTCGACCAAATACGCGTCCACAAAATCCAAAACCTTCATTTCCTCGCCTTCCATTATATACCGCTCCCTGTGCTCCTCAACGATCACCGTCATGTCATGCAGCAACAGGTGGAAGGTATGCGCCACCTCATCGAAGCGGCGTTTCACCGCCGGGATGTGCAGCGAAAGCGGATAGAAGCGGCCAATCACAGCCAGCGGCCTGCTGAGGCCTTCGACGAGGCCTTGCATTAGTTGGGTCGTTCGATGACATTCGTGTTCGCGCCCACGGAAATCGTAGCCGAAAAGCAGGGAGTTGATGATGGAGCCGACCGCAACACTGACCACGTCGTGGAGATCGGTGACTCCGTCTTTTTTGATTACTTTTTCATCAATCTCTGAGGTCAGATAGCGGACTTGGTCTAGGATCTGAAATTGAGGCTTTAGAGGGTATGTGTAAAGGCACAGCCGAGCCGAGAGGACTGGAGTAAAAGAGGATGATTAAATAAGTGAGGGACTTGATCCATTGGCAAAAAAACGTGCCATTTTGCATTCCGGAGGTACCAGAAATGTGGCAAAATGCTTCCCTCTCCAAGTGAAAAGACTTCGTTTTGAAGGGCGGGATCTTTTTTCCCACAAAAAGAGCGGGCGCGCTTTTGAAACTTGAGTTTTTTCACTTGGAGAGGAAGCCATTTTGCCACATTTTTGATACCTCCCGGATGCAAAATGGTACGTGTTTTGCCACTGGATCAGGTCCCCCTGTAAAATCTTTTTTTTTTTTGCTTTTTTGGTTATTCAAGACCATAGTTTGCTAGCCCATCCTCAGCTAGCCCTATTTACGGTCTCCCTCATTCATCTACCCAACCATTGAAACATTTGTTAGATGACGTCTCAAAAAAAAGTTCAAAACCTTTTGCCTTCTGCAAAGTTGAAGCTCGGATCAGGGCCGATTAAAGGCATGTCTAGTTGAAAGTAACTACAACTGGTCCTTTACTTTTATGAAGTTGGGCTAGCGATTTATAGCTTAGACTAGCCTAAAAGCAAAAAAATTATTTTTCCTTTCAATTGTTTTTTCCCCAGTATAGCTTCTCTATGATGCTATCTTTTTGTTAATCTGTCGGGAAAATAATGAGCACAATGGCTGCGCCGTAATAACCGCTGAAGAGAAAAGCAATTTGATTTTTCCGTGGCACAATACTTTCCGTGATCATTTTCTCAGCGGTGATGCGATTTTCGAAGCCACAGAGTAATCATTATTTTCCCTACAGAAAAAATATGCTCTGGTGGCAAGCTCGTACAGTGGCGGTCAAAAAAAAACGGCCGCCCCAAGATGATGCGCTCTAACGCAGAAGAGAGTGGTCGTAAGAAGATAAATATGGTATCATTGTAAAGCTTATGCAATACGAAGACGTGTGACTATAAACTTGTGTATCTCTCTTACATGCTCCTGAATCTTATTCTTCCCCATTCCAAAGTCCCGCAGGACCTTCATCACGAATCGTCGATGCTCCCGCCACATCTCGTCGTTCGTACTCACGATCCCCAAAATCCCGCCTCTCATCGCGAAATCCGAATGAGGCAGCTGCACCCTATCCGCATAGGCGTCCGCATTTTTCACGGCCAATTCGACGGCCAGCCGATAGTCGCAGACATTCACAATGGGCGTTTCGCCCAGCCAGTAGGTGTAGATCCCGCCGTACCTGACTTTCCATTCGTAAAACAGTCGATTCCAGCTTGGGGAGCGACCCATTTCAAAGACATTTCCCATGATTGGCCAGGGTGTTGGGCCGGGCGGAAGGTGCTGCCGTTTGTAGCGGAAATTGTAGAAAAGAAGGAGGGTTAGGAGGGTCAGCAAGAAAAGAATCATAGCTGAAAGGAGTTTTTCAGTTTGTCGGGAAAATAATGAGAATTGTTGTCGCTGCCAAGGTTGCGTCGTTGAAATAAAAAGCAATTCAATTTTGCCGCGACAAAAAATCATTTTCTCGGTGGCGATGCGATTTTCGATGCGACAGAGTGCTTATTATTTTCCCGACAGGTTGATAAAAGGTTCAAGTACAGCTTAGGCGCTCACATTTTTCCCCGGATATTGATGTTTATGGGCAAAAATAACTTTTCGTTGCTTCGACTCTCCTCAACCGAGATTTTTAGATCGAAAGTCGGCCGAATTGCGGCACGAAAAGTTTCATACATATTTCTACCATAGAGGGTACGTTTCCATAAAAAATCAATTTTTTCCATGTGAAACTAGCGAGGTTATAGCCAAAAAGCGTTTTTCTCTCTGACCGCTCTCCACGTTTAGTGTACTCTCTCGTCTGCAAGATCGTCCAATCGCCTTTTTCAAACAGGGCTTAACAAATTGAGTTATCAAATTCAAATTATTCAAATTACGTCAACTCAGAATTCTTTTTTTTTTGAAGCTCAGTCGATTGAAAATGGCGATTCTGGGCTCCAAAAAAAGCTAAATTTTATGAAAATTGGCGGAGTCTCCGCGGAGAAATAAAAAAAAGCGGACGGAAGCTTTGAATGGCCCACCATCTGCAACACACAACTTCAGAATCATGCCTTCCGGCTCCTCCTACTTTTCGCTCACCCTGGCTGCACAAAGTAGACCGATACGGGGCACATCTGTAGGTTGTGCCCAAATAAACTTGCTCTCTGAACCCAACAAACCAGTCTGTCGGGGAAATAATGAGCTTAATGTCGCTTTGCCAATCGTGTCGCCAAAGTGAAAAGCAATTTGATTTTTTCGCGACACAATTCATTTCGATGCAATTTTCGATGCGACAGAGAGGCTCATTATTTTCCCGACAAACTGATATGACGATTACTTTGTTTATGCCATGCTATTGCAAATGCTTTTTATAATTTTGCAATTAGCTTCTATTTCTGACTGAAAAATAAAAACAAAGCTTATTTTGGAAGGAAGAGTTGTTGTCCGATTAGCGTTTCCTCATGTTTACCCTACAAAACGCCGATTGTTTTGCAACGACGAGAACTCTCAAACTTGTAGCCAACGCGATTTTTGGGAGCGTGAAATTCAATTGGGGAAAAAGACAATTGGAGAAGCAGAAAAATGTCTTCTTTGGGCATGTATGTATGCCAAATTAGGGTCAGTGATTTTTTTTTAAAAAGTACTGTAAAGTGCTACTTATTATACAAGTGAAGTACCCCAAGTGTGACGCTCCGATTTTCTTCAAATTTCGCACACTCGTCGGGCATGAACCAAGTAGCAATTCTTGAAAGTTTTAGCTCGCTCTTTGCAGGCGCCGCCGAGATATTCAACAGTCTTTGCCGCCGAGAGAGTGCACTAAATGTGGAGAAAGGTCAGAGAAAAACGCTTTTTGGTGGAAAACAGTACCCTCTATGGTACATATAGGTATGAAACTTTTCGTACGGAAGTTCGACAAAAATTGTCAAATTTTCGCCGACTTTCGATCCAAAAATCTCGGTTGTTTTTGCAAAGCGCGAGCTAGGATTCTCGCCTATATCTTAGAAAACATTTTTCTAAATTTGTGCCAAGTCTCATCAAAATCTGAGCCTCGCACTTGGGGTACTTGTCCTGTTAGTAACAATTAGAAAAAAACATGACTTTCGAAATCAGCATCTTCAGGAACCCCTAAACGGAGCATTTTTCAAAAAAATTTGAGAAATTACTATTTATATAGGGGTACTAATTAAAAAAAAGTATAACACTCAAAAAAAATAAAGATGATTTTTGAAATCTACGCCATCGATTGCCCTAATTTCGACTTGTATGCCAGGAAAATGACACTTTTCAGTTTCCCCAACTGTCTTTTTCTTAACTTGTTGCCCTTCACTAGTCGCGAAAATCACTCCAGCGACTTTCGAGGACTAGTACTTTTCACATCGTATTCCACCAAAAAAATTATCGGCATTAAACTAAAAATTTTTAAGGCTCTTGCAAGTTTGTTATCAGCGTTCCCCGTCTTGACTATTTTCTCACAAATTTGTAGGCTAGTAAACTCGGGCTTTAATTTTTATCAAATTTCTGAAATTTTTGCACCAACATCTTGTATGTCTTGTGTTTTACACTCAAATAATTTTCTCTGGAAATAAAATTCTCATCCGCTAGACCACGAAACGCAACGGTTTTTTTACTATATACATTTTTTTGCAAATTCGCATGCAACCAAATTCCTGGTTGTTTACACGGACCGGCCCCCCAATTGTTTGTTGTTCGAAACCCGTAAAAACCGAGTCGAGCGCATCACCGCGCGCACGCAGCCGTTGAGCTGAAATTGAGCTGAAATTTCAGCCGCCGTCAGAACGATTTCCCGTTTGTAGTCAAACAGCTTACAAAATAGTGGGGTTATTGGGTTTGCATAAAACTTTCAAACAAATTGAAGACATATAGCGCCGGAAAGAGTGGATGTCGATGATCTGTGATGCTGAGAAGTCTATTACATACAGTGGGGGACCTGATCCAGTGGCGAAAAACGTACCATTTTGTATCCGGGAAGTATCAAAAAATGTGGCAAAATGTTTCCCTGTCCAAGTGAAAAAACTCCGATTTCAAAAGCTCTTTTTGTGAGGAATTAGGGCGCGCCCTTCAAAACGAATTATTCTCACTTGGAGAGGGAAGCATTTTGCCACATTTTTGATCCTTCCCGGATGCAAAATGGTACGTTTTTTGCCACTGGATCAGGTCCCCCACTGTATTTCATAGGAGGAAAAGATGGATTTAGTTGTCGCTACAAATTTATCAAAATCTGAACACCGACCGGACACTGATGACAAACAAAATATGAAGCAAATTGCATTTTTTGCCATATCAATCTGTCGGGAAAATAATGAGCACAATGTGGCTGCGGCAGTTGCAAGAAAAGGTCTGGTGAAGTGAAAAGTACTATTCAATTTTGTCGCAAGACAATTCATTTCACAGTGGACTCATTATTTTCCCGACAGGCTGATATGGCCACAAAGGAGGCTTTTGATCTTGATTTTATCATAGCACAAGTCCATCTTGAATACTCAACTCTGAGACGCTGAAAGCTCACTTCTCCATGGTGCACCATACTTGCAGGCGGTTCGAAAATCAATCCACACCTAGCCAATTACATCTGCATCCTCGGAACAGTCAGCCACCCGTACGGAATGCCACTGGCCCTGCTAAAATGTATACATTTAATAAGTCATTCCGAGGCTTCCAAACAAGAGTATGACATTATGCAAAATACTCGATGCTTATTCGGATCTCAGCTTCTCAAGAGCCTAGCGTCGCGACATCTGGCAATCACTTAGCTGGCAGCCGACATTCCCCCATTGGAATTACCATTTTCCATCCGTACACTGACTTTCACCTATTGTTCCTTCGCCGAAAAGTTCGTTGGGATCGCGAGATGACTGTGCTGCCTTCCAACCCTTCTCGAAGTGGTAGAGCATAATATGGCAAATACCACGATGGTTTTCGACACGCATTTTTATTAACTAAATAGAGAAGACTATTTTTATGAAAAAAATTAACTAAACGCCAATTTTCATTAACAAAAACCGCGCCAATATAAACGCCGGATAATTATGCATCAACCCAATATGATAGAAATTTTGCATTGACAGCTCCCTGGTATTGATGAGTATACAAATCTGTTGAATTCAACCACCGTTTTCGAAGTTATGGATGTTTGTTTTCAAAAAAAAAAATGCTTTCTGAACATTCAAAAATTCCTGATAAACCTTATGCTAACTCTTCAAGCCATTTACACACCTGGAAACTTAATTTGCAACATCTAAATGCCAAGTCCATCGTTTGAATTTCCTATTGTCATCAAATGTTGGCTGATTTCCCAACATGGCTGCAGAATCTCTGTGGTTCTTCTAACTGCTTGCAAAGTTGTGTGGGCAGCAGACTACATGTAATGATCCAAAGGGATCATTTCGTTCGCTTCTATTCTTTGCGGAAATGTGTCTGAGCCTGCTAATGGACGGATCAGCCGCTAATCCCATTGTTGTATTCTCAACCTCTTCTGAGCCTCCCTGATGGCTCTATTTTTCTTGGTGATCTCTCCGAATTGCTCGATATTTCTCAGGTTTTTCGAGAAACTTCGAAACGCTATATTTTTTATAAAATCGCTTCTGATTTTCTATCCCCTCTGGCTAGCCATTAGAAATCATCATTGTAGCTTCGATTACCTTCTCCCACTCTCTTCATTTTACATTGTATTTTTCGTAAATCAGCAAATTGATTAAAATTCCTGGCGTCTCTCACAACTTCACGCTCTTTTCCGAAACCCCCTCGCCTCCATTCATCCATCGACCGCCGCCCTCGGTGGAGGGCCTGCGTGCAAATCCGCTCGTATTTCAACCGGACGATGGTCTTTAAATTGCCCATGGCCCGAACGTCACAGCACGATCCTCCTGTTTATTCGGGTTCGGTGTGTGTGTGTGTGTGTGTTTCTGGAGGCGTCGCGGCTACCACGCCTCCGGCTCTCGTATAAATGCGACGCATGCGATGCGCAATCGTTCCTCGTTTCGGTCAGGCCCGGACGCGTGTTTACCCGCCGGCTTTTCCCCGCTAGCTTTCACAATCGTATTGGTCGTATTTGATTAGGGTATATCATGGCGTCGCGCTTGTTTCAGCGGTCATTGTTTTTGTTTTCCTTGTTGTTCGTGAGTCGCTTACCGCCGATGTCCGGATGGCGGTTTTTTCGAATTTTTTATTGCAGTTTTATGGCCCGACATTTATTTTTACATATATTTTTGCACTGCTTATATACTGAGCAACATTTTTTGAACTGTTATTGTCATTTTTGGCAGGTTTTATTTACAGGAAAGGTACCCAAAGTGCGACCCTCAGATTTTCTTCAAATTTTGCACATACTTTGGGAATAGACCACACATCAATCCCTGAAAATTTTAGCTCGCGCTTTGCAGGGGCAGCCGAGATATTCAACGATCTTTTTTGGAGATATTTGATAGCCTGGCGCAGAAAAAATTAGTGTTTTTTGTGGAAATATCACCCTCTACAGTAGAACAAAGGCTTTCGCTTCTGATATATCATCAGCATCTCTCTTGTTCACTTCAATTTTTTTTTCAAACCCCCGTATAGACCTTATAACTTACTTGTGAAACAAAAATCATCCCCATTTTCGATTCGTCCAACTTCACTAGCCCATTTCAGATGCCAAGCTGGTCGCTTCTCTGCTTGTGTGCATGCCTGCCCCTGCTCATGGCCAAGCCCGGCATCGAGAAGCGCCAAGCCGACCCGGTGGTGCGATTCAGCGAGTCGATGAAAATGAATTTCGCGCATGCCCGCGAGTTCAGCGCCAGCTTCCAAACCAACCGCCAATCCCAGCCGAGTGTGTTCGCCGAACAGTCCAATCTGAAGTATGAAAATCCCAATCAAAACGGGTTTGTGAACTGGCAACAGACGCTGGGCCAGCTCGTCCCAAACATGCTCAAATTCAACGCCAACTACAACAACAATTTTGGTCCGGAAAACGGAAATTCGTTCGGGTTTGGCCCAATTTCGCTGCCGATTAATGTCAATAACAATAGAATTGTCACAACGACCCCCGCCAATGTTGGCCGACCATCGAGTGTTGGGCAGTTTGGGCAGTTTGGCGGCAGGACCACACAGACTCCACGAGTGGAAGATCGACCGCTCACAATGTCGGAGAAATTGAGTAAGAACCATGCTTAATATGTTTAAAATTTTTGTGAAAAAATTTATGTTGTCCACAAAATTCCAGACACCAAATTCATGACCACAACGCCCTCCACATCCGGCTCGGCGGAGCGCTCAACCCCAGCCAACTCCAAGTCCTGGGAGCGTTCCAACAGCAAGGAGACGCCGCTCAGCGCCTCCACGACAAATCCCAAGTTTTCGGCAGCGCAATACTGGGTATTATAGTACAAACCCCAAACGTTCTTCACCCTTGATTATGGCTCTCTTTGTTTTTTCGTAGCGGAATTAATATTAGGTATTAATTATTTGAATTACATGACTATAACTTAACTATGACAACTTTTCTTAATAAATCTCAATTTTTTTATTAATTTTAATGAAAAAATATAAGCATTGTCGCCTAAATTCGACTCGATTTCCTACTTTTTATAAAAAAAATACAGTAAATTCCGTACCAATCAATAGTGACACTTCGTCATACAGACGCGACGAAATGCCCCATCCGGCTCTCGCTTCCATTTGTTCGCTTTCCTTTCTCGATCCAACATTCTCCTCCATTTTAGTGGTTCGACTCGTCAAGATCCCGGATTTCCCGAGAATTTTGGCTTCGCGACATTACACTAGGCGTTGGAAAAAAGGTTATTGTCTGTTTGCCGGTGAAAGCAGGTCGTTTTGACAGGTAAATTGATTGGAGGAGAAGGAAATGAATTCATGAGGCTGTCTTTTGACTTTTATAGGATTTTAGCAGTCACGCGAGAGGGTTTTTGTCGAGATGTAGGGGAATTCGGATCACATAGTTGAATATGTCAGATGAGGATTGCATGGGGAGAATTGCTTTTACAATTCATTTTGACTGAACTTGTTAATCTTGTTTTACGTGTTTCCGTTGTTTTTGGAACCTTAAAAATAGCTTTGCAATGCGTGTTTGGAAGAGTTTTACGCTCACGGTCATGTTCAATATAAAATTTTGTTGTATTTGCAGTTTTCGCACAATTTCAACGACTTATCTGATCACACGACAATTGGCATTCAGTTCCAGCCATACCACTGCTAAGAAACCGGTCGAAAGCGTCTATTTTTGTATTTTAAGAGTAGTTAGTTTTGTTTTCGTAGACGCCAACCATGTCCGACAACGATTTGAAGGCCGCCGTCGACGGCGAGAGTTGGAAGTCCTCGCTGGTATTGCCCGAACGGGACCGTCGCTTTCGCACCGCTGATGTGACGGAGACCAAGGGTATCGAGTTCGAACAATTCGGGCTGTCGCGCAACTTGTTGAAGGGGATCTTTGAGAAGGGATGGGAGCGTCCCTCGCCCATTCAGGAAGCCTCCATTGCCTACGCGTTGTCTGGTAGGTACCTTTCGGATTGTTTTTTTCTTCATTTTAGGAGTATTGTGGCATTGAAGGATGAGTGATTTTTCGGACATTGTTTTAGACCGTTCGTCATCCTCAAATCTTTAAAAGTTGTCCGCAGAAAGACGAATTGAATTCGTTGACTGTCATAACTTGAAGAACAAGGCTTATTGTTCCATTTTCAGGCCAGGACATTCTTGCTCGCGCTAAGAACGGAACGGGGAAAACCGGTGCTTATTGTATTCCCTGCATTGAGAAGATTGACAGTTCCATTAACGCAATCCAAGGCCTGATCATTGTCCCGACCCGTGAATTAGCTCTACAAACCTCACAAATCTGCGTTGAGCTGAGCAAACATTTGAGTTTGAAGGTAAGCTTTCCTTATGCCCTTGTTGAATGTTATACTAGACGAAAAAATTTTTATACTAGACCAGAAGTATTTTATGGCTTCTTCATAACCTGAGTTCATCTTTTAGGTGATGGTAACGACCGGTGGAACCGACCTTCGTGATGATCTGATGCGATTAAACGGTGTTGTGCACTTGATTATTGCCACTCCCGGCCGTATCCTCGATTTGATGGACAAGGGTGTGGCGAAGATGGAGAACTGCAAGATGCTGATCCTCGATGAAGCTGATAAACTCCTCTCCCAGGACTTCCAGTCCATGCTTGACCGTCTCGTCGCTCACCTGCCCGCTGACCGACAAATTATGCTGTACTCGGCCACCTTCCCGCGCACCGTGGCCACCTTCATGAACAAGCACATGAAGAAACCGTATGAAGTGAACCTCATGGAGGAGCTCACTTTGCTGGGTGTCACCCAGTTCTACGCATTCGTACAGGAGAAACAAAAGGTAAGCGATTTTTTATATTATTCTTGATACCTGGTATTGAGTATAATTTTTTTTCTGTTTTTAGGTTCACTGTTTGAACACCCTGTTCCGCAAGCTCCAAATCAACCAATCTATCATCTTCTGCAACTCCACACAACGTGTCGAGCTTCTGGCGAAGAAAATCACCGAGCTCGGCTACTCTTGCTTCTACATTCACTCGCGAATGGCCCAACAACATCGAAACCGCGTCTTCCACGACTTCCGCCAAGGCCACTGCCGCAACTTGGTCTGCTCGGACCTCTTGACTCGTGGTATCGACATTCAGGCAGTCAATGTTGTAATCAACTTTGACTTCCCAAGAAACTCGGAGACGTACCTTCACAGAATTGGGCGGTAAGTCGGCTTCAAATTATTAGTGGATTGAAATTTAGTTCGGGCCGTTTCGGACATCTTGGTATTGCCATCAACCTGGTCACGTACGACGATCGCCACAACCTCCGCAAGATCGAAAAGGAACTCAAGACCAAAATTGAGCCCATCCCCAAGGAAGTGGACCCCAAACTGTATGTGGCCGAGTTCCAATTTGTTGATGACATGTGAACATATGTCCCCGCCTAGCATGAGCGCACACACAAACACTGTTCGGACGAATGCATATTGTTTGTTTTACAATTCTCACCTATTTTGATGTAATTTATTGTCTCCAACTGTTGACTTTAGCCGTAGATTTACTAGAACCGTTACCATAATTGAACTGTAAATTCAGTGTTTGTTCGTTTGATAAAGTGTCTCCCCCTCCGACGTTCAACAGTTGGTCTGTCTTGTTATAAGGTTAAAGAACCTTGACTGTCTTGGATACGAACCAAATTCACCTCGCAATTCTTCATCGGATATGGCGCATATTCGGTGCAAGACCCATTAAAACACTATCTATTCGTCAATTTTACCGTGCTAGGCCCCCGATTATCTTAATTTTTTTTCTTCACTTCACTCAACGATATTATCTTAACCATGATTTATTTTTTGTGTAATTAGTCCACGAAACGGTTCCCAGAGCCAAAACGGGTCCTCGGTTTTTAATTTAAAGTCCATTTCTTTTCGGTTCAAGTCATGTGGGAGCAGTTGGGACATGGGGCGGATGTGCTCCTCATGTTGAACATGACTCAATCTTCTTCGTTTCCGCATTTCTCTTCTGTAATGTAGTTGGACTTCGAGTTGTTTGAACGGCGGAATTAGTGGTTCTTTTGAGCCCTCAAACGATAAGAAACCCCTCCTCCCCGATCTCTGTAATTAATTTCTGCATCGAGTACTACAGTGGGGACCTGATCCAGTGGCAAAAAACGTACCATTTTGCTTCCGGGAAGTATCAAAAATGTGGCAAAATGCTTCCCTCTCCAAGTGAAAAAACTCCGTTTTTTGAAATCGGAGTTTTTTCACTTGGAGAAGGAAGCATTTTGCCACATTTTTGATGTTTCCCGGATGCAAAATGGTACGTTTTTTGCCGCTGGATCGGGTCCGCCGCTGTAGAGAGCCCCCGCACTTTTAATCACCCTAGGTCTTGATCATAGTCCATGCTCGAAATCTCAGGATCTGATGCAAACCACATCCCTTCCTCTCTCCCTCTCTCATTCTTTTGTCTGAACAACGATTTAGTATAGTCTTCTTGTGACATCATATCTCGGGTCTGTCGTTGTCGCCTCTTCTTACTGGTAGAGTTGGATTGGGAATCAATTTTTCTTGGGATGACAGTAGTCGCTTTTGCTGTACTGCTCGTCCCAGCCCCGTCCTCGTAGAGCCACCTCCTCGATCTCTCCCTTTACTCACTGTCTTCTCCATCCAGAAAAAAAAAGAAAACCAAAAAAAGTGATTTGCTTCTGTCTCGAAATGTCATCCAAAAGAGACGCCGACACAACATCGTCGATTTGTTGAATTCGTTGTTATTCATTGATAATTTTTAATAAAGAAGCAAATCCAAAGATTCGGACGAGTGAATAGAACAGAGCTTTTTTGCTATTTTTTCATAAAGTGCATAGGCATTTTTTCGCTTTCGCACAGTGCATTGCGAATCTTTTCCCATGCTCATCGCACACTGCATTTTTTTCCTTTTTGCACCGCGCAAATCGCAAAGAAAGCGACAGTCGGAAAAAAGCTTATTGCACCGTGCAAAAAGCAAAAAATTGCACAGTGCAAGGTGCACTTTTGTTTTCGCACAGTGCGTGTCGCAAAAATCACTCCAGCGACTTTTCGAACGGGACGAGTCCGGCGCCGACGCAGCGACGTGGTTGAAACTTGCTTACGTCCAGCGATACTTCGCCGCACAGTGCAAAAAAAGGTGAATGCACTGTGCATGATGGGGGTTTTTGCACGGTGCGGGGCCCGACACATGTCCATGCACTTTACGAAAATTTGTCGCGGTCCGCACCGTGCACAAAAATCCCCGATTTTTTGCACCGTGCACTCACCTTTTTTGGGGTTTGCACTGTGCATTTGGAATATTGCTGCGACGTAAGCTTTCCTCAACTGCGCCGCTGCGATTTGGCTCAAAAATGTGCACAGTGCAATCGGCTGTTTTGAGGTTTGCACGGTGCGCGCAGGCAAAAATGCACAGTGCGTTGGCGACAAAGGTTCAAGATGCACTGTGCGAAAGCGAAAAAACGTCCATGAACTTTATGAAAATGCCAATAGTGGCCTATTTAGCGGGAAGATGAAAAAGTTCGTCAGAGAGGGCGCTGCGTGTCTCCAGGCACTCCTCAGATCCATGACGACGTCAGTGACTGCTCCAAGTTTCGTTTCAAAAAACGTCAATCCATGCAAAAAGGTGCTCATCTAATATTGCCCAATAGCACGTGGGTGATGTAAAAAATTTTTTTTGTCTTGAAGTTTCTTCGAAACTTTGGGCTTTCATGGAGTGTAGGCAACATCTATGTGATCACTTTGCTCTTACATTCAAGCCTTTTCGGCCTCGTCCTGCAAAATGATGCGCAACAGAACCAAAAGTGCCATTTTTTGCAGACAATCCGGCCAAACGACGAAAAATTTTCTGCCGTCTTGCCTTGAATTTTGCTCCGTTTCTGACTAATCTCCCTTCCAAAGCTTCCTGCTTATCATTGCGCCCTCCACTCGACCATTAAATCGACCACTCCCTGAAAAAAAATTTTCGATTAGGCCATTAAAGTTTTGATGTGAAATCCTCTTGCAGGACGAGTTATGTAAACGAAGATCGCCGCGAATAACCTTCACTGACCCCGTATTGGATCCGAAAGCGCGGGGAGTGAAGGCCAGCAGCGCGCACCGCCCGCTCCATGACCTCAACTTATATTACAGTTGAGTGAAGAGGTAAAACCCCCGAAATGGTAAGGATTTTTCAAAGTTTTTGATCTGCTAGATGGTTGTGGATGTTTTCTGGGGAATTTGAACTGTTGCCCACTGATTTTTTGTTTGATTTTAGGCGACTAAACGGATAAATCATGATGATTATCCGATCTCGGGCCCAGAACTTTACTTTTATTTTGCCGTCTGGATTGCGCATTCGCTCATAGCTGTTGTGTTGACCTACACAGCATCCTCACAGGTTGGCTTGTGGTTTAACAGTGCTTTGCGGGAAAGTCCGTAAGTTCTTTGTGCATGAGTTATAGTATACGGAACTGGGACGACTGAGGAAACCGAAAAGTATTATTTTTCTTCGATGCAAATGTCGAAATTAGGATAATCGAGGGTGCTGATTTCGAAAATGACATTCATTTTTTTGATGGTTACTTTTTTCTTTAAGTAGTACTGTAAAGCAGTAATTTTTTGATTTTTTTTCACGAATACTCGATTTGGGGGTTTTCGATGGTGCTGCTTTCAAATCAGAAAAAACGAATAAGATTTTCGAAATCAGCACCATCGAAACCCCCCAAATCGAGTATTTGTGAAAAAAATTCAAAAAATTACTACTTTATAGTACTGCTTAAGGAAAAAAGTAAGGATCAAAAAAATGAACGTCATTTTCGAAATCAGCACCCTTGATTGTCCTAACTTCGACACTTGCATCGAAGAAAAATAATACTTTTCGGTTTTCCCAATCGTCCAACTCCGACAGTACCTCAACTTTATTCAGCAACGAAATTTGTTATCCTATTGTAACAAACTCCCTTTTCAGATACCACTCAGACTTCATTGTGGACGATTCTGACACGGAATGGCTTTTGTTTCGCGCCTCTTTCCTCACCATTCTCAAGACCTACATCATTCATGCCATTTGTTTCCGTTTGGCTCAGAAGATCCCAAGTCGGACGCAGGAATCGCTGTTTCTGGTGATCGTCTGGACAGCAATGATGGTGCAGATCCATTCCTGGTCATGTTTCTTCATTTGCACCGCATTGGCACTGGTTATAACGGGATTGGTTGCCTACTTTCGCCTCGAACTCATCGCATGGGTTGGATGCATTCTTTTTGTGCTGAATTCGGGCCCTCAATACCTACCGTATTCCATGCAGCCGGATGTGTATTACCGAGAGTATCAGATGTACGTCTACACGGCGGTAAAAGTAAGTTCCAAGCGAAGTTTTGTTACGCGTCAATCCAAAATAGAAGAAAAAAATTTCCCGCCCCTTTTTGGTGATTCGTTCAAAACGAAATGTCACTATCCGATAAAAGGCGTTTTCTTATCTTTCTTCTTCCTTTTCGAGAAAAAGCAACTATTGCGGGCGAGAAAAAGTGTCGATAATTTCGCGACATTTCATCTATCTTTTAAATCGTGTGTTACCTTATTTCAGATACTCAACTTCAACATTTACCTATGTCGAAACAAGGAGGTCGCAATCAACCCGTATCTTGTCCTCCTCTACATCGAATACCTCCTGTATCCACCATTTTGCTCCACATTGATTGTGCTTTTCGATGACTTCAAGAACCAACGACACAATCAAAAGCCCTTCCAGCCGAAGGAGATGGTAATTTTGGCTCTCCGACTGGGTTTGTGGTTCGGAGTGGTTGAATTGGCTCTTCATTTCCTTCGATTCAACGCATTCTTCAATGCTCCGTTCACTACAATGACGGGATTGCATAATTATCAGGGTAAATTTTGAGATTTTTTTGTTTTTGTGCGATCTGGACTTGATGACAAAACAATTTTACATCGGATGAGAAAAAATTCAACGTATTTTACCTTCCTCCTTATTTTGTTAGAAACTATGCATCAGTTTGTCGGGAAAATAGTGGCAGATCGTGTCGCGGACGAAATTTACAGTTGCGACTAGCCGTCGCAAAGCGATGGTGGGCGGTTCCAAGCCAAAAAAAAATATTCGAAAAAGTCGGACTGAAATCGGCGACATGCACAGTGCGAAAACAAAACTTTTCTTTGCACTGTGCAATTTTTTGCTTTTTGGACCGTGCAATAGGCTTTTTCGGCTGTCGCTCGCACCCTGACTTTTTTCGCACTGTGCAAACGCCAAAAAATCTTTTTTTGCACTGTGCGGGAAACCCCTTACCGTAATCCCTACTGATTGCTCGGTGAAAAAAAATAAAGAACCTTCTCTTCCTTCAACCGAGATCACATGCAGGTAGCGGACTTTTTGGGCCACCCGCATAAGTTTGTGTGTAGTTTGCGAAGGACGGACGGCGGAACGACCACAACGAAAGGAATGAACAGGAGCCGTTCTAGTTTGAGATCTGTCAATTAAAAATCCCGCCGTCTCCCTTCGGACTACAAGTCAATCCGGTGCGTGGGGGCTGATAAAACACGACTGCAGTGGTTGGAACATAAAAGAGTTTTGTTTTTGAGCTTTTTGAGACTGTTTTTGAATGTTTAACGGTATAAGAGAGATGATTAGAGGAGCGTTTTGTCATTTTTAAATTAAATTTTGTAAAGCCCTTAGATGATTTTACTATTATTTTTCAGTGGTCTCCATCGCTTACCTGGCCGGCCAATACTTCCACACAAAGTATGTGGTCATCTTCGGAATTGCCCGTCTCTTCGCCCACATCGATGGAATCACCCCTCCCGAATCGGCCATCTGCATCTCCCGAGTGACCAAGTACTCGCGAATGTGGCGCTACTTTGATCGGGGGCTCTATCAATTCCTCAAACACCAACTCTACATCCCGTTTCTGGGCACTGGAGACACGATCACCTTGATCGTCCGACGATTTGTGGCTATGGTCGTTGTGTTCGGATTTGTGTTATGTTGGCATGGACTGAATGCGAATTATGGCTATTGGGTGCTACTGTCGGCCGTTGAATTGGTCATCGAAAGGGTCGGATTGGCATTTTACAACTCGAACTTGGGCAGGAGGTTAAGATTTGCGGTTGGAGAAGCGCACTTTGCCCGATTGTCTGCTGTTTGTTGCATTACCAACGTAATTCCTGGGATCTTTGGGGCCTTCTTCTTCCTGGATCATAAAGATAACGGTCTAAACATCTTCAAGAACGTTTTAGTCAAAGGATTCAACAAACTTATCAGACTTGACGTCCATCCATACAATGAAGGCTTTGTTCTTTTGCATTTATTATTGTTAGGCTACTGTTTTGCCCACGTTTGTGCATTTTTACATGTGAAACTGGATTCTAAACCAAAACATTCGAAGAACGAATAAATTATTAATTTCTAAAACATTCGTGAAATATTCAACATGAATAATATAACAAAAAGTTTATTTTTGTTATTCTCATTAACATGAACAATATAAAAAACAATAAAACAATGGCTTGAGGATGGGGAAACCCTGAAGCCAGCGCCAGATCGACTTATCCTCCCTTCTTCTTGGACACACCGACAGTACGTCCCTTACGGCCGGTGGTCTTGGTGTGCTGACCGCGAACACGGAGACCCCAGTAGTGACGGAGACCACGGTGAAGACGGATCTTCTTCATGCGTTCCAAATCGTCACGGAGCTTGGATTCGAGGGCAGTGGAGATAACCTGAAAGAAGATTGGTCAAAACCCGATGTCAAATCAAATACAGATGCGGAAAAGCTGCCAAAAAGAGCAGGAATCAAAAATAGGCCCCTTCAAATTGAAAAAATGGAGGATAAACTATCCATTTGGAAATTTTGAGCAAAATTTAGGTATATTACATCAAGTATAATATAACATAAGAACAGCCATTACCAGCAAACACTGTTGATACCTAAAAACCAACAGAACAAAACGGAAATGAACTCACTTGGGTGTATTTACCATCCTTGATGTCCTTTTGTCTGTTCAGGAACCAGTTGGGGATCTTGTATTGGGTGGGGTTCAACAAAACAGTAGTCACCTTCTCCAACTCCTCTTCGGACAGCTCACCAGCCCGTTTGTTGAGGTTGACACCGGCCTTACGGCAGCAGAGAGTCGAGAAACGACGACCAACACCCTTGATGGCGGTCAGGGCGAATGGAACCTTGCGGTTACCATCAATGTTGGTGTTGAGAACACGAATAATGTGTTGGAAGTTCTGTGGCAATATCAAAGAGCCCATTATTACCCTGAAATCAGAAACAACAATAAACTTCCTCAAAACCAAGTAAAATGAGACTAAAAATATGAAAAACCTCGACAATATAAAAAAATAGCATCGGAGAAACTATTGATGACATCTAAAATACCAAAGATGTCAAAAAACTTCCAAAAACCTCAACTTTTACATTACTTCCGAAGAAAAAAGTATTTTCAACAAAAATTGGAAGGAAAAGAATATTCCTACCGTATTCGGGCAAGATTTGTTTTCGCGGCGGGACTCGCCGACGGGACAGGTGAAGAAGCCCCATTCAAAAGCGCGCGCTTCCCTGATCTTCGCCGCAAAACCACTGAGTTTGGATATTTTGCATCGGCGAGCTACGAAAGACGACTAGCTGTGGCGTTGAATTGACGAACGAATAAAGTGGTTGTTCAGGGGTAGAGTCAAGACAACCCTCCCACTTGGGACTTTTCTCATTTTATTGTGTATCTGATATTAGCGTGGAGCGGTCCGAACTTGTTTGCGTTGTTGTTCGCTCGGGATTTGCTGTCGTGGACTAGTTATTGTATAATTGTTTGTAGACTTGTGTGTTAGTCCGGCCTAGAAGAAACACATCCAGACTTGGCCCAACTTGATCAACATGGGAAGTAAGTGGATTGTTATATTATTCATGATGTGTTTTGCTTTTAGTCAAGTTCCTTGAGTTCATCAAGCCCTTCTGCGGGTTTATCCCGGAGGTGTCAAAACCTCAAAGGAAGATCCAATTCCGTGAAAAGATGCTATGGACTGCCATCACCTTGTTCGTCTTCTTGGTCTGTTGTCAAATCCCATTGTTCGGTAAGTTTTGTCGAGGTTTTTGGTTGAATAGGCTATGAAAAAAGTTTAAATAGGTCATGACCTAAATACTGAGAATAGTCGGCATTTCTTTGGCTTTGAGGAACTGAGTTGTTGGGTAATCTTGCTTAACGTAGATAAGGTTTTAGAAATAAAAGTTAAAGCTGAAAACCACCTATTTTTTGACGGTTATTCTATTTTTCTTTTTTAGGAATTATGTCAACGGATTCTGCTGATCCACTCTACTGGCTTCGTGTTATCTTGGCTTCAAATCGAGGAACATTGATGGAACTTGGTATCTCTCCCATTGTCACATCCGGAATGATTATGCAATTGTTGGCTGGTGCAAAGATTATTGAAGTCGGAGACACTCCTAAGGAGCGTGCCCTTTTCAACGGAGCCCAGAAATGTAAGTTTTCAGGATATTATTCATGTTTCGAATTCTAGTGTTCGGTATGTTGATTACTGTCGGTCAAGCCATCGTATACGTCGTGTCGGGAATGTACGGAGACCCACACGAAATTGGAGCCGGTATCTGCCTCTTGATCGTTGTCCAACTGGTCGTCGCTGGTCTGATCGTTCTTCTCCTTGACGAACTTCTCCAAAAAGGATACGGATTGGGCTCGGGTATCTCGTTGTTCATTGCCACCAACATCTGCGAGACCATCGTGTGGAAGGCCTTCTCTCCGACCACTGTGAATACCGGCCGTGGAACCGAATTCGAGGGTGCCGTCATTGCCCTCTTCCATCTGTTGGCCACCCGTGGAGACAAGGTCCGCGCTCTCCGTGAAGCTTTCTACAGGCAGAACCTCCCCAACTTGATGAACTTGATGGCCACCGTCTTTGTTTTCGCTGTGGTCATTTACTTCCAAGTGAGTTTTTTTTTCTTTTTTTTGTATTTTAGGTTTAATGGAACATGTTCAAATCATTATTTTGCAGGGATTCCGCGTTGACCTTCCAATCAAGTCTGCCCGTTATCGTGGACAACAATCCAGCTACCCAATTAAGCTGTTCTACACCTCCAACATCCCTATTATCCTCCAATCTGCACTTGTCTCCAACTTGTACGTCATCTCTCAAATGTTGGCCTCAAGATTCGGTGGAAACTTCATTGTGAACTTGCTCGGTACCTGGTCTGATGCCTCGGGTGGATACAGATCTTACCCCACCGGAGGTCTCTGCTACTATCTCTCGCCACCAGAATCGATTGGAGCTCTCCTGACCGACCCAATTCACGGTATCTCCTACATTGCTTTCATGCTCGGGTCTTGCGCCTTCTTCTCCAAGATCTGGATCGACTTCTCCGGGTCATCCGCCAAAGACGTTGCCAAACAATTGAAGGAACAACAGATGATGATGTCCGGACACAGAGACACTTCCATGATCAAGGAACTCAACCGATACATCCCAACTGCCGCCGCTTTCGGTGGTCTGTGTATTGGAGCACTATCGGTAACAGCCGATTTCATGGGTAAGATAATGGTTTTTTTTTATTTTTTTTTCTTTGTTTTAGATGAAGGTTTGACCTTGAAGAAACTAATTGACCCATTTTCAGGCGCCATCGGCAGCGGGACTGGTATCTTGTTGGCTGTCACAATTATCTACCAGTACTTTGAGATCTTCGTCAAGGAACAGCAGGATCTCGGAGGAGTTTCGGGACTGTTCTTCTAGATTTAATTTATATATCTGCTATTTATGATTTTTATGTTGTCTATTCCTACCTAAGTATAATTGTTTGTTAAATAAAATATAAAAATAATAATCGATTTGATGTTCTACCTATATTTCCCATTAGTGAATGATATCTATGGTGGGTTTTGATGGATTTGAAGCAAAATCGGGAGTTTCAAGACATGATTTATTAACCCAAAGAAACAACAATACAGAAAACGAGAATATTCGAAATATTTACACCCGCTGTCTTCAATAATAGATTGCAAACGAAGAATAAGTGGTAAAGGCATTGATTACAAAGTGAACTCCAAGATTACAAACAGAATAGGATAATATTTTGGCATGATAAGACACTTGAATCGATCGTGCGATCGACTTTGTTTGGGAGGAACTGTCTACGAGAAGGTTCTGCCCTTCGACGAGAAGGATAGAAGTTATAATTGCAAGGTGAGGAATCGGAAAATCGATCAACTGAAGTTTTTGATTTTGGAAATTGTAATACGAGCCGGAATCGAGCTCTAGGCCTCTTGTGCTGTCTGTTTGTATTCGTAGCCATTGTGCTGTTTGGTTGCTTTCGCTGCTCCATTCGTCTTTTTGTAGGCCATTCGATGCCGTCGAAGGCAGCAGGTCAGTAGGACGATTAGAACGCATACAATCAAAGTTGCGAGTCCAACGTAGAGGATCAGATTGAGTTGGCCACCATTGTTTAGGTGCTCCTCTAGGAAGTCGGATGGTGTACCGGCGGCTGGTGCTGGCGTTGGTTGGGGCTAAAAATCAAATGGTATTTGTAAGCATTGAACAATCTAGGGTGCTGTCAACATGTCATGTACAGTGGGGGAGCTGATCCAGTGGAAAAAAAGTACCATTTTGCATCCGGGATGTGTCGAAAATGTGGTAAAATGCTTCCGTCTCCAAGTGAAGTTTTTAAATCTGAGTTTTTCCACTTGGAGAGGGAAGCATTTTACCACATTTTTGATGCTTCCCGGATGCAAAATGATACGTTTTTTGGCACTGGATCAGGTCCGTCACTGTAATATATTGTGAAAATTGTCGAACTCACCTTGTTTTCTTCCGACTTGCTCTCCATCTTTGGCACTTCCTCGATTTTATTGGCTTTCGGTTGAGAATGATCCGGAATGTCCTGGATTTTCACCTTGTTCACAGCGACAGTTGTGGTCGGCGTTGGAGTAGTCGTGGTGGTCGTCGTAGTTGTTGTCTTCACAATCTTATCCGGCAATTTTCTCTCCGCGTTGTCTTCGGGATCGGTGGTCAGATCGAAATTGAGTCGGTCAGATTCGATGAGTCTCGGTCGGTCGACCAACTGATTCCGCAGGTTCAGCTGTCTTTCCCGCTTTGCGTTGACGCGGTAGTAGAATCGCACTTCTGTAGCCTCATCGAAAACAGCACGCTCGAATTGAATTTCCGGTGCCAGGCTGGATTCGTCGTATTCGGTGGCTCTGTCCGCCGCCTCGGGCTCCTCTTCCAGATCGATTTGGAGATGTGGCGTGCAAAGGTAGCCGATGATTTTGGAGCCTTTGTTGATCGTTGTCACACGTCCGTCACAGTTCTCGGGCGACTGAAAAATATAGAATTAGGTTTATTTTAGTTTACAATCACAATCGCTACAGTGAAGGACCTGATCCAGTGGCAAAAAAACGTATCATTTTGCATCCTGGAAGTATCAAAAATGTGGCAAAATGCCTCCCCCTCCAAGTGGAAAAACTTCATTTTGAAAGGCGCGCCCTTTCCCTCACAAAAAGAGCGGGTGCGCTTTTGAAATCGAAGTTTTTCACTTGGAGAGGGAGGTATTTTGCCACACTTTTTGATACCTCATGGATGCAAAATTGTACGTTTTTTGCCACTGGATCAGGTCCCCCACTGTAGAGTAGTCTATGATTCTCGACTTACCTTGACTTCGAACTCATAAAACAGGGTCAGGTTGTCCAGTTTCAACCCTTTCCAGTATTTATCCAGCCAGAATGGTTGGATTGTCACGATCACATCTTTCTTTTCGTTCGTTGCACTTGGCTTGGGAGGAGTTCGGAGGGCTGAAATGAGCGGAATTAGCCTCAATTTCATAGTTAAATTATAAGCTTGACAGCTAGGCGAACACGGTTGTTCACTCGTCGATTTGCTTACCGTTCATGTAACATAAGCGGACCAGTTCGAACCCAGCATTATCGGTTTGGCCTCGGGTCGCAGCGGAGCATCCGTTTGGGACGGCGTGTCCACAATGACAACCGGGGGTTCGTCGTTGAATGCAAACACTGAAAAGGCGGTTATTATTAGCTTGTTTTTGTACCGGCCGAACTGAAAGACCCTCGACGGAAGAGCTTGATATCGTTTTCAAAGATTCTTCTAGTCTTCTTACCTGTATCCAGAGTCTGTGCAGTCTCTACAGTCACGGCATTGCTGTTGTTCTCCACCGTTCGTCAGCACAGTGCTTAGGGTCTCAGTGGTCACGGACTTGTCATCACAGAGAAATTCCTTGCACATTCGAGGCTCGGGACTCATCCGCAGTAAGGAGAAACCTCTGAAAATGACGAAGTTGGTAAAGTTTTGTTTTATCAAAACAATGTTGAAGATAGTTCTTTTACTCACTTTGAATCCGCTGAGACTAATCCAACGAGAAGAAGGACGAACATGACGCTGATATCTGGCTTCCTTTTCATGACTCTGAAGATAAATCTAGGGACGTTAATCATTTTGAACTTGTAAAGCGATTGTAAGGGGCCACCGAGCGCGTAAATCACGAATTGGCGGGTTGAAAAAAAGGCAAAACATGTTTGCAAACTATATTTGGAATATAAACACTCGGTGAGAAAATAATTTAGCAATGATTTAAGGATAATTCTTCCAGAATCCACCGATTCCCCACTTGCCCTTTAAGCGATTTGAAATCCGAAACCCTCCAAAAAAGGCATTCAGTTTTATACCTCGAAATAAAAGCCCATTTACGCAATAGAACAATACCAAGAAAGATCGTCTTCTTTTCCCTTGAATTCAAATCAAAATTGGTGCGAAAGATGAGCACTGACCTTTCCAACAACGAAATATTCAATTTCTAAATTGCATATTACGATTTTGAGCCAGAAATTATGACGAGTTTGTCGCATTGCCAACAAGGAAAGTTATCATTCTAAAAAAGCGGATAAGGCTGCACCTATGACGTCATGTTTGCAATCAGAAATTCCAATAGAATCAGAAAGTGTGCGTTGGGGGCGGGAAAATGGAGAAGGCAAGCAGGGGGCCAAGAATGAGGTAGATGGTGGTGTTTGTAACCTTCTAATACTCAGACAGTACGCAAAAAACGATAAACAAATTTTCCAACGATCTTGTTTACCTTTAGCCCCGCAAAACCCCACTATAACACAGGCGCTCAACTTGTCAGCGGTCCTCGAAAACCAATTATTTTTTGCACATTTTCAAAAGATTCTTTTGAAACCTGCAAGAAGAACGGAACAGTGGGAAAATATAATACTCTCGGGGCCGAGGAACGCGGTAGAACCTATAGAAACATCGACAATCACCTCTTTCCCATGACTTCCATGGTATTGTCTTTTCGAGGAGCTTCTGTTGGGATTTGAGGTAAAAAAGGAGTTTGTTTTGGGTAACCCGCCTTTGTGAATCATTTTTTTGGAATTTGGAGATGACAAGACGAGATTACAGTATAAAAATTTAGAAAAAGAAAGTGGGAAATAAAGAGTACCGAAGCATTTTGAACAAGGGTTTTGTAAGCAAAAACTTTCTGTTGTATTTTATGGCAGCCCGCTGCAAGCTGAACTTGTGCATTTTCACAGACGAACGGATTGTTGTTTGGAGGGGAATTCATGCAGGAAATGGTGATAAACAACAAAATTTGGTGGGACTTTGATACTGGTCGGTTCGCAAAGTCGCTGAAGTGATTCCTGCGACATGCACTGTGAGAAAACAAAAGTTCACTTTGCGCTGTCCAATTTCTTGCTTTTTGCACCGTGAAATAGGTTTTTTTCGACTGTCCCTCGCTCCCTGAGGTTTTTACACGTTAGGGTACGAGCGACAGCCGAAAAAACCTATTGCACGGTGCAAAAAGCAAGAAGTTGCACAATGTAAAGTAAACTTTTTGTTTTCTCACGGATGTCGCAGGAAATCACTTCAGCGACTTTGCGAACCGACCAGTATCAAAGTCCCACCAATTTTTGTTGTTTATCACCATTTCCTGCATGAATTCCCCTCCAAACAACAATCCGTTCGTCTGTGAAAATGCACGGGATCAGCGTGCAGCGGGCCTGCAGGCAATGCCCCCAAAAAAAGGAGAGATTTTTTCGAACATTTACATACACGTTTCCGTTTGGTTACGCATGCCTACAGAACGAAGGAAACACGAGTTCGAGGGCCGTGAAATCGTCGGATAAAAGGGAGTTCTCCCTTTGCCTCATCGAGGCTCGCGAAAGTGGCAAACTTCACAATTATCTTTTGTTTCGTAAATGGGAATACGATGGGGGCGAATAAACAAACTGGCACGTCATTTTTGGAGATTGCAAAAAATTTTGGAACAAAGGCAGAGAGCGGATACAGTATTTTTCAGTGTATTACATGGTAAAAATATTTCCAAAAGAGCAAAAGTCATCACTCAAAATTTAATTTTTTAACAAAAAATTGGTGAATATCAGTTCGTAGGGAAAATAATGTGGATTTGTCGCAGCAAAATGTCTCTCCTTGTCGCTGTCGCGCACCAAATTATGGCAGATTCCAACGCGCGACGAATCCACATTATTTTCCCGACAGCCTGATATGCTACGTCAACATAGCGAAGAGCTTCCCAGGCCGGTGTCTTATCCCCAACAAAACTCGCCCCGGTACATTTGAATACTGCAAACGACGAAAATTGTTTAACATGTTGAAGGACAGTTGTGTCAACACGGCCTTTGAGGACAATGCGTTTCGGTCCTCTTTTGCATAATAATAAGGAACGATGGGTGGTTGGGAAAACGAGCCGTTTTTTAGCACAACATATAAAGATTGCGTACTTTTCCGAGAACTTATATCAAGATTCTTACAATTGGTGTCTAAATAGCGGTAAACGGTAGTGTTGGTGGGCAAAACGGCATGATAAAATATAGGGTTGGGTGTACTGTGCATTCGGTTGATATATATAATACAATACGAAAGATTCCACAGGTCCTGTGTGTCTTTATATCAGTCTGTCGGGAAAATAATGTGGATTTGTCGCAGCACAATCTCTCGAGGCGGCTGGCTATCGCAACGGGATAATTGGCGATTCCAAGACGCAAAAAATCCACATTATTTTCCCGATAGACTGATATCCCGAGTTGGCCACAATCAGGACATTAGCAAGATATTATTTTGCCACAATACCTTGCAAATTTTCATTTCCAAAGACGAAAAAAACGATTACTTACAACAACGACTATCCAAAAACCCCGACCGAATTGGTGTTTCCCACCAAATTTTCAAGGTTTACGGCTTGGCAAACATTTCCAAGACCGCCTAAAGGGTTATCGGTTCCAGGGAGGAGGTGAGCAATGAAAGCATAAAAAATTCGTGCAAAAAATGCCTGTAAATAGGTTTATGGGTGCTTGGGGAGGACTGTAAAAAGCGGGGGAATTGATGAAAAAGTAAGGGGGATTGATGTAAAATGTTTTATTTTCAATACTTTGGTCTGTAGTTAAAGTTTGGGTGCAAATTCTACGTTCCTGTGAATCTCACGTCAGTTGGAGCTCAAAATAAATAATATTTGGGATTTAGAAGACGATGACAAAGCAAATTTGTCGGAAATCAGGGCTAACGGAAGGCTCAGATGTCTCCCACGACAAGGCTAGTATTTTTCAGCCTGTCGGGAAAATAGCGAGCACAATGTCACTGCGTAAAAAAACAATATGATTTCGCCGCGACACAATTCATTTTCTCGGCGGCAATGCGACTTTCGATGCGACAGAATGCTCATTATTTTCCCGACAGACTGATAATGGGCCAAAAATGCATACATAACCTCTGATGCACCTTCATTTTGCACATGACGCGAATTGTGGGACCAGTTGAAACAAAAACCGGCGTCCGTTCGAATATTCATCCTTTTCTTTATTCCTTTTTTTTGCACTCTTGAAAAGTTCGGGAAGAAGGAGTCTTTGCTTGTGTAAACGCGAGCGGCTAGCCCTTTTTTCAGCGGTCCGCTTATGCAAACGGCGCGGGCCGGAAAAAGTGGCAACGATTAATCATTGTTTGACAAGGTAAATTTGCATAACACCGATGTAAAAGAGGGCAAGAAAGAGAAGTTTTTAACGTCCAATTTATAGCGAGAAACAGCGATTTGTATCGTTCATACCGCCGATCAAAGACCGCCATTTCTTAATTAGCATAAAAAATTTTGTACAACTGGGCCACAGTATCATACTTATAAACGTATAAAGGGCATTAAGAGGTCCTGATGATAATGCTGACAGTAAAAAAAGATAAGAAAAGGAAGTTCTTTTGACGGGATGTCACTCGAAAATGTCACAAAGAACGTCACGGTTTGTTATAACTCAAGGTTGGAATTAAAGAATTTGTAGAGTGACAAGCAATAGTTGATGACTTAAACTATGACAAATTGACTAAATAAACGGTTGTGACATACATTTTCCCTACGGCTTACAGCAGAGAACTTGGCAAAAATATGACTTTTTTTTGCAAATTTTTCCATTAAAAGTTTCACGGTTATTTCAACCGTAGAGGACGATGTTTCCACGAAAAATCAACGCACTAGACTGGGAAATATATGGTAAAAGCTGTTTTCTATCTTGGCAAAAATTGACAAAATTATGCGACTTTTTGGCTGCAGGAATTGATATGCGACTCATCTCCAAAATGTGTGAAAAATTTAATGAAACTGTGACAATGAGTGAGTGTCGCTTTGGGACATTTTTCCCATTAGGACACACGGCAAAATAACACACCCCATTTTGTTTTGAGCTCTGCAAATTTTGCCCTTGCAGACCTTAATTAAAAATAGAGTTCGATTTACAAAAGCACGGTTGTGGCGACAAAAAAACGCTGTCCTAAAATTCCACACCGTCAACTTGTTCACCCGCAATTTTATTTGCACAAGCGGGATTTTGGACGGAATTTTGTGCACGAAAATTCGGTGAAAAGGACAAAGCCGTCCCATTGTTTTAGCGGCCGTTCGTTAAGCCCGAGCGTGAACTTTGGTTACGTGGAGACCGAAATGAGGTGAGAAACGGGCCTCGTGGACCGTGCGGGGTCTGGGGCGTCTGAAGAATTCGCTCGAATCTTAAGAAATTCGAATCGTCTGACCAAAAAAGGACCGTTGGGCCCAAATGCGGAACGTTAGTCATAAAGAGAGGAGTAATATAAAAGTCAGTGAATCAAAAAAGAAATCTCGATTTCCTCATGGTAAACATCGTGATCTCAAAATTGTAATTTGATACAATAACGTGAGAGACGTCGACTCTCTTTTATTCTCTTTGCAAGACTAATTTTTGTATAAAAAGACGTCCTTCCGGAACTCTGAATCGAAACAAAACTTGTGCTCTTTATAATGATTTCACAGACACTCAAAAAGGTCGCAATTTGTCTGGATTTTGAAATTCAAATTCCTTTCAGCGGAATGGATGACAAAAATTGGGAGTTCTGGTCCGTTCGCAAAGTCGCTGGAATGATTTTTGGCTTTTGCACTGTGCAAGAAAAGTCATGGTGCGACCGCAAAAAGCGATTTGCACGGTGCAAAAAACAAAAAATTGCACAGTGCAAAGAGGGGTGATTTTTTCCATTTGCACCGTGCAAGAAAAGTCAGGGCCAAAAACGACTTGCACGGTGCAAAAAACAACAAACTGCACAGTGCAAAGTTTAGCGGTTTTTGCGACATGCACTGTGCACAAAAATTCACAGTGCGAGCGACAGCCCAAAAAGCCATTTGCACGGTGCAAAAAGAAAAAATTGCACAGTGCAAACTTTGGCGTTTTTTGTGGCATGCACTGTGCTCAAAAAGTCAGAGTGCGAGCGACAGCCCAAAAAGCCATTTGCACGGTGCAAAAAGAAAAAATTGCACGGTGCAAAGCTTAGCGTTTTTTGCGACATGCACTGTGCACAAAAAGTCAGAGTGCGAGCGACACCTGAAAAAGCCATTTGCACGGTGCAAAAAGCAACAAATTGCACAGTGCAAGATGTGGTGATTTTTGGTGTTTGCACTGTGCAAAAAACTCAGGTTTCGAGCGACAGTCCAAAAAGGGTGATTTGCACGGTGCAAAGAGAAAAAATTCCACAGTGCAAACTTTGGCGTTTTTTGCGACCTGCACTGTGCAAAAAACTCAGGGCGAGCGACAGTCAAAAAAGGTGATTTGCACGGTGCAAAAAACAACAAATTGCACAGTGCAAACTTCGGCGATTGTTTTTTGCGACATGCACTGTGCAAAATCTCAAGCTGCAAGAACTTGCAAAGTGCAAAGTGAAATTTTGTTTTCGCACAGTGCATGTCGCCGAAATCACTTCAGCGACTTTGAGAAAAATCAAAAAAAAAAAAATCAAATAACCGTTCAGCCCAATGGTCCGCGAAGGGCCATATGCCCGGTAAAATACCAATAAATCCCAAAACCACACCCGTTATACCGCCAAACGCGTGAATGGCCGCGGGGTCATAAAAAAAATTTCGAATCGAAATAAGGGAATCGGTCAGTGTTTTATGCGTTTTTATCGGATCGGAAATATACGATGGGGGGAGTGGTCCAAAACCCTCCACTCGCAATTTGGGTATTTGTCCAAAAATTTGGAGCATTTAATGAGCAATAAAACGAGAGGCGAGAACAGCGACTTTACTGATAAATTGGAATAGTAAAGTGGAGGGGAGAAAAAGTGCAAAAGTGGGGTGAACATTGGAATAAAAAAATGGATTCCACATAGGTGGCAGTGCAAGGCGTCAAGTAAATATTAAGGAAATTGGCTCCGGACGGTCAAGCTTTAAACGCTTCAAAGTGGCCGCTGAAAAGCACTACCAAGGGAAGTACCCCAAGTGCGACGCTCAGATTTTCTTTAAATTTTGCACACACGTCGGTCATGGACTAAATATCAATTCTCGAAAGTTTTAGCTCGCGCTTTGCAAGCGCCGCCGAGATATTGAGCGAGCTGAGAGAGTACGCTAAATGCGGAGAGGCGTCAGAGAGAAAAGCACTTTTTGGCCATAACTTTGCTAGTTTCTTGCGGAAAAAATTGATTTTTTGTGAAAACATTACCATCTATGGTAGAAATAGGCATCAAACTTTTCGTGCCAAAATTCGGCAAAAAATGCCAAATTTTCGTCAACTTTCGATCTAAAAATCTCGGTTTTTTCTGCAAAGCGCGAGCTAGGATTCTCGCATATATCTTGGAAAAAAATATTCTAAATTTGTTCCAAGTTTCATCAAAATCTGAGCCTCGCACTTGGGGTACTTCCCCTGTAAGCCATATTTCCGGAAACCTTGAAAACCTCAAAAAATACGGTCGCTTTTCCTTTACTACCATCCATAACCCAAGTCTCATGCTAATCTGCCCAAAGCCAGTTGTAAACCTTGACCCCCGCCCTCCCCATTGAACAAGTTGGGCTTGGCAGGTGCGGCGCGCGATTGGATTTCCTCGAACACACACACACACTGAACATGGCCCTTCTGGTAAGATAATATTCTAAGGGCCTCATAAGTTGGAGCGCCATTATAGCCGCCGGGATTGGGTTACAAGCGCCGCGGGGATATGAATTATGCAAAGAATTGGTGTGTTCGTAATGAATATGTGAGACGAACGCCCAATAATCCCTTTGAACTTTTTCGAAGGTACGTGGAATACGTAATAATGTTTGCGGATTACTGTAGAAGAAACATAGCAAAATATCAAAAAACAAAGGGGAAAAAAGGGATTTTTTTTCAACTTTTGCAAAAAAAATGTCAAGCAAATTTACAAGTGAAGTAGCCCAAGTGCGATGTTCAGATTTTCTTTAAATTTTGCACACTCGTCGGTCATGAACTAAGCATCAATTGCTGAAAGTTTTAGCTCGCGCTTTGCAAGCACGGCCGAAATATTGAACCGCCGAGAGAGTAAGCTCAGTGCGGAGAGCGGTCGGAGAGAAAAATACTTTTTGGCCATATCTTTGCTAGTTTAGTGCGGAAAAAATTGATTTTTTGTGGAAACATTACCCTCTATGGCAGGAATAGGCATCAAAATTTTCGTGCCAAAGAAGGGCAAATGGTGTGAAATTTTCGCCAACTTTCGAACTAAAAATCTAGGTTGTTTCTGCAAAGCGCGAGCTAGGATTCTCGCATATATTTTAGAAAAAATCATTCTAAATTTGTGCCAAGTTTCCTCAAAATCTGAGCGGGTATTCCTTCTGTCAGCAAAAATAAAAAAATTGATTGCCGCTAGGGCAGGCGGGCATTTTCAAAAATTCGGCAATCTACTATATAACCCGCCATTAAACGCCATATTTTTTGGGGGGTTTCGGAAATTTTCGTAATCGCGTCACCACGCCATTAAAGGTGCAAAACCGACGACCTTCGCCAGAAATCCGGGTAACTTGAGCTGCGGAAGGCGGTATTTGCCAACAGGAATTTAATATCATGTGGCCTTTTAAATCATTTCCGCCAAATTCTTCACGGAACCTTGCCCTTTCATGGAAGGACAGAGAAAACCCAAAAAAAAAAACAATTTGCATCAAGGTTTTTTGCAAAATTCTGAATGATATTAGTTTGTCGGAAAAATAATGAGCACTATGTCGCATTGAAAACCGCATCACCGTCGAGAAAATGAATTGTGTCGTGGCGGAATAACACTGTTTTCACTTCAGCTACGCCATTGCTCATTATTTTCCCGACAGACTGATATTGCAGTGGCCCAAAAATTTGGTCAAAACAAAGCCGAAAAAGCAACATCATTTTAGGATTTCGGTCCGCGAATGAAAGAAAAACCCCCTCCTCTTCGTTGACATCCAATCAAGATAAGGTTCTGGACCATTAAATTCGCCCAAATTCAAATAAACGAAATCGAAATTTCGATGGAGGAGAATTCCGCCCAAGTGTACGAAATTTGTTTTCCCAAACGAAATGGAAAAGTTGCGACGTTTCTGCTCATTAAACCGCTTATGAGATTGCACGCGCAAATTTTGTGAAGGGTTTCGAACCGGGACGGTCCGGAATTTATGCGCGATTTCGCGGGGATGACGCAAAAATAATAACGGAAAATTTTTGATGGATCGTTGTCGAATAAAGTCGCTTTGATTTATCAGTCTGTCGGGAAAATAATGAGGATAATTTCGCGTTCGAAAGCTCGCTGAAATGTAAATATTTTGATTTGACAGCGACACAGTTCGTTTTCTCGGCGGCAATGCGATTTTTAATGCGACAGATTGCTCATTACTTTCCCGACAGACTGAGAGTCCGTTCGTAAAGTCGCTGGAGGGATTTTGGCGACATGCACCGTGCAAATCTTTAAGAAAGCGACACCCGAAAAAAAACCTTTTGCACGGTGCAAAAAGCGACAAATTGCACAGTGCGATTTGTCGCTTTTTCATTTTTCATTTTCTCACAGTGGAGTTCATTTTCTCACAGTGGATGTCGCAGAAATCACTTCAGCGACTTTGCTAACTGACTATCAGCCTGTCGGGAAAATAATCAGCCTGTCGGGAAAATAATGACTCTGCAGCATCGAAAATCTCGATGCGCCGCCGAGAAAACTATAATAATAATTGTGTCGCGCAAAATCAAATCGCCTTTCATTTCAGCGACGCGATTAACGCAACAACATCGAGCTCACTATCTTCCCGACAGAGCAAATTCACTCTGGTCTATACTTCTTTCCGACCCCAAAAATCGATATTCAAATCCACCAGTTCTCCGGGGAAAATCCGATCAAACATCCGACTAATTAGCGACTCAAACGAAGGAGAGGATGGAGGCCCAGACACGTCGCACACTTGACCTGGCCACACTTTAGTCAAGCCGGATCCCGCATGTTTTTGCAAGGGAATTCTCTTCCCGCACCAGGCTTCGGCCGCGCAAAAATGAGTGCGGACATTTGAGCCGTCAAAAGACAAATAAAATCGCCCGGTGGGGGAAAAAAAGCGAAATTGTAACAAAATACGGCCTTTCAGCGAGGGATTAGGCTATTAAAAGCGGCAACGAGAGATCAAAAAGTCTTTTTATAGATGCGGAATTTTGCAAATAATACATATATTTCTACAGTACTTTCTCCCAGGGAAACAATAGCCACAAACTGCAATACCGATCCCGAAGAGGGCGAGCCATCGATTCAGTGACTTTGTGTCGTATCAAGACGTTATGTTAATCCGCTAACGGGACGCGGCAAGGGTCGAGAGGTCGAGCTCTCTTCGTACTAACATATACAGGTCAGGAGGGTAAACAAAGGTGGGAAACGGGAAGAGCGGGGATCCGAGAACTTTTGCATAATTCTTCAAATGAGAGATAGGGATAGTAACGAAAAGGGCATTGCGCTACAAACTTACAAATAAAAAATCTCAGCAGAAGTTATTTGAAAAGTTTATCAGTCTGTCTGGAAAATAATGAGCACTTTGTCGCATTGAAAATCGCATCACCGCAGAGGAAATGAATTGTGTCAAAAAATCAAAAAAAAAATGGTTTTGATTTGTTCGATGCGATCAATTCAGCGAGATTGTTCTCATTATTTTACCGACAGACAAATATTAGTATTTTCACAAAGTGCCTGGACATCTGTTGCGGTCCGCACCGTGCACAAAATTCGCGAGTTGCACCGTGCACTCACCTTTTTTTGGTTTTGCACTGTGCATAGTGCGTTGGCAACAAAAATTTAAAATGCACTGTGCGAAAGCGAAAAAATGTCCAGGAACTTTGTGAAAATGCTAATAGTAACTTTCGAATCTCAGAAACACTTTTTCAACTGTTGCGTTTGTGAATCAAAACGAAGAAATTCTTACGAAAAAGTAATGAAGACGATGACTTTGTTTCTTCTTGGCTTTTTACGAATTGACTGCCTCAAAACGAAAAAACCTTTTTACTGATGGTATTGCTCAAATGGTAGGGAAATGGAATGATTTTTGGCGTTTGCACTGTGCAGGAAAAGTCAGGGTGCGAGCGACGGCCCAAAAAAGACATTTGCACGGTGCAAAATGCAAAAAGTTCAAAGTGCCAAGTTTAGCGATTTTTTGCGACTTGCACTGTGCAGAAAAAGTCAGGTTGCGAGCGACAGTCCAAAAAGCGATTTGCACAGAGTGCAAAAGCAACAAATTGCACAGTGCAAGGAGAAAATTTGTTTTCGCACAGTGCGTGTCGCAAAATCACTCCGGCGACTTGGCGAATGGACAAGTGAACCAAAAATGTCATATCAGTCTGTCGGGAAAAGATCGTCGCGCTTCGGAATCGCCCATCATCGCTGTGCGACTGCAAGCCGCGGCTTGGGATTTGGTGCGCGATAGCGGCGAGGCGAGACATTTTTCTGCGACGATCCGCCGTTATTTTCCCGACAGACTTATATAGAGTAACTGTATTACGTGTAATTGTATTGCGGAAAGTGAAACAGGTTTTAACATACGATTTTTTGTTTTGATTCAAATTACAAATGAGCCGTGAAAACACGGTCATACTTCTATCATACTTCTACTCCGCATGTGTACGTATTGCATGATTCCACGCTTCTCTTCCCTTCCGCATTGTGCAGTTCCCTGTGAAATCCGGGGTTTTGTTTCTTTTTCGGGGGGCCAACACCTTCTTCGATGACTTTGTTCCGAATTTGTCGGGAAACTGCGTTTATACAACTGTGTCGCCATGACGACACAAAAACGGGCGGAAAAATCACCTGGAAATTGTTCTTCGCCTTAGGGCGCTGAAGACGGCGTTCTTGAATGCCCCAGTTTAAAGTTTCAAACAGAAGGAGGAGGGGAAAAAGAGAGAATGGGATGAGGGAATGGGTGTTCGGAACGGCTTGTCATGACAGTGGGGAGGTTTTTTTACAGTAGGAAAAACACTAGTCCGTTCGTAAAGTCGCTGGGGTGATTTTTGGCGTTTGCACTGTGCAGAAAAAGTCGAGAGAGGTTTGCGAGCGACAGCCGAAAAAAATTTCTTTCTTACAGAGGAAGTACCCCAAATGCGAGGCTCAGATTTTGATGAAACTTGGCACAAATTTGGAATATTTTTTTCGAAGAAATATGTGAGAATCTTAGCATGCGCTTTGCAGAAACAACCGAGATTTTTAGATTGAAAGTCGGCGAAAATTTGGCACTTTTTGCCGAATTTCGGAACGAGAAGTTTCATACCTGTTTCTACCGTAAAGTGTAATGTTTCCACAAAAAATCAATTTTTTTCCACACGAAACCAGCAAAGTCATGGCCAAAAAGGGTTTTTCTCTCTGACCACTCTCCGCGGTTAGCATAGCTCTCTCGGCGGCAAAGATCG